>CM039472.1:8653976-8866933 GCA_022433065.1 Begonia loranthoides | reverse complement strand
GCTCATCATCAAAATATAAATATGCCAAACACACTTAGGCTAACAATGTCCCCCTTTTTTATGATGACAAAACATATTAAGTTGTTTATATCCAAAAACTAAGAATGTGCATCAAATATTGCATTTTATATTTACCCGATTCATTTATGCAATTTATCATTCAATTGGTTCATGCAATAACATGCTATCTTCAAAATCCCCTTAACATTAAGCACAACTAATATTCTCCCCCTTTTTGTCATAAGCAAAAAAAAAAAAAGGCTAGGGAATTTAAAGGGCATCAAAATATGGGACCAAGAGAAACTCCCCCTGAATCAAGTAATACTATGGAATTGAAGTTTCTCCCCCTGAATTTAAGGTTCTCCCCCTATGTGTATCACAAGTAAAGGGGACAGAGCATATAGTGAACATCGTATAAAAATTAAGCAAAAAGCTTTAGCGACAAGATAGGAAATAACAAATTGTAGATAAAAAATTCGCATGGTTATGTTTATTTCTTAAACTCCTCCTCAATGCCAAAATCAATCTGTAAACACAAGGGATCTAAGCCAAACGAGCCAGAATATGCAGAAATAGTAACAACTCATATAAATCTCGACAATTTCATTCATAATATTCAAACAATGGAACACATAACAGAATCAAATATGAAATTCAAATACTAGAAATTACAACCAAATTGTTTTTACTCTCCTAAGCCAACAACGAAAGACATAAGTAAGCATAAAATCCTAATCTATGCATCCGGGATGTCCTCATCATCAAGATCATGCGTAGGTGGAGCTAAAGACGAAGGAACCTCAGGAGGAGCAATCGGAGAAGAGATGCCGGTGTGCCATATGCCACAAGCAAAATCATCCATTCGCCTCTCCATGGATTCGAAGCGAGTAGTAAAGGATTGTATAGACGACATAAGCTGAACCAGGTAGTTAGTGTGCTTGTCCAGGGTGGCCTACAATCGAGCTACGTCAGAAGTGGTAGCGTAGGGTCCATGTGACGAAGAAGAACTCTTTCCTAGAAAGAAAGAGGGTCCAGCCTCTGCGTGAAGAGTAAGGAACGGTCCTGAAGGCTGTGGAGGAGGAGTCCGGAGAATGGGGAGGAACCGGGACATTGTCTTGCTGGGCAATCCACTCACCATTTGGAGCGCGAATGATTCTCATCTGTCCCAAAGTTTGCGGAGAATATATGTCAAAACGACGGAGTTCACAAAATTTAGAGGACGAAGGAATAGAAATGTCCATCTCTTTGAACACGTTGGTGAGTAGTAAATTGAAGGGAAGTGAGCAAGATTCACTATCAGCCGTGTCAGCAATTTGAGCTGCGATGATATACCCTAAATTGAAAGGAGTGTCGAAATACATACATTGAAGGACATAGAGATCCATGTAGCTAACATGATCTCGGTGACCGGCACGAGGAAGAACATTGTATTGGAGGGAATGATGAATAACACGTGCCCTAATGTTGAGATGTCTCGACTTGGGCTTAACTTGATAATCGTTAATCGGATCTCGAAGGATTTAACGCAAGAGAACATCTCCCTCTTCCTTCTTGTGAAAAGATGGAGGATTGTGAGCATTATAATATCCCTCCGACAAAAACCTTGGGGACACTCAAGGAATACTTTAAGGAGATGAGGAGTGATCTCAATCTCTCGCCCATAGAGAAAACTCGTAACAACTAGAGGAGGGTCAGTATATGTCAAATTTGCATAAAACATGCGTATTGTCTTCGCAACATATGGACCATCGAGAGAAAATAACTTATGTAAACCCATATAGGTATACGTATCCTCTAATTCTAGACTAGAAAAATGCTTGAAATCAATTTTGCTAGCAGGAATCAGGGAACGATTTTTTAAATCATCATCATAACGTTTCTTACATTCGTCATTGATGAATAATAGAGACCTATAAACTCGAGTATTTTCGGAAGTTTGAAGAGAAGTGTGTTTCCTAGGAGTACGACTAGACATTGTGAAATTGGAGATAAAAAATGAGTGAAACCCTAAGGAAATGCTAGACAAACAAGAACAAAGGATGATAAATTGATAAATAATGACAACAGAAGTTGAAAATAGGAGAGAAATACCGAAAAGAGCGATGGAGAGGCGTCGGAGGTCACGGGAAGACGAGAAGCCAGGGAGAGGACGCAGAGTTAGGGTTTCAGAAGTCCTCAGTCTGTTTTAAAATGTGTTTACGGACGCAGCGGACGAAATTTATTAGCGTCCGGCTCGTCCGCAACTCACCAGAAATGAAGCAGACTTGAAATTTCGAGTATGAGGATGGTGAGGATGCCATTTATGGCATTCGCATAGAATAATCCTCAAGAATTTTGAATAATTTGAAGAACAAAAGTTTAGACTATCATAGAGAACTATCCAACATTCTAGAAAGATAAAAATGATCATTTAGATGGAATTGAAGATATTTTATCAATAAGGATCAAACCAAGATGAATTCGAATCCCACAAAATGTCTTTTCATCCAAAGGTTTTGTGAAAATATCGGCAAGTTTATTTTCAGTGGAAACAAATTCTAGAGAGATATCACCCTTATGAACATGATCACGGATGACGTGATGTCTAATCTCTATGTGTTTGGTCCTAGAGTGTAGAATAGGATTTTTGGAAATGTTGATTGTACTTGTGTTTTCGCACATAATTGGGATATGTTTGAAGAATTGTCCATAATCTTTCAATGTTTGCTTCATCCAAAGCAATTGTGCACAACAACTCCAAAAATTTTCATAATCTTTCATACCAAGCTCTTGGTGCTTGCTCAAGTCCATATAGAGCCTTATGAAGTTTATATACATAATCAAGCTTATCATAAACTTCAAATCCTAAAGGTTGCTCAACATAGACTTCTTCTTCAATAAAACCATTTAGGAATGCACTCTTTACATCCATTTGATAAAGAGTGAAATTCTTATAACAAGCAAAAGCCAAAAGCTTTCTTATCGACTCTAACCTAGCGACCGGTGCAAAGGTTTCTTCAAAATCAATTCCTTCTTCTTGCTTATAACCTTGTGCAACTAATCTTGCTTTGTTTCTAACAACTACCCCACTCTCATCTAGCTTATTTTTGAAAACCCATTTTGTTCCAATAATAGATTGATCTTTAGGCCTAGGAACAAGATCCCATACATTGTTCCTCTCAAATTGGTTCAATTCTTCTTGCATAGCAAATATCCAATTTTCATCGGTTTCGGCCTCCACAAAGTTTTTGGTTTCAACTTGAGAGATAAAGGCTGAATTTGCACATTCATTTCTAAGGGAGACTCTAGTTCTCACACCTAAGTTTGGATCACCTATGATATCTACCATAGGATGAATTTTAGCATACCTCCAATCCTTTGGTAAGTCATTATGAATAACTCCCCTAGAAGTTCCCTCTAAGAATTGATCTTGAGATTCTTGAGGAGGGCTTTCAAGAATCTCTTTTCCCTTATCATTTAGAGAGAGATTCTCAAGATTATCCTCTAAATCTTGAGTTGGTCTCTCAACATTAGAAGTAGGAATGGATTCATCAAAAGTCACATGCATGGATTCTTCCACCACTAATGTCCTTTTGTTGAAGACCCTATAGGCTTTACTAGACATAGAGTATCCAAGAAAGATTCCCGTATCCGTCTTGGAATCGAACTTTCCTAAATTATCCTTAGTATTGAGAATAAAGCATTTGCAACCAAAAACTTTGAAATGACTAACATTTAGAGTTCTACAATACTAAAGTTTAAGGAGTCTTTTCTAGAGTGGGACGAATAGAAACACGATTGAGAGCATAACATGCCGTGGAAACGGCTTCCGCCCAAAAATAAGTGGGAAGATCATTCTCATTCAACATAGTCCTAGCAAGCTCTTGAAGGGATCTATTTTTCCTCTCAACAACTCCATTTTGTTGAGGGGTTCTAGGAGAAGAGAAGTTATGTTCAATGCCATGTTTTTGACACAATGCATTAAATTGTTCATTTTCGAACTCCCCACCATGATCACTCCTTATTGTGATAATGGTAAGTTCCTTCTCATTTTGAACTTTCTTCCTAAAACTAGAGAATACTTCAAAAGTTTCATCTTTTGTTCTAAAAAAGAAAACCCAAGTGTAACGTGAAAAATCATCCACAATTACAAATGCGTAATGTTTTCCTCCTAAACTTGAAACTTTAGATGGACCAAAAAGATCCATGTGAAGCAGTTGAAGAGGCTTGGAAGTAGAGATATATTGTTTGGAAGAGAAGGAGCTTTTAGTTTGCTTCCCTTTTTGGCAAGCTTCACAAACTCTATTTTTTTCAAACATGATTTTTGGAAGACCCCTAACTAGATTGTTTTTCGATATCCTAGCTAAGGTATCCATGCCTACATGTCCTAATCTCCTATGCCAAGTCCATGAATTTAAAGAATCACTAGCTCTAAAACATTTTTCAACATCACTAGAAATACTAGATAAATCAATAGCATAGATATTTTCGTGTCTATAACCCGTAAATAAAACTTTGCCATTTGAATCATCAATGATCATGCAAGACTTAGATTCAAAAATAACTTTATATCATTTATCACATAATTGACTAATACTCAATAGATTATGCTTCAACCCATCAACAAGTAAAGCATCTTCAATAATAGGGTTGGAAACATTACCTATATTGCCAATACCTCTTATTTTTCCTTTTTGATCTCCTACAAATGTCACATTTCCTTTCTTGTCCTTGATGGAGGTGAATCTTGAAAAATCTCCCATCATATGTCTTGAACAACCGTTGTCCAAGTACCATTGATCCTTAGCGGGAGGTGCTTTAACCTACAAAAAGTAAATCAAGATAATTTTTTTGGTACCCAAACCATTTTGGGTCCTAAAGGGTTAAATTTGGTTCCTTTCGGAACCCACACATACTTAACAATCTTTTGATTTCCAATATTCTTTGATGGACAATCAAATGAATTATGACCTATAGCATTGCAAGTGTAACAAGTAGTTGATTTAACAAAAAAATTCTTATAACTCTTTTTCTTTTGGAAAGGTTGATATCCCAATCCGGCTTTATCAAATGTCAATTTTTGCTTACTTAGAAGCATATTTAAGTTCTTACTACCGTTTGTGAAATTCAATACAATTTTATTTAGTTTATCATTTTCCTCCTTAAGCATATTATTCTCTTCTTCAATAACCTTAATATGCTTGTTTAAGTCATCATTATTCAATTTTAAACTAGCATTTTCATTTACACCTTCTTTTTCATTATTTGCTTGATTCTTCACTAACAATTCATTTTCCTTCTTTAACCTTTTATACTTGTTAGTCAAAATATCAAATTCTCTAAACAATTCATCAAATGCATCATCTTCTTCATTATTACTCTCATCACTTGAGTCTACATTATATTTATTAGAAGAAGAGTCACTTACCTCAGCATCATTTTCCATAAAGCACATGTTGGCAACTTCTTCTCCTTCGGTTGACAGTTCCTCATCGCTATCATTGGCCCATGTGGCTTTGAGCGCTTTCTTCTTGGACTCTTTTCGATTCTTTTTCTTATCCTTTTCGAAATAGCAATCCGTCTTTACATGCCCGGTCTTTCCACATCCGTAGCAAATTGGAGGCTTTTTGTTATGAGGTCTCTCTCCTTTGTACATATTCTTTCCTTGGTATTTTCTTCTTTGAAGTATCCTCATCTTCCGGTTTATCAAGGCCAGCTCTTCATCCTCATCATCCTTATCAAGCTCTGTTCCCTCCGAGTCTTCACCTTCTTTGCTTGAGGAGGCTTTAAGAGCTATGAACTTCTTTTTGGGATTCTCTTTCTCCAACTCCTTTTCTTTTTCGCTTGCTCTCAATCTAATCTCATGTGTCATTAGAGAACCGATGAGCTCCTTTAATGACAGTAGATAGATCCTTAGATTCAAGCACCGCAGTAACCTTTGGATCCCATTCTGTTGGAAGACACAGGAGAATTGTGCTGCACATATCTTCATTTGAACATTCCTTACCAAGAGCTTTCAAACTATTAGTAAGGTTAGTAAATCGAGTAAATATTTGAGCAATAGTTTCACCCTTATCCATTTTAAACATCTCATAATCATGTGCAGTCATAGTTAATTTATCTTCCTTAACTTGATTAGTGCCCTCATAAGTTACCTCAAGTCTTTTCAAAATTTCATAAGCACTATTACAACTTTGTATTCTATTAAATTCACTAGCACTTAGAGCACAATATAANAGAAATATCAACACCGAGTTGTTCACGCGGTTCGACCAAGCATGCCTACGTCCGCGCTTCAAGGTCCTCCCTTGAAGATGTATTCCACTAACTGCTTTTGGTTACAACTGATTGAACTTGCACGGGTGTCAATCTAACCGTTACACAACTAACTCATAGAGAGTTACCCTTTTCTCTCAAACAATGTCAAGCTCTCACAAATACAACAATCCTCACTTCAATCAATTGATATCACTCAAATAGTTTGGAGGATGTTTTTAGCACTCAAATTCGTACACAATATTGAGTTAGAAATTCGGTAGAGCTTCGCTTAAGAATTGCTTGGTTACTCTTTTCTTCAGCACACATTCCTTTTATAGACTTGCACAGTGTGGACATCCTCAACACCTTTAGGATCGTCCGCAACCGACCGTTGGAAACTAGTCGTTGCTGAAATCTGCGTACTTGCGGACGCCATTCTCTAGTCCGTAGCGTCCGCGTGAATCATCCACGTCGAGCTCTGAAAGACAGATTCATATAGGACGTCATGGATTGGCGTCCGTGTCATCCGTGGCCATTTAGTTAGCTTCTTCTCCCGTCCGCTTCGCTGAAGGGACGCGGACGCCAAATGGCATCTGCCTCGTCTATGTTACTCTTCCGCATGAATCTTCAAAATGGCAGATTCAAATCGGACGACTCAAAATGGCGTCTGTGGCATCCGCGGCGTCCGTTGCAGCATAGTTTGCACTGGGGACGTAGAATTCTCTTCTTGAGGATGCCTCCTTACCATCCGTACATTGTTAGTCCTCGTCCGCGTGTGTACTTGACACTTCAATCTTGAACGAGACGCATCCTCTAAGTCATACAAATCTTCCATATCACTGTATAGACTTAGAAGAACATATTAAACAATCTCAATATCCTTGATCAAGGGTATTTCCAATTTAAACATCAAGAAAGATAATTATTAATTCAATGAATGAACAACTTTTACACTTTAGTTAAATTGCTCATCATCAAAATATAAATATGCCTAACACACTTAGGCTAACAATTATGATAGACATACATTATAAATGTTTGATAACTTAAAATTAGACACATATTAGAGATGTCTAGTATTGGTATTGTAAAACCCGTAAATTTTTGGATTTTACATTTTTCTGAGTAAATTTTTCGCTTTAGTGTAAGTCAATTTTTTTTTTTTGTGTTGACTGAGTTCTTGGTGCGTGTCATGAGTCCTCGATCACATGTGATCATTCGATCATACAATCAAACTGGTGGATTCGTGGGTCAACATGTTGTTTGGATTGTGTGAATATTTTTGGTAATTTAAATTAAGTTGTGAGAGTGTCGGGATAGGGTGGATTATTTCTGTTAACTCGATAATTATTTAATGTATATAATATATTATATTTTTTAATTATTATATAAATTAATTAATATCAAATTAATTATTAAATTTCTTTTCTTATTCATTTTTTTCCTTCTTTTCTTTCTTTTTTCCATGGACGCTGCGCACCGATTCTCTCTCTCTCTATCTTCCTGACACATTCTCTCTCAATCAATCAAAAATTTCATTTTTTTCCTTTCAAACTTCGACAGAGACTTCAACGCTTTCTGAGTCACGTTGAGTGAAGGTGTTCAACACCTCCACTATTTTTCAATACGTATTGAGAGCTTCGTTTCAGTATATTACTCGTCAAAAATAGTTGCGTCGTTTGGGAGAATGGGATTGTCGAAATTGTCACTAGAAAAGTTTCGACTGAAACTTTAAACACTTGCCAGTGACAATCACAACATCCGATCACGACGTTTGACCTACTGTTGCAAAGCTCTTGGCAAGGAGAACCTTGTGGACCCAAAGATTGATTGAATTTGTGGCCAGATGTGGTCCCCCAACTTTGTTAGAAAAGTCACAACCATGACTTTAATTGTAGATCACAGCCGTTTCGGGAGTTGTCTAAAATATATGATGTTGTTTGCTATCGCCAGAAAAGTCACCGTAGTTATCACCCGTCATCAGAGTGCTAACATGGCGTTGACTGATGATATAGCAAGTGATGCAAGCATTGACTTTATTGTTGACCATTGACTTTGATTGTTGACTTTATATGTGACAATTTGACCATATTTTTGGACTACCTAATTATGTTAGAAATTTGAATGGAACCTATTTTCTTACTTGTTTTGAAATTTTGAACGCTCGGGTGACCTCCATTTATTGAAATTTCATCCTGATTGTTTAGCACGTATATCAAGGTTTAACGATTTTATGAATTTTGGTATATGTGTTCGACGGCGCGTGCGGCTGGTTGGCTAGGCTTCAATTGTCATCGAGGTAGGGAGTTTTATACTTTATGCACTACATTGTATCATGGTTTTCAAACCATTATTTTATGGGTTGCTACATATAAAAATTCTACTGGGACTATTCGACAGCGTGTGTGTTTTTATGTATATGTATGTATGTTTTCTCACATTTAATTTATCATATATGGTATTCTGATTTTTGGTTATCTGTATATCTGAGTGGATGAATCCTCTAGATGTTTTGGGCAGTCTTGGTATCAAAGTATCACGAGGCTATCCTGTACATTTTCTACTGCGTGAAAATTGTTTGGGTGCACGTGCGAAATGGATAATAAGGCATCGGTGACATGTCTTTGAATTTCGAATCCCTAAAGTTGAAATGGGTAATAGGGCGATGGTGACGTGCTCCTTGAGTTTCGATTCCCTAAATCTGGCTCGAGTGTTTAGTCATCTTGTTATTGATTATACGTATGGTGTTGCCGCTTGGTCTCCCGATGAAGGACCCTTTTTCTTCAGAATCATGAGGCATTGTTATCGACGGATGACTGCCTTTCTATACTATCTACCAGATGGGTCCTTGTGTGATCATCCTATTTCACTAAGGATATTTTTAAATGAAAGACAATGCTGACCTATTTTTGAGATATAGATGTCTATATATACAATGCATTTACATAAAACCCTCATCGATAGCTTATGGAACTTGTTTTTGATAAAATTGATGAAGAGATTTTACAAGTGGTTTAAAAATCCATGTTTGATAATAAGATGCATTTAACCATGATTTTCTGTAAAGGGTAACATCAGTTTTCCCATGCATTGCATTTAGTATAGATTTCCCTTACTGAGTTAGTCACTCACCCCTCGACCATATTTTTCCCAGGTTTAGATTGTTATAGTCAGTGTCTCCCTGTTGTCCTCGGTGATGATTTCCTTTCTTGTTTTATTTTCATTAATTTGTCGTGGTGTTGAATTACTTCATTTA
This sequence comes from Begonia loranthoides, assembly GCA_022433065.1. Lineage (NCBI taxonomy): Eukaryota > Viridiplantae > Streptophyta > Magnoliopsida > Cucurbitales > Begoniaceae > Begonia > Begonia loranthoides. Next base: position 8,857,440 of record CM039472.1, on the reverse strand, counting down.
ATGCACAATGTTTTTCCTTGTTATCTTTACACTATCTTTAACTCTTGTTGATTCCTCTGTGGACCCTATCTCATGTGTTTTGGGTTTTAAGCTTATTTTTTATTAAGACTTTTGCTGACAACCTAGCATTCGGCTGGTCGATCTGATCCTCTCCAAGGATCGGGTCGCTTGACCCAACATTTCTATTAGGCCCACCTCCATGTCATAACAGTTATTAAATAAACCATAGAAAATGAGAGATGGTTTGGGGAATTAGACATTAATTAGAAATTTCTAAATGATGATGGTGATAGATGGACCAAAATAGAATGTGATCTTTAATACATAAAATCACATTGGAAAGTAGAAAGATTTATAGAATAAGTATTCTATAAAGTTTGATAGTGTTTATTTGGAATAACATGTGTGGTTTGTGTTGAGACTGTTAATAATTAAATACGTATGAGAATAAGTTGTGCATGAAGAGTAATTGCACATGAGAATGGAAAGGGTAGGCTATGATTATATAAATCATAGGCCTAAATATTTCTACATATGCACTAAACACTTCTTACATAAAGAAGTGTAGCACATAATTGAGATATTAATTAGAAATATCTAAAGATCTAAATAAAATATAGATTCAGGGATGTGTGATTATGAGAGTTGATCAAAAGTTGAACGTTGGAAGTTATGGATGTGAGGACTAATCATGTTAGGCTTAATACATAGTTAGTTGTGATATTTGTATGGTTTATGGGATCCTTAGATTAAGATTCTTACTGAGCTCATAAAGGTCACAGTTCTATTTCTTATGTTTTTCAGGAATAGGTGGTTGCAGCTCTGCAATACCCGATTTTTGTATGAAATTAAGTAAGGATAATTAAGAATATTATTGGATGATTAGTTGGATGAAAAGTGAGAGATTATAGAATTTAATTAACATTTAGAGAATAATGGTTGAGAAGATTTACTAAAGGATTTTAGAGTGAATTGGGATGATATTAGAATTGGTTAAGTGAGATTTTGATTAAGGAGTAAATTATAAATTGTTAAAGAATTTGGTCAAAGGAGTGAAGGAAATTGTTAAGGGAAGTATTACAGTGGCGTGAAAATAACAGATGCAAAACAATGGCTGGCAAGGAAGGAATTAGGTGAAATGGCGTTGGTCCAGTCGATCAACGATCGACTGAGAATTTTGGAGAAATTTTCCCAGCAAGGTAGTCGATTTTCTGATCAACCGGTCTCACTGTGAAATGCCACAAAGATTAGTGGTTGATCATCGATCGACAAGCTCCACGTTAAATGTAAAAACTGTGGTTGATCAATCAGCTCCACTTGAAATCGATGGAAAATGTAAATCCCGAGACGATGTTTTCTATGATTGCTCTGCGTGTCCTCCTTTACAGATGGCAATATGGAGGAGGGGTTAGGTGAGATATTTTGGGGATATATGTGAAGTGTATGGGGAAAGCTTCTGATGAAAGAAATAAAGAGAAAGAGAGAAAGGGAAAAAGTGACAGAGTGAGGGTGAAGCTTTCTAGAGAAAACTGAGAGCTTCTGTGAGAAACAGAGAAGAGAAAGTGAGAGAGAGAAAGAGGAGTCTCTAGAGAGAAATGAGATCGTGATGAAAAATAAGAAGAAGAAGGAGGAGGAGAATGAGAGGGTGAGCTGCTGGAAGGAGCTCCCTGCTTCTAGGTTTCTTCTTGGGTATTCTGGTAAGATGATTTCCTTCACTTCTGTTATGGACTTCATAGGAATAATAGTTGAAGAAAGATAAGAGTGAAGGACGTTATCTGTTTATGAACATTTCGGATGATATGCTTTGTTGTTGGTTTGGGCTCTCAGTATTATTTGTTTGATGGATATTTGTAAGGATAGCAAGCATGTTTAACATGGAATGATAAAATATTGATGAATATGGTGATACTCCGAGTATCCCTAAAAAGAATATATATGTGTGTGTGTGTGTGTGTGTGTGTGTGTGTGTGTATATGTGATCATTAAATGGGTCTGTGAAGGTATTGTTATGTTGGATGGAGTTCTGTTTCCTTGTGGTCATTTATGTGGATAGCTCTGTGGATATAAAGTTTAGATATTTATACTCTGTGAATGGAAGTTGTTCCTTGTTATAGCTATTCCTCTGTTAATGGTTTGGGTACGTATGATTAAGGGACGAATCTGTAATTGTATAAAGCCACTGTTGCCTTGTTAATTATAAAGCATATTAAGGGTTTATTTCCGTCAATGTGGAGTTAGTTTCTGTTTGGTTGGAACTATTATGTATATGCATGTTATCAAGTTATAGGTCTTGTAATAATGGTATTGATCATGTTGAGGTTATTAAGCTATGATTATTGATCATAAATGCTATTGATTTTGAAAGTATCAAGGGAAGAAGAGTATTAAGTGCATAAATGCTTTAAGGACGCAAGGTAAGTGATATTGTATGTGCCTTGGTCTTTGGGTCCTACATCGCAAGAGTTAGGACTTGTTTGATGCCTATGTTTACTAGATTATTAAGTTAAGTTATTGATCATTTTATTGTTCAAGGATGTATTGTTGTGTGTTTGCTTGTTGTTTTAATGATGTGTTTACAGATTTAAGTTCTTTAAGTAAGGATTTAATATCAAACATGCTTTGATGATTATATTGAGGATATAGGATTGTGTGCATTCATAAGCATTCATGCACCATGGTTTTTAAAATGTTACGAAAATGGTTTTTATACATGGTTTTAAAAATGAAACGGATATGGAATTAAATGTTAAATAAACGTAAATAGGTGTGATGAGATGGGGGTGCTTGAGTTGGCTGCCTCACGTGGGTCATTAGGTGTGCTGCTCTTCCCCATCAAGTTTTGACATCTCTAACGCTTGTCAAGTCAAGATAAACGTAAATAGACGTTTAGAGATGTGAGGTTGAGTTGGCCGCTCTTCCTTGTCAAGTTTAGACATCTCCAACGTGTGTCAAGATCAAGTAAAGTCCAGATCAAGATAACAGTAAAGGAAAACGAAAACAGAAAGTTGCAGATGAATATTAAAAGCTGCATACCATGTTCATTGCATATTTTATTTTATATCGCATACTGAGCCTTAGGCTCATAGTTAAGTCTTGTGATGTAGGTATGTGCGATAACAGGTTAAGGAGCAGTGGATGAAGGATTTGCACGTGCGGACATTGTGGTTGGCTAGGCTAAAGACAAAGAGAAAATGCAAAAGGTTTTGTTAAGTTATTGATAAATGTATAAAGTGATTTCTATTTCAATTAAACAATTTTTTTCAACTTGTAAATGCTTTTAAGAAAAGGATTTCATTCATTGTCTTTAAATGGTTTTAAGAATGAAAAGTCTTTCGTTACGCAACTGTTTAAATATATTTAAGAATGAAAAGTCTTCCGCTACGAAAAAGTTTTGATTTAATGCGATTTTCAAAGATGAATGCCTTTTAAAAAATGCCACATTTTAAGAAAGGAAAATTGGGTCGTTACAAGCTCAATGTCAAAAAAGTAAGGATCTATTGGATATCAAAGCTTGCACAACATATGTCCAGAGTGTGAGTTTGAGTTTTTATTTTGATGTATTTAGTTTTATTTTGGCTCATGTTTGTAAAATAAATTTGGATATAGTTTTATAAATAATAATAGTATACAACTTTCCTGTTTGGGTGAATTTTATTTTTATGTGGTCCAATTGCTTGAGCACATGAGTGTGTGTGATTGGTGAACTTCCATTGTGAGTTGTGAGAGTTGTACAATTGTTCTCTAGGAGAAGAATTCGATTCACGGGCGGTTCCCGAGGGGATCAGAGGCCGGGTCGTGACATCGGCCAATGTTTTGTTAACTGTTTTGGCTTTTTTTTTTTTTTTTTGACAAGTTTAGGTGAGTTTTGGCATGGTTGTTTTTTTTTGTTTGCATGTATTGGCTTGATTTAAGATATGTTTTACTCCCTTTTGGAATATAAATGAAAATAATGAATCCATATCTTGAAAGTTTTCATTTTTGAGGGTGGAAGGAAATTAGGTGCCTTAGAAGGGCCTTACGTGAATAAAATATAAGAATCGATTGAAATGAAATGAAATCACAAACAACATGTATTCGTGCCCTGCCGACAAAATACAAGAATTCATTGGAATGAAATTTAGAAATGTGATCAAAGATAATGTGTGCATCTGCCCCATAACAAAACTATTGAAACAAATATAGGAAAAACAATTAAATTGCCAAGCGTGGCATCAACTCATGGTGGCAACACAACCAATGATTACTGATCGAGTGAGCTTTATTCATCGCATATTCTTAATAGATCAACATCAATTCTTACTTAATATAAGTATAAAATTATTTATTAATAAAATGTAATTTAGAGTCTAATGTTTCGAGAAATGTACAGATTAGACCTTAAACTATATTTTTTTGAGAAAAAGAATTTCAACCTTTCAATATTAGCAATTTAAATCATGTTGTCAATTTATTTGTTAAATCTAGGGTTCTGCCATGGACGCCTAGGGTTCCGTAGCAAATGACTGGTGCCAACGTCTTGACCCAACTATGGACACTCGATCCCGAGCCATTTTTGGGATATAATTGGCTACTCGGACACGAATAGCAGTCGATCGGGGATGACGTTTCCAACAACCGTTCACGACAAAAAATGCATTGTTTTTTTTATTGATTTTCATCACAAATCAGTTAAAAATCAAGCACAGACTATAGATTGACTCATAAAACACAAAAGCAACCCAAGGATCATGAGTTTCTACGCTCAAATCCTAACCCGACATAAACAAAAATTTAAACGAGAAAACGAGGGTTACAAATTGACGCCCTTGGAGAACTTACATAAAACTTGAAGATTGGAATATTAGAACCTTGGACCAGATGGAAGGAAGATAAAATTTCTGCCTCTCGGCTCTCTCCCTCTCTCGCTCTTCTCTAGAGTCGGTCAAAGAAGGAAGGAAGTTTCATTCCTTTAAAAAAACACTTTATTTTATTTTTAATATATATAATATTATATATATTAAACAAATCTTTTAAATCTTGATTAGTCACAAATTCAATTGTCATCCGAAACTCAATTTGAGGTAACTCTGAATTTGTAACAAATCGCGAGGGATCCGAGACAAAACGGGGAATGACTCGGCCCAATGGATCGAATTGTCTGACCCATTATCACTTTAAATTTATTATTTAACAGTGAAAAACTTAAAATAATTATTACAAGCAAGGGCCACACTTGGCTTATTAGATCCAATAAGTAAAATCATATAGCAAAGTAATATAATCCAAATAAATTAACTATGTGAAAATGAAAATTAGAGATGACAATATCCTTAGCAAAATTTACCTCTCAAAAGGTCACCCAAAGAATATTATAAAAGTATAGAAAATAAAATAAAAATCTCGCTGGGTCTAATCTTGACTCGGCAACTGAAAGTTTGGCTGATAAAATTCTGAAAGGTGTCATTGAGGTGAGTTGACTAAACTCAATAGGCATTAAATAATTTTAATAAAAAAATATTATTTGAGCGTATATAAATTTAAATCTCATGTTTTATAAATTCATTTCAGAAAAATATGTACAAAAGAACACATGTTTAAATCAACCAACTAATATGTGGTACGTAATGAAAATAGGTCATTGTTGTACTAATAAAAAAATCATAGTGAAAATAGAGCCACTCATGAACTCTGGCCACTCCATGTCATAAGCATATAACAAAATAAAAGCGATATTCAGTGATCGCGAAAGCCACATAAAATACCCTTGTCAGGTTTTGAATTTTGCACCTAGGGACATGACACATACATCTATCACATTACTTTAGTTAACAAGAAACAAACACATTCTCACACGGTCGAATGTCTGTAAAATAAAACAGACCTTAAACTGGGTCAATCGAACTCAGTTCACATGACTGAGTTGATCCAAAAATATTTATATGCATGCTTAATTTAAACGTGTATAGTAAAAAATATAATATAATATAAAATCTGATGACCATAAAAATAGACACATCATTTTTATATGAGACACGTCTCAAAATATTTATTTTGTAAAAATTATGCAATGCAGTGCATAAAATAAATCTCTACCTCGAAGTGAGCTTACAATGTCCAAAGCCCAATAATCCAAAAAGGTCTAAATCCAATAGTTCCTGAATTTTAATTTAATAATTGGGTACCTATTTAAAAATTAAGGCATTACATTTTTGGGTTAAATTTTATAAATCAAAATGTTCAATTATTATTTAAAATTAACCCAAGTTGATTGAGTAAAAGAATACCCAAAATTTGACCCCAGGTCCAAACACTCTGGACCGCGACCCAAAAGGGCTGGAATGCCACCCAAAACTATAGCTCAGACTGCAGCCCAAGGTTCTTTGGTCCACAACTTACCGAGCCAAAATCACAGCTCAGCCCAAGGCCACTTCGCAACGTTGTCGTCTTATTCATGGACGACTTCAGATTGTCACAGACAGTTCTGACTTTGGTCGAGACTCCCAGTCTCGGTCAGTCGTTCACTGATTGGAGCTGGAGGATAAACATATCACGGCTCTGTTCTAGCTAAGCCGTGATATAATCCTTCATTATCGATGAAGTCTGCATGACACAAATGTCGAATTTCTTCTAAACAACTGATTGTCTATACCGATTTTTTTCCATTAAATTGAAGTTTAGAATCAACCAAATTTAACAATCCATAATCCAGACCAACACAAGTAAGCAGAGGCAAAAATCAAAAAGGAAAATTTTGATTTGTTTTATACCTCTAAGTTCACAGCTCTTTTGACAACAGGAGTACTCCGATTGACCAAGAAATTCAACCTTATTCCTTCTTTGAAATTGCACAAATCCCCTCCCATAGAAAGACGTAACAAATCACACTTATCGAACAACAAAGACTTGATTTGCAGAGTCTAAAATTTTCATCCAAAATGGCCTGGTTGATATCGTCTTGCAAGAAGAATTATGACGCGAGATAAAATTGAAAACTAAAGGCAAGGTTAGGGGTACTTTGAATGGGAAGGGAGTGAATTGGTTTAACAGGGGAGGAAAATGAAACAGGAAAGGAAAGAGAAGACTTTCTTTTTTGCAGTCCAACATCCCCGCGGATTAAGGTAAGAATTTAAGGTAATTAGTTATTTCAAAAAAAAAAGTACCAGATTTTACATTTTTCCTCATTTAGGAAATTTCGTTCTCAAAATTTAAAACAATTTTGAGAGTACCATTGAACAAACGGGGATATTTAGCCATCATATCAAATTCAATTTTCCAAGTAGCTTCTCTTTCACTATGGTTATTCCACTGAACTCGAACAAAATGTATTTCACAATAACGCAAAACTTTGATTTGACGGCTAAGAATTCTCTCAGGTTTTTCTTCATAAGACACATCCTTCTGAATAGCAACTTCAATCTAATAAATAACATGTGAAGGGTTCAAAATACACTTCCTCAACATAGAGACATGGAAGACATTATGAACATAATTCAGCTGTGACGATAACTCTAATCGGTATGCCACTGAACCAATCCACTCAATAATCCAAAAAGGGACCTATATATCTTGAAGCTAACTTTCCTTTTACTCCAAAACAATTAATACCTCGATGAGATCACACATTTGAAAACTCAAAATCATTGGCTTCAAACTCTACTTCCCTCCTCCAGAGGTTTGCATAACTCTTATGCCGACTCTGAACTGTACTCATTCGCTCCTTAATTAGTGGAACTTTCTCAGTTGCTTCTTGAATCAAATCTGGCCCGAGAGTGACATACTCCTCGATCTCAACCCAACATAAAGATGATCTACACGGTCTCCCATATAAAGCTTCATATGGTGAAACACCGATATTTATATGATAACTATTGATATAAACAAATTCCACTAAAGGCAAATGATTCACCCAACTATCACCAAAATCTAGAATACAAGATCTCAACATATCCTCGATAATCTGGATCGTACACTTAGACTGACCATCTGTCTGAGGATGATATGTTGTACTCAATTTAAGCTCCGTGCCTAAAGCTTTTTAAAGGGATCTCCTAAATTTCAACGTAAATCTTGTATCTTTATCAAAAACAATACTCGAGGGAATACCGTGAAAACGAATGATGCCTTCGATATACAACTTACTTAGCTTCGTCAAAGAGAAATCCATTCTGACAGGAATAAAATGTACATATTTCATCAATCTATCCACAATCAGCCACACAACATCAAATTCCTGCACTGTCCTAGGCAGACATGTCATGAAATCCATGGTAATCCTGTCCCGTTTCCACTAAGGTATAGGTAGAGGCTGCAACACTCTGATTGTAACACCCCGACTTTTCATATCTGAATTTAATAAAGATAATAGGAAGGTAATTGGAGGTATTGGATTAATTGGGTAATTATCGGGGTATTACCAAGAACGTGTTTGTAAGATTTAAGAATTTTGGGAAAATTAAAGTAATTAGGATAAATAATAATTTAATAAAATAAATATTAATTAAATCAAATTATGATATACACATGATTAATTGGGTTAATATTTGTAAGTGAGATTTGTTGTTAAATAACAGTTTCTCATTTCGTCTGGCCTTCGGCCATTTGACAAAATGAGAAAAGGGAGAGTATTAAGATTAAATTGGATAATTGAGGATAAATAAAATGGGAAATTTTGTAATTTAAATAAATATTAATGTATTTAATTAAATTATATTGTTGGGTCAAATAATTTATAGAGGGATTTTAAGAGGTGGGTGAGCCGGTTCACTCTCTGTGAACCGGTTTGGGTATCATAAACGAATGGCATCTGGCCATTCGCTGGAGATGGAGCCTGACCAGAGATCAGACAGCAAGAGAGAGAGAGGGAGATTGACGAAGGAGACCGGCAATCGACGACGAGGGCGAGGTTTTTTTGCGGCGAGGGGATGACTGCGACAGACTCGGGTTCATTCCAGCTTGCTGTGTATCACGGGTTGCGAGCTAGGGCTCAGTTCTGTGGGCGCGGGATGGTTCGGCGGCCATGGTTTTGGGTCATCAGTGCTACGGTAGTGTCCAATGAACGTGCAGCCAGAAATTTGCGGGGCGCTAGTTCACGAGCTACGGCAAGGAGGCAGTGATCGATGGCGATGAATGGCTGTGGCAGGGGGAGCTTCGGTTCACGATAGGTTGACGGTCCAGCTTGTGGTTTGGACTGAACAGGTACTTTCTTCCTCTGGTTTTGTTATGATGAAGTGGACAGCAAGTCCAGCATGGGGGGCACACTCAGAAAACTTGCAGGGGCTGGTCAGGTGTGCCAATGATGTCACTATCTGCCTTCCAAGAATTTCCAGAGGGTGTCCCCTTCCTGGTGTTGTTATATGGTGATGGATAGAGAGAAGACAGAGGAGGAAATGTGAAGTACAGAGAAGAGCTGTGAAGCACGGAGGGATGGCCAAGAGCTTCTGGTGAGTTTTTTTCTTGGCTAGTTGGATTTTTAGCTTCTGTTCTTGACTGGGTTTGTTAATTTTCATGGGTTTTGTGATGGAGAGAATTGAGGAAGAAGAGGAGAGGAACTCCCTGGCAGTGCAGAGTTCTTTGGAGTGAGCTGATGATAGTTTGGCCGAGTGTTCATAGTTGTTGCAGGTAACAAATTCTTCCTTAGATTTTATACTCCCTGTCATGTTTGGATTTGTGTTCTGAGATTTGGTTATTGGAATTAGTTGCTGAATACAGAATGTTAACCTATTTGACACTGGTTTTGGATATTTTGAAGTCTAAAATGTGAATTGAGGAATATATGTATACTCTGTTGTGGTGCTGCTCTTGGAATGTTGATCTGGATCACTATTATGTGAAGTTTGAATTGTGGGTTTATTTCTCTCTATTAGACATTTTCGAAAGCATGAACATATTATATTAGTTTTGCTACAGATGTGCACTCTTAAGGTTGTTGTGGATAATGTCTGTTGCCTTTCTATTTGGATAAAGAGATTAATATGCATGTTATGTTGGTTGTTAAGTTATAGTTAATGAAATCTAGTGTGCATGTATATTGGGTTAAATTCATGCACAGTGAGATCAAGTTAAGTGTTCTGCACAATTTGGATAAATGTATGTTAATAATGTGATTAGTTTATTAGAATATGCTATGATTCGCTTTAGGCGTTAACGAGTTCCTAGAACTACTAAGGATTAAAGGAAAGAGACATTATGGTTATAAGTTGATTAATCAATCAGATTAATGATGAATGTTACTAATTTGTGAAGGTATTGAAAGGAGGAAGAAAGAAGAATGACAACGAAACGCAAGGTGCATTAAAGCTTAAGTTAAGGATTTGGGTGTGTTTTGGCCATTTGGAGGCCCTACCCACAAGTAGTGTGCGTGAGTAGGGTCAGTTTCCTTGAATGATTTACTACTGTTATTTCTCTGTAGATTGATAGTGTAGATTGTCTATGAGATTTCCTTTAATAATATACCCTGTTTTCATGGTTTCATCATTTCAAATGCCTTATGTTAATGAAATAGTGATGAATGCTAATGCTTAAAGGTGATGAATGTTCAAATACGTGAAGCGATAAACTCGTGCTACATGGTTACTTGTTGTTAGTTAGATATTTCTGTGTAACTATTATTCCTTCATTTTGTGTTGCTGTCAATGGTTGTTCTATAGGTGAATATCTTTGTGCAAACACTTGTAATAATTGAACTAAGATATTTATTAATCTGCTAATCAACTAGATCATGTAAGCATGTTAATTAATTAGTTAATTTAAATATGCGAATTAATTTATGTTGTAACCTTCTAGAGCATGTTAATTAATTAGAGTAATTAATTAGTCTTGAGCATGTTTAATTAGTTGTTTAAATAATAATGGTTAATCATTTTCTTGAGCATGCCAACTAGCTAAGGATAATATCAACCTACTAATTAAACGAAGCTTGTTAATTATTACTTAAGCATGTTGACTAACTTAACTAAAGTAATTAATTAAACTTTAGCATATTAATTAACTTAAGTATGTTAATCAACTTAAGCATGTTATGTATTAAATAAGTACATTAAATAACTTAACTAGAATGATTATTTAGACCTAAGCATGCTGATTAACTTAAGCATGTTAAGTAGTTACTTAAGCATGTAATTAACTAGGTTGGTTGATATACTGTTATTATTCCATAACTGCTATCATTTCTGTGACGAATATTCTTCGTTAATTCAGTGTGCTTTTCTTTCCTGCAATATATGCTTTACTTTGATGGTTCATTGACGAATGGTTTCTCCGTGGATGAATGAGTTAAGAATGTAAAAGATTTAGAATGATAAGTTGAAGCATGAACGAGTTATTGTTTGTTGTTGTCTATCGTTTAAATATCCCTGCATATATTGTTTTGTCACTTCTAATATTTGATGCATATATTTTCTGCCATTACTGTTGTTTAATGTCTTTGCGTTAACTAGGCTTTAAGCATGTTTAATTGTGAATAGACTAAACCCTGAGCATGTTTAATAAATTAAACTAGTAAGTGTAATTACTTCTTGAGCAAGTTAATTATCTAGGATTACTAGTTAGAATATTCCTTGAGCATGTTACACTAACTAGAATAATTGGTTAAACTAGCATGTTAACTAACTAACTTATCGTTAATTCCTAGTTAGCCTATTTATGATATTAGCAGCATATTAATTAACTAGAGTAATCAATTAGACATTGAGCATGAAATTAACTAGAATGGAACACGACCAGTCAAACATGTTTAATTAACCAGCTATGTATGTTAATCCATTAAGAGCATGTTTAATGAATTATAGTAATAGACATGTTTAAATCGTCCAGAGTAATAATTGTAATCATTTCTTGACCATGTAACCAACTTGAGCATGTAATTAATTAGGATAATAACTAGGCTATTAATTATAGCATGTTTAAATTAATTAGGACAAAAGCATGCTTAATCAACTAGGATAAGAATTTCCAATTTACAAGCAGGTTTCCGTTATTTGTTGTTTGAAGCATGTTTCCATGTTTAGTTTCGCTTGGTTTAATGAGCATGTTTAGTTGATTGTAATTCGTCACACGTTACTTTAACGTCTCACCTTGTTCATTCGCTACTTTCAATTCGATATCATAATTTGTTCCCTGTTATGCCTTGTTGTATGCTTTCAATTATTGTTATTCCTTATATCCGCTTTCAATTACAGTTACTTTTATTTCAATGCGCACTTCAGTTATTATGAATGTTAATGTTATAGTGCATCATGTTAGGTTAAGAATGTATGGTCATGTATCATGTTAATAGAAACCACTAGGGAGTGCTACCGGAGTGGTACTCACATACGCATAAGTAAGGTAAAACGTTAAGAAAATGAAGAAAAGAAGAAAATGAAGTTGGGGGATGGTAGGTTAAGTGTGGATCAACCAGGTAGATAGGATTTAAAAGAATATTACATTTCCCTTGTCAGGACTGCGAGACTGTCAACCCTAGGTGGTTGAAGCCGACAAAGATCTATCCTACCGTCACGAATTCCTCCAATCTCCAGCTTGAAGTACGAGTAAAGAACCAATGAACGTAAAGAAAATATTGGTTTGGGGCGGTACCCACTCTAGGAAGAACTAAAGAGAGTCAAAAGCATATTGCATTAAACCCTTTTTCTTACTGGGCCATTAGGCTCACGTATTACTTGTGGTGTAAGTGCAAACGACGAACAGATAATAATGGGTGCATATACGAGGAACGACGAACAAATAATAAAGTAGAGATGAAAGATTTGCAATGACGAGATTGGGGCTAGCCAAGCAAAAAGAGTAAAATAAGGAACAGTTGTAATTACATTAAGTTTTATTAAATTGTATTCAATTGTTTAGTTTCTCCTTTAAATTATTTACGCTTTCGCAATGATTTGAAATAAACGATTTCATAACGCTTCCGCATTTTATTTACTGAGTTTTTATAATGGGTTTTACGAATGGTTAGTAGCGATCCAGTTTAGACGCACTTTGATATGTTTTGCTTTAAAAATAAATTTTCAAATTTTCACCCATTTTCAAGGAATTACAAAAATTCGGGTCGTTACACTAATGCTCATCCTTAATCTGTTGACAAGTCAAACACCTCGATACATACTCAGTTACATTCCATGGCGTTTTAAATCATGATACATTTTTGTACTGTCGGGATGAATGACATATTTGTACTTATGGCCCTCTGGTAAAACTGCTTGCTTTAAATCCAAATCACTGGAGACAACAACTCGATTCTTGACGAATAAAAATCCATCAGAACTGATCTCCCAACAGTCAAACTGCTCACCAGCTTGAATCTTCTCGAATCTTTCCTTTAACTCATTATCAAATTTCTGCAAGTCTTTCACACATTTTAAAAGTGTAGGGGTCGCTACTAAATTAAAAATTCAAACCGTATTACCATCCTCCCGATACTATAGCTCATAATCTCTAATAATTAGACAAGTCTTCCAATCATCCAAAACAAGACATGAAAGAGATCCTTGAGGTTATCGACTCAAGGCACCAGCTACAACATTAGCCTTTCCAAGATAGTACTCGAAAGTGAAATCATAGTCCTCCATGTACTCAACCCAACGACGTTATCAGAGATTCAAATCACGCTACAAGAAGAGATACTTTAAACTCTTGTGATCCAAAAATACCTCAAATTAGCACCATACAAGTAGCTCCGCCAAAACTTTAAGGCAAAAACAATAGCTACAAGTTCTAAGTTATGAGGAGGATAATTCCGCTCATACGTCTTTAACTATCAAGATACATACGCTATAACTTTATCTTGCTGTATCAGGACGCAACCCAAGCCAACCCTTGATGCATCAATATAAACTGCATAAAAGCAAACTCTTATTAGGTACTGCCAAAACTAGAGCAGTGGTCAATCTTTGCTTGAGTTCATCAAAAGCTGCTTGACACTTTTGATTCCAAATAAACTTCACGTGTTTTCTAGTCAACTGAGTTAGCTGCATAGCAATAGACGAAACATTTTACACGTATCGACGATAATAACTAGCCAAACCCAAGAAGCTATACACACCGATAACATTTTTAGGTGGCTTCCAATCTAACATGGCCTCTATGTTAGATGGATCAATGGAAATGTCATTCTGAGAAACAACATGGCCAAGAAATTTTACTTCAGTCATCCAAAAGTTGCACTTTTTTCACTTTGCATATAACTGATATTCCCTCAGCGTCTGTAAAACAATCCTTAGATGCTCTATATGCTCATCTAGAGTCTTAGAATAAATCAAGATATCATTGATGAAGACCACGACGAATTGGTCAGGACATGGCCAAAAGACTCAATTCATAAGGTCCATAAAGTAGCTGCTGCATGGTCAATTCGAATGGAAGCACCATAAATTCAAAGTGTCCAATGAGTACGAAAAGTAGTCTTCAGAATATCTTCTTTATGTATCTTCATTCGATGATAACCGAATCTCAAATCAACCTTCGAGAAGTACATATATCCTCATACTTGATCAAATAAATTATCAATCCTCGACCACAGATTCTTGTTCTTTACTGTTACATGTTTCAATTTCTGGTAGTCAATGCATAGACGAAACAAACCATCCTGCTTCTAAGTAAATAAAATTGGTGCACCCCACGATGAAATACTATTCTGAATAAACTCTTTTTGCAATAAATCATTTAACTGAGTTATCAATTTATTTAATTTAGTAGGAGTCATATGGTACAGAACAATCAAAATGGGAGTAGTGTTGGACATCAAATCAATGCAAAAATCAATCTTGCGATCAGGTGGCAACCCAAGTAGATTCTCAAGAAAAACATCAGGGTGATCACAAACCACTGATAAATCAGAATCTTGTCTGACCGCAACAAGGTCACTGCTAGCTCCAATCTTCTTTGACCACCCAAACAAGCTTGAAGAACAGGATCAATAGGAACCATACAGGTATTACATGGATGCACTAGGATCTTTTCGTCTTCTAACGTAAGTGTAATATTTCTCCGATAACAGTCAGTCTTAGCTTTGTATAAGTTCAACCAATCCATACCTAGGATTACATCAAACCGATCCATAGGTAAGACTATCAAATAAACTGATATACATGCCCTCTAATAATAAGGGCAGTAGATTGGTCAACAATGAATCTTTCATATCTCTTATTCATGGGGGCACACAAAATTAGGAAAATTTTTAGCTTCTCTATAGTCACACTCTCTTGCTTCAAATCATGATAAACACTAATCATATTGTAACGACACGAATTTTTGTAAATCCTTTAAAAACGCGTAAAATTTTGAAATTTTTTCTTTTTAAAGCAAAACGTATCAGAGTGCGTCTAATCAGATAGCTACTGAATCTTTCTTTAAACTCATTATGAAAAACCAATCGATGAATTGTGCGGAAGCGTTATAAAATAAATCCTTGTAAAATATGGCGGAAGCGTAAATGAATCGTTTAAAGAAGAAACTAAACAATTGAATACAATACAATAACTAAATGTGATTACAAGTTCTTCTCATTTTACCCAGCCCGAGTCTCATGCGTGTGAAATCATTCATCCCTGCTTCATTATGTGTTTATCATCTACTTATTATATGTTCGTCATTTGTACCTACGCCACAAGTAATACGTGAGCCTAATGGCTCAGTAAGGAAAAAAGGTTTAATGCAATTATGCTTATGACTCTCTTTAGTTCATTTGGAATGGGGGCCACCCAAACTAATCCTTTCAATTAGCCATTTACCATTTTATTACTTTTCTTTACGTCGTTCGTTCGTCACTCTTACTTCGTGCTGGAGATTGGAGGACCTGTATGGAATGGTATAGCTGGTCGGACCTAGTCTCCTACTTACAATCTAGAACTCCCGTACCTGGTAAGAGAGGGGCTTCGGCTAGATTGCAGACTAGACCCGTCTACCCATCTGCCCCTAAACTCTGTTATTCTTTTCTTTGTGTTTGTGTCGGGCTAAGCTACCAGACCACAAATGCCTTTATTATCTTACCATTTTATTCGATTTCATCATTTATCCTCACTCATGCATGTCTACTGGATATCTATTAACATGATCTCAACCTAACGTGGCGCACGATGCATATAACATAACCTTAATAGGAATTGAAGTGCGCATATAGAACACAATAACTAAAATTGAAAACGCATATAGGAAAAGTAAATAACACTTGCATTGAAAGTAAAGCAGCTGAAGTTGAAGGCGCATATAAGGAAAGTAAAGCATATAATGGAAGGAAATAACTGCGCCCAACAGAAAACAAGTACAATATGGACTTAGAGTAATGAAAGGACAATAAACTAACATCCTAAAGAAATAACTATATTTATCATGCTAGTTAGATACCTTAGTTAATTTACATGCTAAGGAATGAATTATATTTATCTTCCTGATTAACTATTCTAATTAATTACCTTAGTAAATTCCCTAGCCCATTTACATACTTCCTACGTTTATTATTCTAAATGATTATTCTAATTAGTCATCCTCGATGATTTATGTGCTCAAGAACTTGATTACATGTTTTATTCTAATTAACTAACCATGCTTAGGTTTGATAGAAAATAGCATGATGAGGACAATTAATTATAAACAAGTCATAGGCAATGCCAAGAAGACGATAACAAGGTAAGGTAAAACATATATGCACATAATAAATAAGACTTTTGAGACCGTTAATTCATTCACTTTTGTTTCTCTTTTATTTCATTCTCTTTTGATCTTCCTTATCATTCCACTCTTTAGTAAAGTAAAGCATGGTAAGGTAAATTGCAGCAAAAGACAATGTAATTATATTAAAGGAAATTGCAATAAGAGAAATACACAGAATATTAACAAGGAATGATAACCTATTAATATTAACCTAGTTCATTACATGTTCATGGAAGGGTGATGATTAAACATGCTTAGCAATTTAATCAAACATGCTTGAGAAACTAGGCATACTGGTAATTTAAACACGCTAATTAATTAAGCATGCTCAGGGTTATAAATTAGTTGTCCTAAGTCAACTTACATACTTCAATTGAGTTAATTAAACATGCATCTAGTTCAGTTAACTGGACATGCTCAAGAAATTAGACGTACTAGCTAAACATGCTTGAATTAGTTAATTAACGACTAGTTAATTAATTGGTTTACTTAGCATGCTCATGTTGTTTATAGGTTTACACGTGTTATACTAGTTAATTAATTTAACATGTTAATCTAGTAAATAAATCATGTGAATCATGCAAAGTAGATTAGTTACAATTAGACATGCTTAGGTTACTAAATAGTTTACATACTTGTATTACTAAGTGGGTTAACATGCTCAAGAGAGTGATTAGTTAATCAACTAATTAAACCTGCTTTGATTTGCTGTTTAACGACTAATTAATTGATTAAACTAGTTAATTGTACATGTTTAAGAGATAACCACACTTGCCTAAGCATATTCTAATTAATTATCCTTAATTAGTTAATTAGTTCACCTGTTTTAACAAACCAAATCGATTACATGCTTAGGTTGACTAAGTTGGTTAACATGCTCAAATTAGTTAATGTGACACGCATTAGTCAATTAACATGCTAATTAATTATCCAAATTAATTACATGCTTGATAAGTAACGGCAAGTAAGAGGAGCAAGTAATAAACTAAGTATATGTGCATAAGAATTGACAACAATGAAATTAAGCAACAAGAAATTTCACAATGAGCATTTCTCGTTTCTCGCTTTAACCTTTTATCACCCATTTTTCATTTATCATTCCATTATTAACAAGATATTTGCACCACTTAACAGACAATGAAACAGAGCACATCAACAAAAGGAAGTATCACAGGGCTTAACCAAATTTCAGAACACATTTCTCTAGCTAACAACGAAGGAACATCCAAGGCAAATCATCAAGAAAATGCAACATAAATCATTGTCACCTACCCAAACAACTACTCAACAACTAGCACTAAGCATCTTAAGATAAACAACATACCTAACAACTAATAGTGAACATTTTAAAAACACCAACGCTAAACTCAAGCACACACTTGTGGTGTATGGCCTCCATTGGCCAAGACTACCCTATTTTCCTTACCATTGAAGTCAAGCCTCCTCATGGATAGCAGCTCTCCTATGCCTCCTCACTCCAACATAACCTCCCTAGGAAAAACGAAGATGAAGAAGATGAAAGAAGATTGGGCTAAATAAAGACTCACTTGGGACAACCCGTACGAGAGGCAGGAGGAGCAAGGAACAAATCTCTGTTGGTCGGCCATTTCATGTAATTTTGTGTCGAGAGGCCGTGTTTTTATTGGTTGATGTCACTCTCCAACTAATTTTAAATCAGTTTTGTCGCTGTAAAGGGAGAATTCGGACGAGATGATGCGTCCGAATTCTATTTGTACTGTCCGAATTCAAAATTCGGACGCAGAAGTGACGTCCAAGATGTCGTTCGTGTCTTCAGAATTCGTCCAGAATTCGGACAGATTCAAACTCACAACGTCTGCCTCATCCGAGATCTTTCGGGGTCGTCCGAATTCACCCAAAATTCGGACAGATTCAATTTTATAACGTCCACTTGGCGTCCGCAGGCATCTGAAAACGCCCTGAACCCCTATTTCTCCCATTTTGAAATTAACTCCCTATCTCTTGACTTTTCCCCATGGATACATGTCATAAAATAACACGTATAAATACGCAACGTGATTTCCTCCACACTCCATCATTTAATCACGTCGCGCATACGGGAAAACGTTACTAGACATTCTTTTCGACTTAACGCTCCGAAACATCCTTGGTAATACCTCGATAGTTGACCTACTTACTTAAAAAGTCGGGGTGTTCCACATATTCTGGTGATGACCAACATTGTAATAGTTTTTTCTGAACACTACCTTAAACTGAGTCCATGTCATCATATCTAGTAGTTAATCCAACTTAAGAGACTTCCACCATACTTCGGTTAACTTCTCGAAATAGAAGGTTTCAAACCAAACCCAATACTCCGATAAAACTCCAAAAGAGGTCAAATTCTTCTACATCACCCTCAACTAATTTTCAGCACTCTGAGAGTTAGCTCCACCTACAAACATCAACCTATAAATGCTTTATAATCTCATCCTATGTAGTTTTAATACAAACTACTTTAAGAGAACTCTCTATTGAAGTCATCCTACCACTTAAACATCTCTAATCCTCTGTGCAAATATTTCTAACTGCCTACGCAGAAACTTACACTAATGCCAAACTGTACAATACAAAGACTAATTAGAAGTCTTTACCAATAGTTTTCGAATCAGAGTCTTCAAACGCAAGGTTCCAACTTAGACTAATAGATTCCAAATATGACAGAGTAAGCATTTGATTTTTGAAGGAAATTGATGCTTTGGACTTCCTTCTTTGATGAGTTTCTTAAGTTCAAACTTCACAAGCCCATATACATAACCCAGAAGAGTTCGCAGACTCATATGTTCAGAAAGGTTGTTTCTAATCATTTACAAAGCCTACTCCTTATCACCTCTAACTAAATCCGGACCACTCTAAATTATTTGTGTCCGATTAGAGAAATCCATTTATCCACCAGTGGACAACCTCAAGAGGTCTTTCTAGCAGCACCTTAATGCAAATTAATTTTTGTACTTTGTTTTTAGGCGCAGTATTTGTAAATCCTTGTATATTACTATACTATCTATCTTATTGATAACATTTTTCAAGATAGAACTTGGTTCCGATACCAAAAATTCTGTCACGACCAGCGAGGGACCCAAGACAAAACGGGGAATGACCCAACCCGACCCAAAGGACTGAATCGTTCGACCCATTATCACTTTAAATTTATTATTTATCAACAAAAGACTTAAAATAATTATTACAAGTCGGGGTCCAACAAACACTGGGCTTAACAAATTCAACAAGTAATATCAAATAGCAAAGTAATATAATCCAAATAAATTAACTGTGCGGCAATAAAAATTAGAGATTACAATATCCTTAACAAAATTTACCTCTCAAAAGGGTCTATTGAAGAAACTTATAAAAGTATAGAACATAAAATAAAAATCTCACCATATCTAGTCTTGACTCGACAAGTAAAAGTCTGATTGATAAAATCCTAAAATGTGTCATAGGGATGAGTTGATTAAACTCAATAGAAATTTAATAATTTTAATTAAAAATATAGTTTAAGCATGCAGGAATTTAAATCTCATGTTTTATAAATTCATTTCAGAAAAATGTGTACAAAATGGCACGTATTTATATCAACCCACTAATATGTGATACGTAATGAAAATAGTTCATTGTTGTACTAATAAAAAAATCACAGCAAACATGGAGTCACACCATGCCATAAGCATATAATAAAATAAAAGCGATGTTCGGCGATCGTGAAAGCCACATAAAATACTCTGACCAGGTTTTGAGTTTTGCGCCTAAGGACCAACACATACAACTATCTCTTTACTATATTTAACAAGAAACAAACACATTCTCACACAGTCAAATGTGCGTACAATAAACCAGACCCCAAATCGGGTTGATCGAACTCAATTCACATGATTGAGTTGAATCAAAAATATTTATATGCATGCTTAATTTAAACGGGTACAGTGAAAAATAAAATATAATATAAAATCTAAAGGCCCTAAAAATAGACACATCATTTTTATATGAGACACGTCTAGAAATATTTATTTTGTAAAAATTATACAATGCAGTGCATAAAATAAATCTCTACGTCGAAGTGGGCTTACACTATCCAAAGCCCAATAATTCAAAAAGGTCCAATTCCAATAGTCCACGAATTTAATTTAATAATTGGGTACCTATTTAAAAATTAAGGCATTAAATTTTTGGGTTAAATTTTATAAATCAAAATATTCAATTATTATTTAAAATTAACCCAAGATGATTGGGTAAAAGATTACCCAAAATTTGGCTCAAAACAGGCCAAAACGGACCCACAATAAATTCTGGATTGAGCCCAAAAGGGCAAGATCGTGGCTCAAAACTATAGCTTAGACTAAATCCCAGACTGCAATCCAAGGCTGCCGCCCAAGGTTCTTTTGTCTGCAACTTACCGAGCTAAAATCACGGCTTGGCCTAATGCCACGTCACAACGCTGTCGTCCTCCTCATGGATGAATTTGGATTTTCATAGGCAGTTCCGACGAGTCTCGGCCAGTCGTCCACTGACTGAAGCCGGAGGATAAACATATTGCGGCTCTATTCTCGCTAAGTCGTGATGCGGTCCTTCGTTACTGATGAAGTCCACACAACACTAATGTCGGATTTCGTCCAAACAACCAATTGTCTATACCGATTTTTTTCCATTAAATTGAAGTTCAGAATCAATCAAATTTAACAATCCATAATCCAGACCAACACCAATAAGCAGAGGCAAAAATCAAAAAGGAAAATTTTGATTTTTTATACCTCTAAGTTCATAGTTCTTCCGGCTACAAGAGTAGTTCGATTAACTGAGAAATTCAACCTTTTTCCTTCTCTGAAATTGCACAAATCCCCTCCAATAGAGAGATGTATCGAAATCAAAACTTCAATACAAAAATTGGGAATTACAAAGCTTGAAGAATCACACTTACCAAACGACAAAGACTCGATTTGCAGAGTCTCAAATTTTCTTCCAAAACGGTCGGGTGATATCGTCTTGCAGGAAGAATTTCACAGCGAGAGAAAATTGAAAACTAAAGGCAATGTTAGGGGTAATTTGTATGGTAAGGGAGTGAATTACTTTTACAAGGGAGGAAAATAAAATGGGAAAGGAAATGACTTTCCTTTTTGTAGTCCAACATCCCTGCGGATTAGGGAAAGAATTTAAGGTAATTAATTCTTTCTAAAACAAATGTACCGAATTTCACAAAATTACTGAACACTATGCTCCTAGATTTCTAATCATGCCACAACATCTAATTTTATCAGTTTGAGTAATTGACCGAAAATTGTACACGTGGAGTTAACATGAAACAAAATGACATCAAATACCATAAAAAAAGCTTATGTGAAAAAATTTTTTAATAAAAAAGTGAGTTATACATTTTTACTCTTTCTGCTTATAAAAGAGGAAGCAATGTTTCATAGTAAAATGGAGAGAGTTACCACTTTGAACATGGCTCCCACTAGCATCTCTATGTTACCCATGAATGTTTATCTCTTCTCTTAATATGCTTTTAGAGGAGCACACATGCAACAAAGAAGTTTAAGTTGTTATACTTAATTTTGTAAACTGAATTCCATAAAATCCAAAAATCATATGCATCATGTCATAATTATCAAGATGAAATAGTTTCAGAATGTACCTAAATCTAAGAAATCACCTTAATTATTAGTTTTCATAAACTGTTGTCGAGTTTAGGGCTGATGGTTTTGATCTTCTAAGTCAAATCAATTATTTCTTCAGAAAAAAAAAAAAAAACAAACCTATGTATTCTTTCAGCGAACAAGAGATTGAGAGAAAGAAACGACTAGTCATTTAACTTAGGGATCATTGTTGGTGATTTACAACACTGAACAACTGATTTCCAGCAAAGAAAACGAAACACAGAAAATGCGTAAAAGAAGAACACTAGATTTAATGTGGTTCGGATAATGTATCCTACATCCATGGACCAAGACTAATGCACCTTGTTTTACCGATCAACAAACAAAATGGAGTTCATCCAAGAAATTACAAACTCCAATAATCAGACGAAGAAAAAATTCTCCTAACCCAAACTCTCTCTGCACCCATTTCTCTCTCCCCGAAAACCCAATCTGCAAACTAAACTTAAGGTAGGTTAATCCAGGTCACCCTAACCCCTCACTTAACTTAACTCTGGAGGCCAGCTATACTCCTCTTAACCGAGAAGCACACCTCATCAATTTGGAGTATGGCACATGACTCACGTGCACTCACTAAAACTGAACCAAACATTACAATTTTCCACCTTGGTTCAAACATTCTAAAACGATGGAGAACACAACCTGTAGATTCAAATAGGACAAACACCAACCAAATTTAAAATTAGTAATAGGCAGAATTTTTGTCAATGCATCCGCTGGATTTTCTTCAGTGGCAATCTTCTCTACATGAATTTCTCCATCTTCAATCTTTTCTCTGATAAAGAAAAACAAGATATCAATGTGTTTAGTTCTCTCATGGAATACAGGATTCTTCATCAAGCAAATTGGAGATTGGCTGTCACAATAGCTTGTAAGATTTGAGCTCTCAATCTCCAGCTCAGAAGCCAATCCTTTA
Organism: Begonia loranthoides; assembly: GCA_022433065.1. Lineage (NCBI taxonomy): Eukaryota > Viridiplantae > Streptophyta > Magnoliopsida > Cucurbitales > Begoniaceae > Begonia > Begonia loranthoides. The sequence continues at coordinate 8,834,238 of CM039472.1, read as the reverse complement.
AGATAAATCCCTTCCTTGAATGCTTCTGTTGTAGCAACAAATTCAGCTTCTGTGGTAGATAGAGCAACACTTTTTGCAAACTAGATTTCTAATTAACAGAACCACCAAACATAGTAAAAATAAAACCAGAAGTAGAACGTCTAGAATCAATACAGCCAGCATAATCAATATCCACAAATCCAGTGATAGTAGTAGTATTCAGTTTATTATTTCCAAGACATAAACCAAAATTCAAAGTGTTTGAAATATATCTCAGCTGCCATTTTAATGTATACCAATGTGATTTACCTAGATTAGCCATAAACCTGCTGACAACGCTTACAGAATAGGCAAGGTCTGGATGTGTACACACCATTGAATATATGATGCAGCCCAAAATATTTGCATAAGGAATCTTCTTCAAGTATTCTTTTTCTTCCCTTGTTTTTGGTTTTTGTTCTTTAGGCAATCTAAAATGATTAGCAAGAGTAGATAAGATCGGTTTAAGATTAGAAAAATCAAACATGTGTAACATACGTTTTTAGTAGTTTCCTTAAGTTAAACAAAGAGTCTTTAATTTCTGATTTCTCAATATATCAATACCCAAGATTTTCTTTGCATTTTTAAGGTCTTTCATGTCAAATACCTTCCCCAAATCTTGCTTTAGTTTCCAAATTTTAGATTTATCTTTCCCTACTATTAGAATATCATCTCCATATAATAAGACAAAAATTCTATTTTCTTTACACTTTTTTAAGTAAACCCAAATATCAAATTTGCTTCTCATAAACCCAACACCAATAATGAATTCATCAATTTTTTTATTCCATTGTCTAGGTGATTGTTTCAATCTATATATCAATTTTTTCAACAAACAAAACTTATTAGGATCAGTTACCTTAAACCCTTCTGGTTGAGCCATTAAAATAGACTCCTGTAAATCTCGGTGAAGAAAGGTCGTCTTCATGTCTGTCTGTTCAAACTCAAGATCCTACAAAGCAACCTTTGACAACAAAACTTGAATAGATGTTAGTTTAACTACAGGTAAAAATATTTCAGTGAAATCAATACCTTTACATTGGGCAAAACCTTTTGCCACTAACCTATCCTTGTACCAAGGTTTTTCAACCCCTGTTATTTCTTCTTTTAGCTTGAAAGTCCATTTTGAACCAATCACTTTCTTCTGTCAAGAATTTTCAACTAACTCCCAAGTGTTACTTTTAATCAGAGAATCCATCTCTTCTTTCATAGCTGTCATCCATAGGTCCTTGTCATCTTTGGATAAAACAACAAAAAAAGAAAGAGGGTCTGCACTTTCCAAATATGAAGCTACATGTAGAGCATAAGCTATGATATCTGCATATCCCAATCTCTAAGTTGGTTTAATAACTTTTATAGACCCGTCTCGACTTAATTGATAGTCCATAGTATCATCTTTAGTAATAGATTCAATACTCACAGCTTGCTGATTTTCTAAAGGATGGACAGAGTCTTCAAAATCCTCTTCAGATTCATTGCTTTCAAGCTCCACGTCAATAGAAGTACTCTCTTTTAGTCCAAGAGATGTATCAACAATTGGTTTCAAAGGAAAATGTTGCTCATTGAATGCAACGTCACGGCTAATGATAATTTTCCTTTGATTATGTAATGTCCCAGAAAAAGAAAGCCCATATAATCCATGCATGAGGTTGTGCTAAGATCATAGTAGGTATTCATATGGTTTAGTATATATGGCCAATGAAAATTAAGATAAAAAGTTAAAGAAAACACATAAAATGGATTTTGGGACGAGTTGGGACGGTATTTGGCGTCCTAAACTCTAAACTGTCATAGTGTGGACGCTGCGGACGACAGCAGAACCGTCCGGTTTGAATCTGTACAAATTCTGGGAACATTCGGACGCTTGTGGACGAGAGAAGATGGCGTCCGAATGAATCTGTCCTTAAACTTGACAAATTCGGACGGTAGCGGACGTACACGGATGAGATAAAATGGCATCCGAATGAATCTGTCCTAAGTCTGGACACATTCAGACGCCTCATGCGGACGCTAAATGCCGTCCGAATATGCCTTGCGAACGGTACGAACGAAGGACTGGGAACGCATTTTCTCGTCCAAAAACTGGTTTCGGATGATACTGCAGACGACTCACCACATCTGAAAGGGCAAAATTGGCCGAAAAACCCATTTAAATCTGATGGTTCTCTCTACCATATTTGACTTTGTCTTCGATTCCTTCAGCTGGCGACACGTTTAGACGGTGAGGAAGTGTCTTCAAGTTAGTGGACCTTCATCGTATGCTTGTCCAGCGGTGTACGTCTCTTGTCTCAGCTATTAATTCTGGGTGTTTTGTTCTTCTCAGGTGTGCTCTTTGTTAAAGGGCCGAGACTAGTTTAAGGAGAAAGCAGAAGAAGAAGAAGAAGGAGTAGAGGACAGAAGCTCTCTGGTCTGCTTGTTTCAGGTTCAGGTAATTCTTTGCTTCCTTCATGGATTTATATAAGGGGTTGAAAATAAATGGATACTGCTTTGGATGTTAGGTTGGGATTTTGTTATCTATTTGGTTATAGTTTTGATAACCAACAAAATATTAGTAGCAAAGAAGTTATGTGTACTTGAATATGCTTTCTGTGATGGGTTTTAGTGATGAATAATCTATTCTGAAACTATGCCTCTGTTGATAATCAGAAACATCTTGTTGGTGTTGCTATACCTTCTTTGGATGATGTCTATGTTGTCTTGATTATTATCTGTGAAAGGTGGATATTATATTGATGAATATTGATATTGGTTACTGTCAAGGTATATCTTGAATAATCTGTTGTTATATTGGATTGGTTTTGGATTATGACAAGTTGTCTTGTTCATCTGTTGGTGACCTGCTGCAAATGATTTAATGGACGAAGAGCAAGTTGGTGAATGACCAAACTAAAGATAACTTTTGGAGGTCACGTTGAGATGTGCTGCTACTTTTGGGCATGTTTCAAGTATACAGGTATTACAAAGCCATTTACATAGTCTTTTACATGGAGTTATAGATATGTGCAATGAGGGTTGTGTGATTGGACTTTGTTAGTTTCTGTGGATGGTTGTTCTGTCAATTGTGGTTATGATCTGCTCTTTGTGCAGCTTCCATTTGATTATTGTTGAAGTTGAATCTGTTGTTGTTATTTTATTGTTCAACTTCTGCCACTAAGTTAAGATTTGGAAATCTGTTAAGGTTTGTTATTGTGGATGTCGTTGGTTATTGCGATGTGTGTGGCTGTATGTGTTTAAGGATATATGAAGATGGCTTTATGAATTATGCATTTGGTCATTTCGTGTGTAAGTAGGCATAAACTGGTTGTCTACTCTGCTATGGGAAATTTGGTTTCATGACAAACTACTATTCAGTTTTGTAAAGTAAAGTCACATTGATGGAATGAGCAACATTGTGGGTTATTACTATTCTGTTATATTTGTTAAGGTTTAGGGGATTGTTATTAATGCGTAGTTGTTATGGTTTTGAAGGTACGAAGAAGAGAAAAGAAACAGAAATGCGCTATGGACGCTAGGTAAGTGATATTGATTGTGTTTTGGTCTTCGGACCCTACATCGCAAGACTTAGGATTGTGTGTTGTGTGTTTATTAGATTTAGGTTCTTTTAATGATGTGTTTATTAGAAATTTATTGCATATAGGATTGTATGAATCCACGTACATATTGTATGACATAATAATCTATGTAAATAGGCGTGTGGGGGTTCGGGAAGTTAATGACGTCCCATTGTCATGTAGATCCATGTTGGATGGACTAGAAAGAAAATAGGTTAGCAACATGGGATACCAGGGATCATTGCTTCCTGTTCTGAAATCCCCAATGTTTTCGTAACAAAGGAGTGTATACGGCCTAAGTAACCCCTTGATATATATTGCTCCTTTGTGGATTGACCGGGTTACTCATGGTCCCACAGTGTTTGTCATGTATGCACTCTTGGCCTAAATTGCATTGTATGATCATGCATATCATTGTACTTCATTTTATCACTTACTGAGCGTTAGGCTCATTAGTTTAGGTCTTGTGATGTAGGTACGAAAATGAGCAACAGATGAACAAGTTAAAGACAGTTGATGAAGGATTTGCACGGGTGGATCTTGTGGCTGACTGGGATAGAAAGTGAAAGGAAAAGTAATTGAAAAAGAGTTTTGTAACTTATTTCTTATTCTTTATTATTGTTTTTATTCCCCTGCATTTTATTCAAAAGAATGTTATGGCTTTTGAAAGTAAATTGATAAGGGTGAAAGGAAACTAAGAAAAGTGAAAGTAAAGCGATCGGGTTTTAGCGATCGGGTGTTAATGATCGGGTTTATGAAGGAAAAAGACTCTGATGTTTTTACGACCAAAAAAAAAAGAAAGTTTGAAATTTTACGCATTTTAAAAATACCGGATGTTACAAATTAGGCTCAATAGACCAAAGTCTATATCTTTTGACCCATTCTGGATATCCCAAAAAAGTACACTTTATTACTCTTGGTTTTAGTTTTCCTTGTTTCACGTGTGCATAGGTAGCACACCCAAAGATCCTTAAACTTCCACAATCTACAGCATATCCATACCAAGCTTCAAATGGTGTCTTCAATTTTAAAGCGGCTAAAGAACACATATTTATCAAATAAATTACGGTTTTTACAGATTTTGCCCAAAACGTCCTTGGAAGCCCAACAGATAGAAGGATACATCTAACCCTTTCCAAAATAGTCATATTCATTCGCTCAGCAAGTCCATTTTGCTGAGGAGTGTAGCTAACTGTATGATGTCGCATAATCCCTTCTTCAAGGCAGAATTTGTTAAACTTCTCAAAACAGAATTCCATTCCATTGTATGTTCTTAATTTCTTAAGTTTTCTACCTGTTTGTTTTTCTGCAATGATTTTCCAAGCTTTAAAAATCTCAAATACTTGATCCTTTGATTTCATACAATAAACCCATGTTCTTCTTGAAAAATCATCTATAATTGTAACAAAATAGGTAGCACCTCCCTTTGAGGGAACCTTTTCTGCCCTCCAAACATCAGAGTGAACATAATCTAATGTCCCCTGTGAACCTTGAGTAGAAGTTGCAAACTTTATTCTCTTGCTTTTTCCAAGGACACAATTCTCACAAAATGACAGCTTGGATATCTTAACTTTCCCAAAACTGTTATGCTTTAGTAATTCCAGAAGGCCATGTTCACTAGCATGACCGAGTCTCTTGTGCCATAATTCGACACTATCAAGTTTTCCTCTAGTGACAGTACCAATATTACTAGCAACAGTGTGTCCTTCAAGCACGTATAAGGCGTTATGCAATTTTCCCATCATTACTGTCAATATTCCCTTGGATATTTTCATAATCCCTGCCTCAATTCTAACTGCACAACCAATGAAATCAAACATCCCAATTGACAGAAGATATCTTTTCAACTGAGGCACATATCTAACATTCTGAACAAGCCTTATGCAGCCATCATGCATTTTGAGCTGCACTGTCCCTTCACCCTTAACCTAGCAGGATTTGTTATCACCCAATAAGACTATTCCTCCCATTGTTTTGTGATAATTCATCAACCATTCCTTCCTTGGAGTCATATGGAAGGAACATCTAGAATCGAGGATCCACGGTTCTCCTGATTCCAATTCAGAAGCCACTAGAACATCGAAGGATTCATACCTTATGAAACAACTGAAGCATCCCCCTTTTCTGCATTCTTTTCTGCCAACTCCTTTTTTCTTTCATAACCGTTTTCTTGAAGTGTCCTTCCTTATGGCAGAAGAAACACTCCCTTGCTTTAGACTTAGAACTTGTCTTGCCTCTTTGTCCTTTGTTGTCCCTTTGTTGAGGTCTTCCCCTGACCATCAAACCTTCACCTTCAAAGGAATCTTGTCCATCCGATTTCCTCTAAAGTACCTAAGAGTTCAATGCAACCTTAACCTCTGCCATTGTTAATATTTCTTTTCCATACAACATAGTGTCAACAAAATGATCATACATTTTCGGTAAAGAACTCATAATTATAATTGCTTGGTCCTCCTCAGCAATTTTCACCCCTATACTATTGAGGTCCAAAATTATTCTGTCGAAGTCATCTAAGTGTCTTCTCATCTCCTTAGATTCTTCCATTGCCAAGGTGTATAATCTCTTTTTCAAATAAAACCTATTAGCCAGTGAACATTTCACATATAAAGCCTCTAATTTTTGCCAAATTGTAAGAGCAGACAATTCCTCAGTTTCCTCTCTTAAGACTTCATCCCCAATACTGAGCAATATAACACTATAAGCCTTGGTTTCCACATCTTCAGCCTTTAATTTATCTCTATCCCTTAGAATCTGCAAGGTCAATTCTTCAATAGCTTGAGCAAATCCCTAGTGCACAAGAAAAGCCTTCATCTTGATCGCGAGAGACTAAAATTGTTATCCCTCATAAACTTGTCAACCTCAAATTTCACCATTCAAGATTTCTTGAATTACCGACTTAAAAAAACCACTAATTTGAAGGTCCTTTCTTAAATTACAGAATCTGAAGCAAAGAAACAACATAGTCTGAAGGTCCTTTCTAAAATCACAGAATCTGAAGTAAAGAAACAACACGATCTGAAGGTCGCGTGTTCGATCCACGCTCACCGCACCAATTGTTGGTGATTTACAAACAGAACAACCGATTTCCAGCAAAGAAAACGAAACACAAAAAATGCGTAAAAGAAGAACACCAGATTTAACGTGGTTCGGATAATGTATCCTACATCCACGAATGAAGAATAACGTACCTTGTATTACCGATCAAGAAACAAAATGGAGTTCAACTAAGAAATTACAGACTCTAGTAATCAGATGAAGAAAAAATTCTCCTAACCCAAACTCTCTCTGCACCCATTTCTCTCTCCTGAAAACCCAATATGAAAACTAAACTTAAAGAAGGTTAATCTAGGTCACCCTAACCCCTCACTTAACTTAACTCTAGAGGCCAGCTATACTCCTCTTAACCGAGAAGCACACCTCATCAATTTGGAGTATGGCACATGACTCACGTGCACTCACTAAAGCTGAACCAAACATTACAATTATAATCATGAATTTATAATTGGTGTTTTATATTAACTTTGAGTCATCATCAAACTTAAAAATAGCTACTAGTATCTACACAATTAACCTCATACTTTAATTAAAAGGAAATTAACAAATCAACCATTGTACTATGGAATCAATGACAAGTCAACCTAAATAATTTTTGCTAACAACTTAAACACTAAACTCTGGAAAATGAATAGAGAAAATATCGTTGTTACGTTTTTCGTTAAAAAACGTTGTCGTTCTGCAGCGAAACGTTGTTTTTGTACTAAGAAAAGTGAGTCCTTGAAATAGGACTCAGGAAAATAGTGTTTCCGTAGAGGAAAGTCGCCTTTCCGTAGAGGAAAGCCATCTTTCCATGGAGGAAAGTCTACAGATAAAAAAAAAATTCAATATCTTCTTCGTAGAAAAACACAGACAACACAAACAAGCTGTGATTCTCTCATGGACAGTAAAACAATTCTAAATCATACAAAATCTAAAACATTATATATTCTTTTACAAAATATTCTAAGTCATAAAACTAAAAAAAAAATTAAAATCAGTTTATACATTATTTTTCCAAATTCAGTCTCCATGGATGTTAACTCTTTTCCACTAAAAGTTTCGAAAATCACGAGTTTTTACAGCTTTTTCCATGGATATTAGCTTTGTTCCACTGCTGAGTTCTCAGAAAGTTAATGGTGATGTTTGCTCCGTTCATTTATCATATTTCAATGTCTAAGGTTTTAGTGAACATTGTTAAGTAGTTAACTTGTCATTGATATCATAGTACATTGGTTGATTTGTTAATTTTCCTTAATTAAATATTAAAATTTATTTTTATTTGATCACTTAATAGAATTTAACTTTATGATAGTTATTGACATATAATTATAATTAAATATATAAGTTCATTAAATAATTGTCAAATAAATCCAACATGAGTTTAATGGAAATGACTAAAATATCTTTTGCTTTATATCATTAATATTAATCTTGTATTAAAATTATAAAATTAATTATTCAAATTAAAAAATTTATTTGAAGTGCCAAAATAATGTAACATTTTAACAATTAAATAGTCACATTATTTAATTTTCACACAAAATTCATAAATATGAATAATAAAATATAACTATTTGGTTTCAATTAACTAATTTATTAAAAACTAAAACATATCATACGAATGCATAGCAATGTGATAAACATAGAAAATTTGACATTATATGCATATTTTATATGACATATAAATACAAGATAATACATTAATTTACATCAAACATATAAATATAAATGGAACAATAATCAAGTTGATTTTTCTATATTTCTAATATTACAATTATTATGAAAAAACAATATCTATCTATTACAAAACAAATTCTTTTTCTTCAATAACTCATCATGGTTTGATGTGGCCATTTTATTCACATATCAAATATGTGAATAATTCAAGGAACATGAATAGGCCCTATAGCGACATCACATGCAGGTCGCAACCTTAGTGATGTAGCCTTTTCCATTTCCTTATTAATAAACCCATCATGTATGTGATTTAACGCTTCTCTCGCCGTCCATAATGTCTTAGCAAGAAGTTATATCACAATCCAAAAATAAAAAATATTAATCACATGAAATTATGATTATTATTCTCATTAAATAATTTAAATCATTGTGATTTAAATTAAATCATAACCTTTAATAGATTAAAATAAACAATGTTCTCACAGCAATTGTTTGCTTTTACATTTTATTGTCATCAATTTTAATCACGCAAACGTATGTATCAATACAACAAGTTATAAAATTTTTAGGAATCAAATATTGTCCATGAGAATTATTTTTCTAATTTAATTAAGTACAAAAATGTATTCTTAGACTTATTTAATTAATTGAAAATTTATTTTTATAATCTAATTTAACCTAGCAACTAAAAATAGTTTTTTCATATTTAATAAAAGCAATAAAAATAACAACTTTCAAGATTTAATTAATGAAATAAAAATTTCATATTTCAATTTCTCCTAAAAAATTAATAAAATTTTTTATTCATATTTTTAAAATCATTATTCATGCAGTTGAATCAACAAAATATTGAAAAATATTTATAAAACACTTTATTCAATTATTTTCTGCATTCTTATGAGAAACTAATCAAACAACTTCATTAAAAACACAAATTTCATACTACTGCACATGACTCGTAGATATATTCCTATTCTATGTATAAATCAAATTATTAACGAATCAATAATATGACGTGTTTTGTTTTTATACAATTCCAAATCCTAATTTCTTTTTCCAAGTCAATTAGAATTCTAATAAATCTCAATTAGTGATTAAGCAATCAAAATCTAAACAACTAGGATAAAACAAATTTAATCCAAGAACAATGATATTCAAAAGAAAGAACTTTAAATCAAATTAATTACATTGGATCTATCAAACTCTAGAAAAGAGAATTAGTTTATAACGGAAATGAAAACATGCAAACAACTTGAAATAACACTAAAAGTTGACATATTCGAATATATGGATCACAAAACAAGGTAGAAAGAATAAGATGTTAGGGTTCAGTGTGACCCGGATTTTAATTGGGTCATGCTGGTTTGGCCCACATTGGAGGTTTCCTAATTCCTGCAAGATTAGGGTTTCTATATTTCCGTATGACTAGGGTTTCCTTTATTCCTATAAATATATGCTTGAGCCACAAAGCTTATTGTACCTATTTCTATAGTGATTTCTCCTCTGCCCATGGTTTTTTCCCGTCTTGGGTTTTCCACGTAAATTCGGTGTCCAGTGTTTTCTCTTTCTCTTTTCCAAATCTCGTTCGTTATTTCAACGCTATTTTCAACAATTGGTATCAGAGCTAAAGGTTCATATTCTCTAAATTAATTTTCAACAATTGATATTAGAGGGAAGTTGAAGGTTTCTGAAAATTGAGATTTTTGATTTATCGGAGGTGGAACGATTTTGAGATTTTAGTTTGGAAAAAGAAATTGAAAAAGAAAAAACAAAAGGAGCTGCCCGAAGCCCTAGTTTGCTGGCTGCCCATCTACGATCTGCATCTGCGAAGAACAGATCGATCCAAAGAAGAAGCCGCCGATCGATCTGTCCAGCAAAGACAGAAGCCGCCGTCGCTGTCGCCGTGCACCAAACTGAAACGTGAGCGCCCATCGATCGTATCCCTCACCGTCGCTGATTGAGTCTGTCTAGCATAGTTCCGCAGCGAGGAGAAACGCCAACCAGTTGTCTCTCGCTGCCGTCGGTCAGTTCCGTCCGACGCCCATCGTCCGTTGATCTAGAGTAGAGAGAAGAAGTTGTCGCCAATGACACCCTGGTGAACAGACCTGTGATCGGAAATAAACAAAAAAGGGGAATTTTTTTTTTTTGGTTAATTGGTTTTGGAATTAACACAATTTTGATTGGATTATTGTGGAATATTTGGGGCGTTAATTTTGGAGCAGATATTTTGTTAGATTTTTTGAGGGAAAATTTTGACTTTTTTGGGGATGACTTCGATGAAGTATGAAATTCCGATGTTTGATCGGAATACGAGGTTTCTAATATGGCAGATAAAGATGCGGGATGTTCTTGCTCAGATGGAATTGGACAATACATTATTGGGGTTCGATAATATGCCAGCGTCTTTGACCGAGGAGGAAAAATTATTGAGGGACAGAAAAGCGTTATTTGTGATTCGTCTTCATTTATCGAATGCAATTTTGGAGGATGTCATGGAGGCGAAATCTGCTGTTGAAATATGGACAAAGTTGGAAGAATTGTGCATGCATAAAACCCTGACGAGTAAGCTGCATTTAAAGCAGCGGTTATATTTTCATCATATGGAAGAAGGAACTTCGATTGAAGAACACTTGGCTACATTTAAAGGAATTGTTTCAGATTTGGAAGCAATGGAATGCAAATATGATGAGGAGGATTTGGGTTTGATTTTGCTATGTTCATTGCTTGCATCGTACAATATTTTTCGGGATACCATTCTGTACAGTCGGGACATGTTGACTGTGAAAGATGTCTACGATGCTTTGCTTTCAAAAGAAAAGATGAAACACTTTGTAGTTGGCGCTGGAACACAGGGAGAGGGATTGATCACCCGGGGTAGAACATCAGAGAGGTCCGATAAAGGGAACAGTAATAGAAAGGGTTTGAAAAGCAGATCAAAGTCCAGGAACAGAAACAAAGTTTGTTTTTTCCATCAGAAAAAGGGACATATTAAATCTGAGTGTTACAAATTGTAGAATAAGAGAAAAGAGCAAGCTGATCAGAAGGGAAAACAACCAGTGAATTCTGGTGAAGCTGTTGTCGCTGAAGAAAACGAGTGTGAATCAGTAGGAGATCTTCTGGTAGTGTCTGATGGAATATCAAAGCCATCCGAGGAGTAGATTTTGGATTCAGCCTGTACGTTTCATATGTGTCTCAACAAAGATTGGTTTTCAACATATGAGCCAGTGCTAAAAGGTGCAGTGTTGATGGGCAATGATTCATCGTGCAAGATAGCACGGATTGGTTTGATCAGAATCAAGATGTATGATGGTGTTGTCAGAACACTTTGTGACATGCGACATGTTCCCAATTTGAAGAGAAATTTGATTTCATTGAGTACTCTTGATCTGAAAGGGTACAGGTACACCGGTGAAGGTGGAGTTTTGAAGATCAGCCGTGGTTCTCTTACTATGATGAAAGGGCAGAGAAAATCTGGTAATTTATATGTTCTGCAGGGATCTACAGTTGTGGGGGATGCTGCAGTTGGTACTTTATTGTCAGATGAAGATCTTACCAGATTATGGCATATGCGTCTGGGGCATATGAGTGAAAATGGGATGAATGAGCTTAGCAAAAGAGGACTTTTGAATGGTCAGAGCACAAGCAAATTACAGTTTTGTGAACATTGTGTTTTTGGGAAATAGAAGAGAGTTACATTCACTACATCCACTCAAGTATGAAAGAAATACTTGGTTACATCCACTCAGATCTTTGGGGTCCAGCACCGGTGCCTTCCAAGGGAGGGGCACATTATATGTTGACCATGATTGATGATTTTTCAAGAAAGCTTTGGGTGTTCTTTCTTAAGAACAAAAGTGATGTATTTGCTACTTTCAAGGAGTGGAAGACTTTAATTGAAAAGCAGACAGGGATGCAGGTAAAATCTTTATGCACCGATAATGGATTAGAATTTTGTTCGGGAGAGTTCAACTCTTTCTGTAGGTCAAAAGGTATTATGAGGCATCTGACAGTCCCGGGAACTCCAAAGCAAAATAGAGTGGCAGAGCATATGAATAGAACTTTAATGGAAAAGGTGCGGTGTATGATTTCAGATTCTTGTTTACCTAAGTCGTTTTGGGCTGAAGCTGCTGCTACTGCATGTTATATTGTGAATCGTTCTCTGTCAAATGCCCTTGATAAGAAAACTGCTGAAGAAGTTTGGTCTGGTAATCCTGTTGATTATTCAGGTTTGGGAGTATTTGGTTGTTCCGCGTATGCTCATGTTGATAATGGCAAGTTGGAGTCAAGATCATTGAAATGTATATTCCTGGGATACCCTTCTGGTGTCAAGGGATATAGGTTATGGTGCCCTGAATCCAAGAAAGTGATAATAAGCAGAAATGTTGTATTTGATGAAGCTGCTATGCTCGGGAATTCATCTTCTAAAGGGTTGATAGATAAGACTAATGATCTATCAGGTAGCGTGGTTGACGTTGAAGTTGAAACAGGGTCGACATCAGAGTCTTCAGGGCAGACCAGTTCGGATAATCAGGGTGATACAGTTTTCGCACAATCACTAGGATCAGCTTCGCCAGAGTATTCCATCACTAAGAACAGACCGAGAAGAGAGATTAAACCTCCACAGATATATGGTGAAGCAGATTTAATTGCTTATACTTTGAGTGTAGATGAAAGCATTGATTCCAATGAAGAACTGTCTTCTTATTTAGAGGCAGTGACTTTAGAAAATTCAGGGAAATGGATGATCGCCATGCAGGAGGAGATGGAGTCTCTTCAGAAAAATGGCACATGGGACTTAGTTAAATTGCTAAAAGAAAAGAAAGTGGTTCACTGCAAATGGGTGTTCAAGAAAAAGGAAGGTACACCAGGTGTTGAAGAAGACAGGTACAAAGCACGTTTAGTTGCCAAGGGGTACAGTCAGATTCCAGGTGTAGACTTCACTGATGTGTTTTCTCCAGTGGTTAAGCAAAGTTCGATTCGAGCTTTGCTGGGTGTTGTGGCTATGCACAATTTTGAGCTTGAGCAGTTGGATGTGAAAACTGCCTTTTTACACAGAGAGCTTGAAGAGGACATCTATAAGCTCCAACCTGAAGGTTTCATAGTCTCCGAAAAAGAAGACTATGTTTGTTCTTTGAAGAAGTCCCTTTATGGTCTAAAGCAATCGCCTAGACAGTGGTATAAGAGGTTTGATTCATTCATGCTTGCACAAGATTTCAGAAGGAGCAATTATGACAGCTGTGTCTACATAAAGAATAGTTAGAATGGGTCAGTGATTTATCTGCTATTATATATCGATGATATGTTAATCGCAGCTAAAGATATTGAAGAAATCAGAAGGGTTAAAGCACAACTGAGTAAAGAGTTTGAGATGAAATATTTGGGAGCAGCGGAAAAGATACTTGGTATGGAGATACAGAGAGATAGAAAATCTGGGAAATTGTACCTAAGTCAAAGGGGGTACATTCAGAAAGTTCTCTGCAGGTTTAACATGAATAAGTCTAAACCTGTTGGTACTCCTTTAGCAGCTCATTTCAAGCTTTCATCCGATTTATGTCCGCATTTAGATGATGAAATTAATTATATGTCACGAGTTTCGTATTCTAGTGCAGTGGGATCTCTCATGTATGCTATGGTATGCATGCGTCCAGATTTATCTTACGCAGTCAGTGCAGTTAGTAGGTACATGGCAAATCTAGGAAAGGAACACTTGAGAGCTGTTCAATGGATTCTTAGGTATCTGCGGGGAACTAGTGATGTGTGTCTTCAATTTAGAAGAACTCTAGATCCTGCCATTGGATATGTTGATTCTGATTATGTGGGAGATATTGATAAGAGGAGATCTCTTACCAGATATGTCTTTACAGTTGGTGGTTGCGCTATCAGTTGGAGAGCTACCTTACATGATACCGTTTCGTTGTCTACTACAGAGGCAGAATATATGGCTATTACAGAGGCTTGTAAAGAAGCTATATGGTTAAAAGGTTTGTTTGGTGAGCTCAGTGGAGATTTGCAGATTGCCACAGTGTTTTGCGACAGTCAAAGTGCAATATTTCTCACTAAAGATCGGATGTTTCATGAGAGGATGAAGCACATCGATATTCGTTATCATTTTGTTCTTGAAGTGGTTGCTCGTGGTGATTTTGCAATTAGTAAAATCAGTACTCATGATAATCCTGCTGATATGATGACAAAGACTTTGCCCACACCAAAGTTCAATCATTGTTTGAGCTTGGTTGATATTAGCTGTTGATTTCGCCCTTGGGGCATTTGTGGAAAAGGAGGTTTTCTAGAGGTTTTCTAGAGTTATATTTATAGAGTGAAATTCGTGTCAAGGTGGAGATTGTTAGGGTTCAATGTGACCCGGATTCTAATTGAGCCATGCCGGTTCGGCCCACATTGGAGGTTTCCTAATTCCTACAGGATTAGGGTTTCTATATTTCCGTATGACTAAGGTTTCCTTTATCTATAAATATATGTTTGAGTCGCAAAGCTCATTGTACCGATTTCTATAGTGATTTCTCCTCTACCCGTGGTTTTTTCCCGTCTTGGTTTTCCACGTAAATTCTATGTCCAGTGTTTTCTCTTTCTCTTTTCCAAATCTCGTTCGTTATTTCAACGCTATTTTCAACATAAGAAGGTGAAGAGAAATAAGAAAACAAATCTATTGGTGACTCATTCCCGTGATGCATCAAATCCTCTAATCGGTGTTATAAACGACTTTGATACTTGTTCTCTACATTCTTTCATACCCTAGATACTGCTGGAGACATGTGAGACAAAGTTTTATCCTGAAAATAAGTTTTGAATTGGCAAGAATCTTGCGAAAATCATGAAAATGCCACGACATAAATGAATGAATGCCTAGGCTTAGACAATAACACAGTGGCATAATTGGAATCGCGTCTAGGTGTTTTATTCTTCTAGAGTGAATGTTTTGGCATTTTATCGTAGAATGCCGTGACATAAATTCGAACAATGTCAAGATTGTATAATTCAGGATGTGAATGTCGTGGCATTTTTGAAGGAATGTCATTGTGTTTTGCCTTTTTGTTTACGTCTTTTAATCTTTTCTTTTTTGTTTGGCTTGGACTTCTATTTTGTAATTTTGTAGCTTTAACATCGAAATCACACCTTCTTATTTTCTTTTTTCTTTCTTCGTCTATCTGTGATCATCATGCATAAATAAAAGAAAATATGTGCAAGTCACTAATAAACTTGACTTTTAATGTTAATAATTTATAACTATTTAATAACAAGTATAAAACCTATTACCATTTACACAACGAAAGTTAGTGATGCTTGTAACATTGACTTATGTGTATCCCTTCTACCTTGAAAACGATTTTAAAAAACAGACAATACAATAATTAGATATCATATATTAATAAAGAATATGTGATTAATATAATTTTGAAGAAAATAGAGAGTACCCTTGATGTGTACTTTGCACTTTTTGAAAAATAAAAACTAGTCCGACCTTTTAAATATTTGGACAATTTATACCAGTGAAGTTTAGAATGGGTTTGAAGACTTTAAAAAATTGAGAAATTTGAATAAATTTAGATATACTGTTTTAAGCAGATCTTATATTATAAGAAGTAAAAAAATATAGTTAGGAAAGGCATAATGAATCATAAGTTTAGGGGTTTATATGTAATAACTGTGGAAATCCAAAAAGGAAAGAGAATTTTGTTTGGAAAGTTCCTCCTTGTTTTTGTGGGAACATTGAAAACCGAGAAGGGATATTTTTATTTTCTTTACTTTTTCCCCATTTAACAAAGAAACGCCCATCGCTCTCTCCCTCTATTACCTTCTCCGTAAAATCGTCCTCTACAATCAAACCTCTTTTGAAATTTTTAAAGATTAATTGGTCACAAATTGTCTGCATGATTATGTGACAGAATGATTCCATAACAAGGACGAAGACTCTTGCACGTGAGAGCTTAATTGATGATTTTCTTTCTCTTTGTTTGAATTTGATTCAAGATTTGGATTTTTACATGGGGAATTATTTTCGGAACAAAATTTTGAATTCAGGATAAAATTGTGGGCTATGTCGCGGGAAAAAAATTCAAAATCTCGGAGGTAAATAAATCCAATCAAGTTTTTCCACTTTGAATTTTTGTGATGGTTTTGATGTTACCGATTTAAGTTGGGATTTGGACTTAATTTTTCGATTTGTAGATGCATATTATGCTATGTGTTGTACCTATAATCTATTGACGGCTCGAGTTTCGTTTTCACCAAATATTGGAGAAACTTGGCGAGTAGTTTTTTTTTTTAGACGACGTCGAGGAAGAGAACACTGAACCCCGACTCAGAAATTGTTGAGTCGCGGCGTAGATCGCCTCAGCCTCAGCCAGTTGGGCGGTAGGCCAAGATAGGAAGTCTCGACCAATGGTGAAGTTGCTTCAGTCATAGAGGATGACGACATGAGTCACGGCTCGGTTTCCCTTGGACTATGACTCGGCCAAGTTGTGTGTGTCGTGGTTCAGGTCTAATGGGTCCAGGCCCTTTTGGGCCGTGATTCCAAGCCTATTTTGGGTTTGATTTGAGAAACTTTTTCCAAATTAATTGTGGAATATTTCAAGCAAAAATTGGGAATTTAATTGTAATACCCCGAATTTTGGTCAAAATGAGTTTAGTATACTTATTGATGATTTTTGAAGAGTTATGAGATGATGTTGGTATGGAGATATGTTTTGTGGTTTAGGTTGCTAGAAGTGTAGGATTTCTAGGTGTTTAGTAATTTAACAAGGTAGTGGTTGATTAAGTGGAGGAGTTTGATCGATCAGTGATGCTTAGTTTAAGGAGTAGGGGCCTTCTATTGAAGTAGAGGTCGATCAAGTACGATGATCAGTTTCATGGAAAAATATTACAAAGGCGAAATGAGGATTGGAGTAGTCGATCGTGTGTGTGTGTGGGTGATCAACAGGCTTCATCAAGAATTTGTGAAATTTGTGGTTTTGCGGTCAATCACATAGGATTTGCGGTCGGTCATGAACGTTGCAAATAATTACAGATTGTAAAAGTTGGTTTGCAATCAATTGTCCTCTAGAAGGTGATCAACCAGTTTTTCTGAATTTTAGGCTGAGTTGATTTTCTGGGTGTTTTCTGATCGATCACCTGAAGGGTTTGATCAACCGGTAAGTCAAAAAGTTGCTAGAAATGTGTTTCAGTGTCATCTTCTAATTGGATTATTGAGTGATTAGTCACCATTTCTTTTGCTGTGAAGACACCACGGCGTGCTTTAGTTGGCAGAGGAAGGAATTAGCTATATAAAAAAGACTTGAGAGAATAGAAGAGAAGCGGTGAGAAAGGAAGAAGTCCAAGAGAAAAGAGAGAAGAGGGCTGTGAGGAACCTAAGAGAAAGAAAAAGCCGAGAGGAAAGGGGTATGAGAGAAAGTTTCAGGAGAAGTCTAGAATGAAAAGTGAGAGCTTCAAAAGAGAGATAGGAAGTGAGTTTCGTGAGAAAGAGTGTGAGAAAGTAGAAGAAGAAGAAGGGAAGAAGGTGAAGGCTATGGTTTTCCTTCTCAAGGTAGGTTGAGTTTCTTTATGGTGTAGAAATATAGTGATTAGCCTATAGATAAGCTATGTAATCACTCATATTAATTGGTATGTTCTAGGTATTAAAGATCAAAGGGGTAGTTGAATACAATTGCAAGACTCTAAGGAATTGAGGTAAGTGATAGATGCATGTCTTTTCCCTTTATGAGCTACATCACAAGAGGTAGGATTTATTGTTTATTCACTTGAGGATTGTTTGATGCCTGATTATTATGTCTACTAGATGTTAAGTGTTGATCATGGTTTACTTGAGGATGTATTGCTTTAATATGTTGATGATGTATGGTTGATATTCATGTTTAGTAGATTTTAAGTTGTAGGATTATGTTCATGCTTTGAGGATGTATTGTTTAAGGTTTGATGCTTATGTTTATTAGATTTAAGTTGAAGGATCATATTGATACTTGAGGTTGTATTGTTATGTGTGATCATGCTCATGCATCATGGTTTTCAAAACGTTATGAAAATGATTTATCATGCATTGTTTTGACAATGATAAATGGGTGCTCATCCATACCAAGTGGATGTGTTCTGGGCTAGTGGCATGAGACACTAACCTAAAAACAAGTCTGTACGGGCAGATCACCCAAACCAGGCAACTTTCATTGGGGCTGAATGATTACCCATTGTATAATTAAACGTAAATGGAAACTAATGGAATAAACGTAAATGGACGTTTGGGGGTTCGAGAGATTAGTGACAGTCCTATTTGGTACACCCCTAATGGATACAGCTCATCCCTTGTCAGGATGGAGTGACGGTTAAGCCCAACATGGATCATAGATGTATCTTTTCTCCTGTATTAGAAATCCCCAACATTTGGACTAACAAGTGAAACGTAAACTGAATGACAGAAAAGATAGGTTCTTTTACGAAAACAAAAACTACATATATTTTATAAAAGTTGTATGGCATGAGCATTGCATATTTTCTATCTCTTACTGATCATTTGACTCATAGTTTAAGTCTTATGATGTAGGTATACACGGTGACGAGAAAAGGAGCAGTTGATGGAGGATTTGCACGTTACGGATCTTGTAGTTGGCTTGGCTAAAAGTTAAAGAAAAAAGAGATTGTAAAAAGGTTTTCAATTTGTAAAATGTTTATTGTTTTAAGTTAATACAAGTTTTCTAAGTTGTAAATGTTTTAAGAAAAAGAATTTTATTCATTGAACTTCTGAATGTTTTAGTAAGAATTTTTTTTTTGAAAATTATACGTTTTAAATGTACGAAAACTAAGTCGCTACATTAATGTTTAAAATTTTTAACCCAAAAAACTTTACAATTTTATTTTGGATAGGTACCAAGAATTTAAATTAAATGTTGGACTATTAGACTTTGGATTATTGGGCTTTAGTCAATGGTAAGTCCACTTTGAGGTGTGGATTTAATTTTATGTATAGGATTGTATGGTTTTGTCTAAAAATAATATTTTAAGACTGTAACAACCTAGTTTTCGTACATTTAAAACGTGTAACTTGAAAGACATTTTTTTTATAAATCATAGCGAAAGACTTTGGATTTTAAAACAAATACTGTAAATAAAATTATTTTCTTTTAACTAACGAAATAAAAGGAATGCATAGTTAAAATTCTTTTCTTTTACAATTTAAATACTTTACAAAACCATTTACAAACCATTTTCTTTTAACCCTTTAGCCTAGCCAGCCACCAAGTCCGCAACGTACCAATGCTCAATCAACTGCTCCTATCCTAGATACCATGCATACCTACAACATAAGACTTAAACTATAAGTCTAACGCTTAGTAAGAAGTAAAATGCATAATAAACATGATATGCGCGTTGTAAATCATTTTTCCTTTCTTTTCTTAATTTTCATTTACTAATAAAAATGGTGATGAACTTCGATCACGTTGAACTTTATGCTATATTGGTGAACTTGTGTTATGACAGTGAACTTGTACCACACTGGTGAACTTGAACCAAATTGGTGAACTTATACCGCAACAGTGAACTTGCATTATGATGGTGAACTTATTCCATCATGATGAATTTATACCGTTTCCTTTCAGCTGACATCTCAGGAGTGAGCGGCGAACTTTAAACCCAACTTAAACCCTTCTCATTTTCTTTACGTATTTCTTTTCATTCCTATCTTTCTTATATAAAACTTATGCAAATAAAACTGTTTCAATTTCTTTTAAAATCACGATGCATGAATATGTATGACTGCACACATTTTTACCCATTTCTAACACTTCATTAATCATATAAAATCCTTAACCTTTACTAAGTACAACATCTATGACTAGTTCTTAATAGTAACATCAAACAATACATCAACAAACAATAAAACAATACATCTCCAAGTATGGAATGATTAAAATCTACTATTAAACACACCCCACAATAGGACTCATTCCTTGTAATATGAACCAAACAAAGCAGCCTAACCTTCCAAGCACGTTCTTACCAAACAATAGCAACAATCCTTGAACATTAACATGATTATCATCCTTACTTTAAAATCCATTAAACAAAAAATCAAGGTAACAACAAGCATTAACAAACATATACACCTTCAGCTCAATGGTTATCAAGCAATAAACAACAAATTCACCTTTTCTTCAAACAATTTCTATCAAACTCTCAAAATAGAGAGCTAATTGAAACAACATTCCAACAATACATTCTCAAAATCTAGCTCTTGTGATGTATCCCAAAAAATGGGAAAACACATACATGCTTCTTACCTGCACTCTTTAGAGAAGATGAAGACACTCCTTTTTAAGCTCCTCTTCAAGCTTTCCATTGCTCTCTCTCCCTTTTTGTTTAGCTTTGGCCTATGACTTTTCTCCTTCTTTCACAGAACTCACTCTCTATTTCTCACTTCCTATTTCTCTCTTTCTTTTCTCTTGGTCCCCTCCTCTTTCTGGAGCTCTCCTCTCCTTCAGCCCTTATATTCCATGAATTAACTCCTTTTAAATAGCCATCTGGAGGTGGAGGGATAGGTGGAGGAATGCTTGCACGTCCATGGAGCTCCCATTGATCATCCCTCCAATTAGAAGACAATATTTTGCTAAATTCAGGCGACGTTTGGAATTCTTGGTCGATAAAACTCTTCCTATGATCGATCGGAAAACAGCTTAAAAACAACTTCTGGAAATTTTCAGAAAAGCCAGTTGATCTCCTTCATAAGGATGATCGCCCAAAAATTTCAATATTACAACTTCATAGACCACGATCGACCACAAATCTCGCCTTGATCGACCAAAAAGCCTAAAACTTGGAGAAGCCAGTCGATCACCAACACACTCGTGTGATCGACCGCTCAACATTTTGCTCACTACTATAATATTCTGCAATGTTGATGATCAACCACGCCACTCTATTCGATCAACCTCCACCTTCATATAAAGACCCTAAACATATTTACACTAACAATGGCCAATTACTCCCATAATTGCCTTGCCAAAACGCTAAACCAATTCTACTATCATCCCATTTAACTCTAAATATTATATAATAAATCTCCAATCAACTCCAATAATCATCGATATCCTAGACGTAACATGATAATTTTGGGGTATTACAAGGATGTGTTCTCATATAAAATAACGTGTTCATTTTATTACTCGTTGAGTTTTTATATGTTATATGCATTTTTTACTAGCATGCACATAAATTCTATAGATTAACTTGGTCATGTGAACCGAGTTCAATCAACTTGAATTGGGGTCCTATATTATTATTATTATGCTCATTCGACCATGTGAGAGTGTGTTTGTTTGTTGTTAATTAGAATAATAAGACAAATGTATGTGTTGTGTCCCTTGGCGTAAAACCCTAAACTTGATCAAGGTCTTTTCTGTGGCTTTAGCGATCACTGAGTATCACCATTGTTATGTGATATGTCTATTGCATGGGGTGCCTGGAGTCCTTGAGTAAGTCCATTTTCAATAAGATTTTTATACGGTATAGCAAAGGTCTATTTTAATTATGTACCACATTATAGTGAGTTGTTTTAATGTGTGTCATTCTGTGCATTTTTCTAAAATAAATTTATCAAACATTATTTTCATGACCAAACATGCTTAATCATCATATTTAAGTTAAGTATTGAATATAAAATTTTATCTCTATTGAGTTTAGTCAACTCACTCTAAATGAATTCCCAATTTAAGGATTTAGCCAAGAGAATTACTAGTTGCCGATACAGGAGTAGTCTCGACTTGCAATACTTCAAATTTTAATAATTTTTATTTGAGAATTGTTTTCGTGAGACTATACCTTATTAAAAATATTGTAAACTTTTAATCTTATTATTTTTTTTAGCATAATTATTTTTGAATTTGTACTACCATTTTATCTCAATGTCACTTGTTGGACATGTTTAGCACAATATTATCATTGGGCCCTGACTTTTAATAAAATTTTAAGACTTTTGCTGCTAATTAAGATAATTGAAGTAAAAAGGTAGGGTAATTTAGTTCTTTTGGGTCGGGTCATTCCTCATTCTATCTTGGGTCCATTATGGGATGTGACTGAAATTTTTATATTAGATCTATGTTACCATCTTGAAAAGTGGCATCAATAAGATATACAGTTCATGAATATATTAGAATTTGCAAATACTGAGCCTAAGGACGTATTCTAAACTATCATGTAAATTTTTCTAAATTTTTGAAAATGTCTCCAAGAAGATTTCCTTGAAACCATGTTCTTGCAGTACCTACTATGCAAACAAATGAGTCGCAGTCAACTGATCCTCTTGTGGCTCTAAGGGATGTGCTACAAATTTTTCTAGAGATAGCGGTAACCAATACCTTAAGACTCATAGCATGAATTTCTTTATGTAGGTGGAACGTATGAATCCGTCAATATTTGTGGTCGGAGCTAACCCTTAGAATGCTAAAAACTGGTTAAGGATGTGCAAACAAATTTGATCGCTATTGGGAATCTGACAAAATATTGGCTTGGATTTGTGACTTTCTATTTCAAGAAGATGATTGAAGTTTGGCAGAAGTCGCTGAGATTAGACTACCCAGTGGAGATGATAAATTGGACTCAATTTGAGATAATTTTCAGAGATAATTATTGCAACGTTGGTCACCGTCAAAATATGATAAGCTTTTATCATGATTTGAAACATGAAAGTCTTACTATGTTAGAATATTATGTCAAGTTTATGGAACTGTTTACAATATAGCAGAGAGATGGACCTAGTTGATAAGATGGTGAATTTTAGGAAGCATCTAAGACCTAAGATTTGACATCATTTATGAATTGTAGCTCTATTTCTGAGATGGTTGCTACTACTCAACATGTTGAAGCTGATTTGGATGAATAGTTTGGTTAATATAAAGGAAAGGGAAGTAAAGAATAACCAGTGAATAGTAAGATGACCGAGAAAATCAAAAAAAAGAATCAAAACAAAGGTGGTCACACTCAGAGTGGAGTCACTAAATAGTCTAGTGGTGCTCCTTATGCTGGTGGGCATTTAGGTCCGTATGTTTGTCACACCTATGGACAACCTAGACATTTGAGAAGGAACTACTTAGTGAATCCAAGACCTACCCAGGCTAAATCACCACCTACAGAGTCAGCTCCTTCTAGATCTAATTTTGGAGCTGACAGAGGATTTTCTGAACAGGATTAGCGTAGTTATTATGAACTGCGGATCTTTACTCCACCACAACCAGTTGATTACAGGTCGACATATCATCAACACTACTAGCCTACTAGTACCAACTTTCAGAGATCTACTATATGCTAGCAGAGTTTTACATCTAATACCACTCTTGCAAGATCTACTAGTTTAATGTTTGGAGCTGCTCCCAATTCATCGAAGGGTGGATTTGGTGGCAACAAGAAAGGAAAAGAGAATATGATTGGCCAAGCTTATGCGGTTTCAGGATCTGAGCCTCTTGATTAGACTAGCCTTAGTGTTATTAATGGTACGATTCTTTATTTAATATCATGGTTCATGTATTATTTGACACTGGTGCTACGCATTTATTTATTTTTGCATCTTTTATTTGTATTATGGTTGTGACCATAGAAAAATTAGAAAATCTCATAATTTTAAGTATTCCCATGAATAAGAAATACGAGATATATCTCGTTGTTCGATCTACCACCCTATTATTAGTGAACATGAACTATAAATTGATCTGATAATATTTCCTATGGATCAATTCAATGTAATCCTAGGTATGGATTAGTTAAGGCATTATAAAACTAAAATTGACTATCACCAGAGGCATAATATTGGCATTTAAATGTAAAATTTTTTTATGTATTATTTTTGGAAATTCCTCCCCGATCTGAGGGATCATTGCGAATCGAGAAGGAATTTCTCCCTGAATCCTTCTCTCTCCATTAAGGAGAAACACCATCATTCCTTTTCTCCTCCCTCAACATTAAAGCAAAACCATTCCTCGTCGATTTCTTTTCTGCAAAATAGAAGCTTCTCTCCGCAAATTGGGTGGGGGAATGGAGGTCGATTTCAGACTCTGTGACTGAGATTTTATCAACCTCGGTAAGTCAATGCTCTGTAATTCTAAACTATGGTGGAAAGATTGACAATTTTTACACAAATTTTACTTCAGTGTTGTAGGGAAAAAACCAAGTTGTTCTCAGTACAGTTGGAAGAAGGAAACATAAGCCTCTCGCAGTTTGATTGGAGTTCTACCGGTGGTCAAAAAAATGAAGTTGAATCTGAGAAGGAACAAGAAGATGATGAGATTACCTCAAAGTCCTTAAGATGGAAGAGCTCATTGGCTCTCTCATGACATATGAGATTACCATGAAGGTCAATGAGAGAGAAGAACAAAAGGAGAAGGGAATCTCCAAGGCAAAGTACATAGCGCTGAATACCACTTTTAGCAAACAAGTTGAAGCTAAGAAGGAAGAAGAAGACGATGAGGAAATAGAATTCATGACTCAAAAATTCAAAAAAATTCTTCAACAAAAGAAGCGGCAAGGAAAAAGGAATTTTGAGGAAGAACGTCCTCAAAAAGAGAAGGAGATCACATGATTTAAATGTGGGAAGCTGGGTCACTTCAAAGCCAATTGCCCACAAGCAAAGATGGCACCAAAAACCTTCAAGAAGAAAGCAATGACAATAATGTGTGATGATAGTGAAGATGACTAATTCTCTGAGGATGAAGAAGTGGCTAATATGTGTTTAATAGCTAAGGAGAACAGGGTACATGACTCCTCTAGTGATTTAGATGATAAGGATTTAATGGAAGCTTTTGATGAATTACTTGAACAATTTAACATGCTTAATATAAATATAAATTGTTGAAGAATGAAAATAAAAATCTTTTGAAAAAGCATGTTCGTATTGGTCAAACAGTCGAGGATAAAATTGACAATTTGAAAGTTAAAAAGGATGAATTGAATACTATAGTACTAAAGTTTACAAATGGTAGCAAGAATTTGAATATGTTTCTAAGGCAACAAAGAGTCACCTTTGATAAAGTAGGAATTGGATATGAACCATTTCAAAAGAAAAAGGTTTATAAAAACTTTTTTGTTAGTCCATCTACTAGTCATGCGTGTAACACAATAGGTTATAAATCTGTCTTGCCCATTGAAATCAAAGGCTAGAAAGACATCCTCTAAATTTGTATGGGTTCCTAAAGGAATCAAAACTAACCCTCAATGACCTAAAAAGATTTGGGTACCTAAGAAAATAACCTAAGATTTGCTTGTAGGATGAAGTTTCTTGTTAGCCTAAATTATGTTAGTTTGAATTATTTTGATGATGAATATTTTGATTGGAATTATAAGTTGGTTATTGAGTTTTTATTGATTTTATTCTTAATTGTATAATCATAATATTTATATTTATATTGATTAGAAATACCCTCAAAATGGGTATTAAGTTGTGCTAACATATTTATCTAAGTCCATGTAGTGAATATATATCATTTTGGGACTTAGAAATATTATGGATGGCTATTGGAAGGCAAGACGTCACGTAAAATGGAGTTCTGTTTGACCAAAATTACTTCCTAGTGTTTCGGTCGTAGCCACGATCGAAGGTACGATCAAGTGGTGCGTCCGAAAACGTATACAGAGTGTTCCCAAAGTTTTCGATCGAGCAAGTCGAGCAAAAATGTTACAGAATGTTTCTGGACATTTTTGATGGAGCAAGCAGTTGAGGATGGATTTTTCGGTCGACCGAAAAATGTCACAGATTCTGAAAAATGAAAAGGTGAAGGTAGCAATCGACCACTATACGGATCAGTTGACCGCTAGACGTCTGACTTGCACTCTGAAGTTATTTTCAAAGGACAGCAGTCGACTGATGCACAGGACCGGTCGACTGCTGCAGTGAAGTTTTCGCCAATATCCTCCAACGTTCAGATTTTCCAATGGCTATATTTTCCAATAGCTAGATGTGGTCAATCAAAAATAAATTGGTCGATCGAAAATGAAGACCTCTATAAATTCAAGACCTCCGAAGCTCATTCCAATGATCTGGGAATTGAGGCGAAGCCCTGCCAATTTTTATACTCAATTCATATTCATATATTGAGCTTGTAAACTAACTCTCCACACTCCTAAACTTGAGTTTTCTATTTGGAGAGTTAGTAATTGTTTTATTTTCTCACTTCCACAACTGTATTTCAAAGCAAAGGGTGACACCCTACGAATTAGTCAAGTAAAGGGTGACGCCCCGTAATAATCAAAGAGAAAAGGGTGACACCCCATAATAATCGTTGTAAAAGGTATGTTTGGCACCCCGCGCAGTTGGACGGTTAAGGATCTCCAAGTCAGAAACTTGGAGCACAGACATAGGCGAGATTTGCCAAACCGCGTGAACAACACTATTTGCACTCTCTAACCCTTACTCTCTTATATTGTGATTAATTGTATATTTATTATTGATAAATAACTTAAGTTTTAGAAAATTGAATATCGCACGAAAAAAATTAGAGCGCCTAATTCACCCCCCTTCTCCCTCTATAGGTCCATATCAATCCTTCAATTGGCATCAAAGCGGGTTTTTTAAAATTTTGTGTGATATTGTGATTGTTTTGAGATATTTGCTTGAATTGAAATTGTTTAATTGAATTTTTGTGTTGAAGATTGTTTGGATAATTTTGATTTATAAGATATCATGGATTTTAATACTCATGTAGAAGGACAATCTTTAATTAGGCCTCCTTATTTTGATGGTAATGATTATGTGTATTGGAAATCTAGAATGAAGATTTATATTCAATCTATAGATTGTGAAATTTGGAAAATTCTTCAAAATGGTCCTTTCATTCCGCTTAAACTTGAAAATAGTATAAATGTTCCAAAATTACATGACGAATATAATGATAGTGATATGCGAAAATTATGTTTGAATGCCAAAGCTATAAATTTTTTATATTGTGCTTTAAACCGTGATGAATTTAATAGAGTACAAGGTTGTGATAGTGCATATGATATTTGGAAATTACTTGAGATTACGCACAAAGGCACTAATCAAGTAAAGGAAAATTGAGTGTGCTTATTCATGAATATGAGTTATTTTGTATAGATAAGGATGAAACTATTAGTTCTATATTTACTCGTTTTACTAACTTCACTAATGGTTTGAAAGTGCTTGGTAGAATTTATCCCAACGAAGAGTTGGTTAGGAAAATTCTTAGGTGTCTATCAAGGAAGTGGCAATCAAAGGTGACGGTGATCCAAGAGGCACGTGATCTCAAGACCTTAACGATGGAGGAACTCATCGGTTCCCTAATGACGCACAAGATCACATTAATGAGGAATGAGGAGTAGGAACAAAAGGAGAAGGGAATCTTCAAACCAAAGAACATAGCCTTCAAAGCCTCCTCAAGCACTCAAAATGAATCCGAGGAACAAGTTGAATCCGAGGAAGAAGATGAATCCGAGGGTGAAGATGAAGATGAAGCTTTAAAGTTCATCACCCGAAAATTCTACAAATACCTTCAATGGAAGAAGGAAAAAGGAAAAAATGTAATAGTTTGCTTTGGGTGTGGAAAACTCAGACATACCTCAATCGAGTGTCCCAAAGCAAAGAAGAAATCTAAAGCCTCAAATGAGAAAGCGTTCAAGGCCACATGGGATGATAGTGAGGACTCTTCTTCCGAGATTGAAGAGGTATCCCACATTTGCTTCATGGCCAACGAGGATAAGGTTAAATTGTTCAATATGCTCAAATGTAGATATAAATTATTGAAGAAGGATAACAACAATTTGATTGAGAAGCAGGACGGATTGGTTAAATCTCTTGAAAATCTAATTGTTAAATTAAAAAGCATGAATGATGATTTACTTGCTACTAACAAATCACTAGAGGGTGATATTTGTGAATTGAATGCTAAAAATAGTGATTTGAATTCTATTGTATTGAAATTTACAAATGGTAGCAAAAATTTTAATATGCTTTTAGGAAAGCAAAGGGTTACATTTGATAAAGCTGGAATTGGCTATCAACCCTTTGCAAAGAAGAAAAAATATAATAATCTCTTTGTTGATCCTAGTACATGCAATATTTGTAATTGTATATGACATAAATCTTTGGTTTGCCCTATAAAATTGAATGATCAAAGGGCTAAGTCTAAATTGGTTTGGGTTCCAAAATGGACCATTGCTAAGGATAAAGGCTCCAAAAAGGCTTGGGTGATTAAGAAAAGCATTTAGGTCTTTTTCGACTTTTGAATCAAGAGTATGCATAATTAATTGATGAAAAAGCTTATTGAATTACATTTACTCTTGATTTGTTTGGAATTTAATTTTTTAAGTACTTGCACATAGGTTTAAGATTTTTATACTTTTGACTTGACTTAAATTAAATGAATAGTATGCATACAAGATAAAATTTTTATTCCTTTGATCATGATCTTATTTGCATACATATTCTTGTCTTTGTATCATTGATTTTATTGATTTAAATTTATTTTAATTCATCAATTAATATAATTGGTTAATGTTAAATCATTCAATTGTCTTAATTTGTCAATTGAGTTAGTTGGGATTGAAAATTTGATTAATCCAACAAGTGGTATAACAAATTGCCTACATTGAAAGATTGTTAGAATTTGTTTTCATGTATATTGTCTCCCCATTGATTTGAAATTGGGTATTTAAATAGGGGGAGAAAATAATTTTATCTTGATTCGTTTTCAAATTGGTTAATTAAATAATTTTTCTTAGTAAAAATTGAGCAATTTTGTTTAATATATAAATCTTCAATTGGTATTATTTAAATTGTGATAATCTAACAAATGGTTTAATAAATTACATATATTAATTGATTGTTGGTATTTGATTTTGATGACTTGGTTTTTCCCTATTGGGTTGAAATTATGTACATTGATTAAGGGGGAGAGAAATAATTGGATATTTCTTAAAAGTTAGATTATTTCAATTGGTATCTTATTTTTCTTGAAAATAGGTTTTTTTAAATGATTAATTTTTCCTCCATATATACTTGTTGATAATTCTATAGAGGGAGAAGAAATTAAATTATGTATTTACTGTAGGATTGATATACACCTAAGAGGGAAGGAGGGAGGGAGGGAGGGGGTTAATTAGGTGTTTTAATATTTTCGTACGATAATTAATTTCACAAATCCAATGTGATTTGATGCATATAACTAAATAATCAATCACAAAATATATGCAATAAAATAAAGAGAGGGTTAGAGAGTTTGACACTAGTTTGTTTCCGCGGTTCGGCAAGTCCTTCCTACATCTGTGCTCCAAGAGTCCACTTGGGGGAGATCACTCACTAGATTGGTTTACAGGTTCCAACTAAACCGTTTACAACTTGACTCTTTCTTAGGGCGTCACCCTTTTCTCTTGACTATTTCGGGGCATCACCCTTTCCTCTTGACTATTTCAAGGCGTCACCCTTTAACTTGACTATTTTGGGGAGTCACCCTTTAATTGAACTTACGGTGTTCAATCGAGCAGTTGACTTTTTCTGGGCATCACTCTAAATTGACGAATTCATAGGGAGTCATCATTTACAATTTAGTACCAATGTGTTTGGGAAATTTAAAGCACGAAAACTAATCCAAACTCTCCCAAATTGAAACATCAAATTTAGAGTTAGGTAGAATAGGATTTTACAAGCTCAATAAAGTATTTGGAATTGAGTATAAACTTTGGCAGGGCTTCGCCTCAATTTCGAGTTAAATATAATGAGTTATGGAAGTCTATATATTTATAGAACTGTCCATTTTCGGTCGACCTAAGTTTTTCGATGGACCACTACTGACCGTTGAAGAATATAGCCGTTGGAAATCTGACCATTAGAAGTTATTGACTAAATCCTTCGGCAGCGGTCAACTAGCATCCGTACAGCGGTAGACTGCTCTGAAGCCAAATCTGTTTTTCAGCTTCTGTGACTTTTTTTGGTCGACTGAATCTCCAACCGCGACTGCAAAAGTGCCAAAAATGACAAATTCATTCTGTGAACATTTTTCGGTAGACTTGCTCGACCATAACCTCAATTGCAGTGCGTCTGAAAACTGCTGAATTAAACTGTTTACCATTTCGAACGCCAAACTTGACAGAACCTTCTATTGCAGCACGTCAGAAAACACCGGGAGCAATCTATCTGTAAAGCTTTTTGGATGCGTCACTCGATCGCATGCTCGACTGTGGTGCGACCGAAAATGCTGGGAGCCATTTTTGGTCAACCAGAACTGCACCATACGCGACCACAACTCTCCAAAAAGCCATCAATACATTTCTAAGTCCAAAAATGATATAAATTCACTGCATGGATTTAGATAGACACATTACCACAATTTAATACTTGTTTTGAGAGTATTTCCCATAAATATTAATATAAATATAATAAATAATCAATTAAGCACAAAATCAATAAACACAACAAACAACTTATTAATTCACTCAAAATATTCATCATCAAAATAAACTTAAGCCTAACACATTTAGGCTAATAATCTCCCCCTTTTTTATGATGATAAAATCTAATAAGTTGTTTATCCCTAAAACTAAGCATGTATATACAATATTGCATAATATGATTTCTCCACCTTAATTTATGCAATATATCTAACATTTAATTACAAGCAAACATGCTATCCAACTTATACATTTTTCTCCTCCATTTTGTTATAATCAAAAAGAAATATTAGGGATAGAGACAAAATGAAATCAATAAGAATTTCTCCCCATTTTATCCATAATCAAACCAAATAAACCATTGGACAGAAAAATTAAGTGAACACATAATTTACTTTCTCCTCCCCCAATAAAATTAGCAATAAGTATATATGGAGGGAATATAAACATTCAAATCC
Organism: Begonia loranthoides; assembly: GCA_022433065.1. Taxonomy (NCBI): domain Eukaryota; kingdom Viridiplantae; phylum Streptophyta; class Magnoliopsida; order Cucurbitales; family Begoniaceae; genus Begonia; species Begonia loranthoides. Next base: position 8,803,115 of record CM039472.1, on the reverse strand, counting down.
AATCTTCAAGAAAGATATACCAATTTAGACAACCAAGAATGATAAATCAATTGTCAATTTTTTTGAGTGATATCAATTGAAGAAATAAGAAATTAACTGATGATACCACTTGAAGATTCACAATTAAAACCAAGACAAATTTTTCACAAAGTGATACTAAATGTAAATTCAAAATTAAAATGAAATCAAATTTTCAAAGAATGCTATACCAATTTAGAATGCGCAATCAAAATCGAAACAAATTTCTAAGAATGATACCACTTGTAGAAATAAGAAATAAGCTAGTGATACCCATTGTGAATTTATAAAAAAAAAAAAACAAAAGACTTTGTCACAAATTGATACCAATTGTAAAATCAAAATAAATTTCGAAGGGAGATACCAAATGTAAATTCAATATAAAACCAATCAAAGGCTAAGCGAGATACCAAGTTAAAAGTCAAAGTCTCAATTCAAAAAGATCTCTTCCCCTAAGTTAATCACAATTTAAAACCTTTGCTATTCAAAAACAACTCATAAATTTCTCCTCCTTTAAACTTGTCAACATGCGTAATTTGAGGGAAATCAAATAATTTAGAACTATCCAAATTTAAAACCAAATAAGATACCAAATTACAAATCAATGCACATAATCTACACATTGAGGATGAAAATTCAAGATAGATACTAATTGTAGAAGTTTAAAAAAAAAAGACAATTATTGATACCAATTGAAAGATTTCAAATCAATAGAAATTAATTATATCAATTTGAAATTCAATCACAAGCAATTCTTCCCCCTTTAAATCAAAAACCAAATAATTTGGGCAATCAAATCATCAAAATCAAACAATTTTATCTTCTCCCCTACATCAATGATTAAGATTAAATCAATGGAAAAATTCAAAGTTTGAGCCTAAGCAGAAGCAAAATCATCAAAATTAATACTTAACACTTCAAAACAAATAAATCAATAAACTCTATACAATTCTATTTTTTCCGTCTATATCTTTAACCAATTTCAAGCAAAGGGAGGAGCAAAAAAAATTCATATCCAATAACATATACACTTAAGGCTACCAATTGTTGGAATCTAAATCTCAAGCAAGAAATATACCAATTCAAGAAATATGCAATTACAAGAGTTTAATGAAGATTTCAATCTATATGCAAACTATCAAGTCAATCCAAATCAAAAATCAAAAATCAAATTAAATCAAGTAAGATACCAAAGAAAAAATGTGTACCTCTCCCTAAGTTCATTTTCATCTTTTAATACATTGGAGGCACATTCTTGAAGCTTCTCCCCTTTTCATTTTTGGATACTCCATCATCCAAATCCATTAAGCTCCTTGATAGAATCTGCAACCTACAACAAAAATTAATTCATTTTTTTTGTACCCAAACCTTTTTGGACCCATTGGTTAAAGGTTTGGTTCTTTTAGGAACCCACACAAGTTTAGAAATTAAACTACTAGACTTTAGATTAGCATTAAATTTCAAGGGACAAATAAATGATTTATGCCCTATACAATTACATATATTACATGTGGTAGGGCTAACAAAGAAATTTGTATAATTTTTCTTTTTAGCAAAGGGTTCATAGCCAATTTCGGCTTTATCAAATGTGACCCTTTGCCTCCCTAAGAGCATATTAAAAGTTTTACTACCATTGGTGAAGTTAAGCACAATAGAATTTAAATCATCATTTTCCAATTTCAATTCACCAATATCACATTCATATGATTTAATTGTAGCTTTTCACTTATCATTCATGCTCTTCAATTAAATAATTTCATCCTCAAGAGATTTATTCATACTTGCATGTTTTTTTATCAAATTATTTATTCATAGTTACATGTTTTTAATTGGGTGTTCTAATATTTTTATGCGATATTAAATTTTACAAATCCTATGTGATTTAATGCATATAACTAAATAATCAATCACAAAATATATGCAATGAAGTAAAGAGAGGGTTAGAGAGTTTGAACCGGTTTGATTACGCGGTTCGGCAAATCCCACCTACATACGCGCTCCAAGAGTCCACTTGAAGATCACTCACTAGATTGGCTTACGGGTGTCAACCAAACCGTTTACAACTTGACTCTTTCTTAGGGCGTTACCCTTTCCTCTTGACTATTTTGAGGTGTCACCCTTTAACTTGACAATTCCAGGGAGTCACCCTTTGATTGAACGTACGGGCATTCAATCTAGCCGTTGACTGTTTCTGGGCGTTACCTTAAATTGACGAATTCTTAGGGAGTCACCCTTTACAATTTAGTACAAATGTGTTTGGGAAATTTAAAGCACAAAAATTAATCCAAACTCTCCCAAATTGAAATCTCAAGTTTGGGGTTAGGGAGAGTAGGATTTTACAAGCTCAATAAAGTATTTGGAATCCAGTATAAATTTTAGCAAGGCTTCACCTCAATTCTGAGTTGTGTATAATGAGCTATGGAAGTCTATAAATTTATAGAACTATCCATTTTCAGTCGACCTAAGCTTTTTGGTCAACCGCTTCTGACTGTTGAAGAATATAGCCATTGGAAATCAGATTGTTAAAAGTTACTAGCTAAATCCTTCGGCAGTGGTTGATTGGCATCTGTGCAGCGGTCGACCGCTCCCAAGCAAAATCCATTTTTCACCTTCTGTGACGTTTTTTTGTCGACAAAATCTCTTACCGCGACAGTACCGCAATCGCAAAAATGCCAAAAATAACAGATTCTTTATGAACATTTTTCAGTTGACCTGCTTGATCGCAGTGCGTCAGAAAACTACTGGATAAAATTGTGTACCATTTCAAAAGCCAAACTCGATCGTACCTTTGACCGCGGCACGTCGAAAAACACTGGGAGCAATCTGCAATCTGTAAAGCTTTTTGGATGTGTCACTCGATCGCATGGTCGACCGCAGTGTGATCAAAAACACTGGGAGCCATTTTTGGTCGACCAAAACTGCACCACACGCGACCACAACTCTCTAAAAAGTCGTCAATACATTTTCTAATAGATACATTAGCACACTTTAACACCTGTTTTGAGGGTATTCCCAATAAATATTAATATTAATATAATGAATTATCAATTATGCACAAAATCAATACACAATAAATAACTTATTAATTCACTCAAAATATTCATCATCAAAATAAACTTAAGCCTCACACATTTAGGCTAACATTTACTTGATTGATTTCCCTCCAAGGATTTTATATGTTTAATGACAAAAGGGGGTGAGTAAATTTGATTGGATGAATTGATTTGGATGTCCCCAATAATTTTTTGAACATTGGTATAGGGGGAGAAAAAAAAATTGATAGTATTTGATTGTCTGAATATTCTTCAATCTTTATGTGTATTGCAAATGTGAAAAGGGAATGATATTATGCTTGAAATATTGACATGTTAAATTGCTTGGTTGAATGATTTACCCTCCAAATATTCTTGTTTATAATTCAACATAGGGAGAAAAATATAAATTGTGTTGATTGATTGTTTGCTCTCCAATGTCTTATTTTGGTTTGACTATTGATAAAGGGAGAGAAATTTTTGATGTTTTTAAACTCTCCTCCCCAAGTATTTCTTTTTTATTATGACAAAAAAGGGGAGAGAAATGTATAAGTTGCTATGAGGGAGAGAAATGAAAGCATGTATGCATGAAATTAAATGTTAGATATATTCTATAAACTAAGAGGGATAGATCAAATATGCAATAATATATGCACATGCTTAGGTTTAGGAATAACCAAGTTATAATATTTTGTCATCATCAAAAAGGGGGAGATTGTTAGCCTAAGTTGTGTTAGGCTCAATTATTTTGATGATGAATATTTTGATTGGAATTATAAGTTGGTTATTGAGTTTTTATTGATTTTATGTTTAATTGTATAATCATAATATTTACATTTATATTTGTTGGAAATACCCTCAAAATAGGTATTAAGTTGTGTTAACATGTTTATCTAAGTCCATGTAGTGAATATATATCATATTGGGACTTAGAAATATTATGGATGGCTAATGGGAGGCAAAAGGTCACTTAAAATGGAGTTCTGGTAGACCAAAACTATTACCTGGTGTTTCACTCGCAGTCGTGGTCAAGTAGTGTGTCCGAAAACGTATACAGAGTGTTCCCAGAGTTTTCGATCGAGCTAGAGTCAAGTTTGCGGTGGAGCAAGTCAACTGAAAATGCATCCAGATTGCTTCTGGACATTTCAGTCGAGCAGGAGGTCGAGGATGGATTTTTTGGTCGACTGAAAAATGTCACAGATTCTGAAAAATGAAAACGTGAAGGTAGCGGTCGACCGCTGTACGGATCGGACGATCGCTAGACGTCTGACTTGCACTCCGAAGTTATTTCCAAAGAATAACGGTCGATCAATGCACGAGACGGTCGACCGCTGGAGTGAAGTTTTCGCCAATATCCTCCAATGGTCAGATTTTCCAACGGCTAGATGCGGTTGACCAAAAAGGAATTGGTCGACCAAAAATGAAGACCTCTATAAATGCAAGACCTCCGAAACTCATTCCAAGGATCCGAGAATTGAGGTGAAGCCTTACCAATTTTTATACTCAATTCCAATTCATATATTGAGCTTGTAAACTAACTCTCCACACTCCCAAACTTGAGTTTTCTATTTGGAGAGTTAGTAATCATTTTATTTTCTCACTTCCACAATTGTACTTCAAAGCAAAGGGTGACGCCCTACGAATTAGTCAAGTAAAGGGTGACACCACGTAATAGTCATTGTAAAATGTTTGTTTGACACCTAGAAGTCAAACATCGTCAACCAACGCGATTGGAAGGTTAAGGATGTCCAAGTCGGAAACTCAAAGTGCGGACATAGGAGGGATTTGCCAAACCGCATGAACAACATTGTTTGCATTCTCTAACCCTTACTCTCTTATATTGTGATTAATTGCATATTTATTATTGATAAATCACTTAGGGTTTAGAAAATCAAATATCGCACGAAAAAGAGCGCCTAAATCCCCCCCCCCCCCCCCCCCCTCTATAGGTGCGTATCGATCCTTCATTTCTCCCATGAAGGATGAATGACTTGGATACTGGATATTCAAGACACATGATAAGAGACTTCTCAAAGCTTACCTCATTCTCCAAGAAAAAAAGAAATGTAGCTTATGGAGGTAATCAAAAGATTTGAATTATTGGTATCGAAGATTTTGGTAATTCTTCAATCCTTATCTTTGAAAATATATTTTTAGTTGATGGGTAGAAGCATTATTTGTGTAATATTTATAAAGTGATTTTTGAATCAAAAGTATGCATAATTGATGATAGTCTAATGAAAATTTTTATGCTATTGACCTGAATAATATTTGATGCTTTTGTGAGAAGTATTTTTATTGTAAATTCCTTTAGTAATTGTTAATCTTGGCATAAAAGAGTAGGGCATGTAGGGATTGATGTTTTACCAAAGCTTTCTGTAAACAATCTTGTTAGGGGTCTTCCTATGATCATATTTGAAAATGACAAAATTTGTGGTATGGAAAAGCAAACATAGAGTTCGTTTGCTTATAAAAATATGGGTTCATCATCCAAACCTCTTTAATTGCTTCACATGGATCTATTTTGTCAATCAAAGAATACTAGTTAAGGAGAAAAATTCCATGCGTAGGTCATTGTAGATAACTTCTCCTTAAAGGGTTATTTTTCTTAAAATTGTCATGTCCATTCATGTCACCCAATCGACCGCATGTATTACAGATTATTCCTATTGTTTATGGTTGGGGGACCGGTCGACCTATGCGAAATAACGATTGACTGCAAAGTCAGAAATTTAACCAATGCGATCGCCCGCTACTAAAGACCTGGGTGCTGTGAAGACAACTATTTAAGAAGCTAGACACCCTCTGTCGCATCCACACGAACCCTAGGTGTCTCGTCCCATGACAATTCTCTCCTCTAGTGCGATTTTCTTCCTTCTCATAGGATCACTCTTGAATTCTGCTTCTTTGAAATTGTTTCTCTCATTCGATTTTTCTTTTTCCTTTACTCTAGCACGCAAATTCTGGCTTTCCATTTTTCTGAAATCTCTGTCCTTCCCCTACTTCGAACTCTTGTCAATTTCTGAGTATCATGGCACCTAAGTCATCCAAGCTAGCTCTAAAAAGGAACGTTGCTCCATCACAATGTAAACCCCCTCATGCATGCCGACCTCCGTCAACCGAGTATTTCTCCAATGAGTTTAAGTTCATTAATGATAGAATTCACTATGAGACTGACATTAAGGAATGTTCAGTCATTTATTATAGGAGAGTAAATTTTTCACGCTTAATCTCATTGGGGATTAGAGAATTGTTTGAAAGTATTGGATTGTCTGGAATATGCAATATTAGTTGTGATACTCATGAGAGGCTTTCACGTGTTAATTTTTCACGTAATAATCAGTCAAGGTGTTGAAAAGTTGACCTGCTAGCGTAGCGACCACGTGTAAATTTTTGGCAAATAGTTAAAATCGGTAAAATTAGATATTACCAAGCAGTAAATTAATTGAAGAAGTGAAATTGAAAATTTATTTTGGTTAAAGAATTGTTGTCGGTTAGAGTTTGGAATGAAACAGAATTTGAATCGGAACTTGGATTTGAGTTTATTTAATATTATATATATATATATATATATATATATATATATAAGGAATTTAATAAAGAATAAAAAGACGAAGAGAAGAACTCTTCTCTTGTTTCGGCCGACAGAGAGGGAGACTCGAAAGGAAAGGGAGAGATCGATTCAGAAGGTTGAGGAATTTCAACCCTGGATTTGTGTTCGTAATGCTCAGACCATCAACCTTTGTGAAGGCTGTTAATAAATAGGTTAATTTTTCCTCTCTGATTTCGAGTTTAAAGTTTGGGATTATATTGGCCTCAAATTCGACCTTAAAAACTCAAATCTGAGGGGCATTACTAATTTATATTAGTTGTATTTGAGTTTATGTAGGAGTATTTGTCGTTGGGAGGAGAAAATGAGCAAAATTGGTGCATTTTTTGGCAAAAAACGTCTATTCCTCGCCCCAATTGACCACTTGCGATATCTGGTCGACCGCGAGAAACCCATCTCGTGCGGGTAATGCGCTAACAGACTAGAAGGGGCATTGGTGGACCAGAACGGCAGACCTCAAATGGGACAGATTGTGCAAATTGGTCCCTGGTCGATCGCAACACTGTTCATGGTTGACCGTATAGTGCATATTCACATATATTTGAGTCATTTACACGTCGATTATGTTCCTAGTCCCAATATAAGACCCTTCCACCGATCTCTTGTGATTCATTGATGAGAATTCTTGTATTTTGACATGTTTATTAGGCTCACACGAGTTTGGAGACTTTGAGACTATTCCCAAGGAGTCTGTTGCTCCGAGCAGCAAGAGAGAACACCTAAAAGGTAGAGCTTTCTATACCTTATGCTTTGCATTGCATCGCATCATGTTTTCGAAACTAATATTTTGTAGGATACCACACTTGAAAACCCGACGATAACTGTTCGATAGCACGCTCATTTTTTTGTATACATATGTTTTCTCATTTTTACTTTATCGTACATGGTTCTATTGATACTATGTGTATATATATTGGGAGGATAAATCCTCTTAATGCTTTATGCAGTTTTGGCGCTAAAGCATCACGAGGCTATCTCGTACAATCTTCTACTATGAGAAGATTGATTGTTTGTATTCGTAAAAGGGTGATAGGGCATTGGTGACATGTCCTCAAGTTTTGAGCCTCGGCAATCGAAAGAGTGATAGGGCGGTGATGACGCGCTCCTTGGGTTTCGAGCCCCAAAACCTAGCCAGGGTAGTCACACAGATTGGAGGTTGCCAGTCGCTGGGTTGGCTCACTTAGCACCTTTTCAATTGATGAGTTGCGAGATGGCTCGTAGCTCCGCAAGCCAGCCACCATCGTCAACTTGGATACAGTAGGTGACTAGTTGATGAGCAACTCAACATCGACAACCTTATTCATTATTGATATCACGGATGGGTATGTCATCTGGTCTACGGACGCTAGTACCATCTTATTCTTCTGTCTCATGAGGTGTTGCTATCGATGGATGACCACTTATTCTCTGATGAGAGTTGAATGGATCCTTGAGTGGTCATCCCTTTTCACTGATGATGTTTTTGGATTGGAAAACGGTGTTGACATATTTTCGAGATATAGTTGTTTATGTATACAACGTGTTTTTGATAAAAGCCTCATCGACGGCCTTGGGCCTGTTTTATAAAAGGATAAATGACAAATCAACCATCGTGGTTTGTGGTCAATGACAAGTCAACCACTATGGTATTTTTTCTAACAATTTAACCACTAACATATGGGAAAATGACGAAACCAACATCGCGGTAACTGTAGTTAACAAATTGACAAGACACAGTCTCAAGATACTGCAAAAATTGCGGTGTCTTGCGCAAACACCGCAAATTTTTGAGGTGTCTTGCGCTGTGAGACACCGCAAAAATAGCGGTGTCTTGTGCGCAGACACCGCAAAATTCGCGGTGTCTTGCCATTTTTGGTAAACTTGCCCTACAAAAAAATTATTTGTAATCAATATTTATTTTTGGTAATCAAATATTTATTTACAAATAATTTTAAAAAAAATAAACTTGCCATTTTTTGTAAACTTGCCCTACAAAAAATTATTTGTAATCAAATATTTATTTTTGGTAATCAAATATTTATTTTTGGTAATCAAATAAACTTGCCCTACAAAAAATAAACTTGTAGTACAAAAAATTATTTGTTTTTGAATTTGATTACAAATAATAAATAATTTTTTAATTACAAGTGATTACCAAAAATAAATATTTGATTACAAATAATTTTTTATACTACAAGTTTATTTTTTGTATGACAAGTTTATTTGATTACCAAAAATAACTATTTGATTACCAAAAATAAATATTTGATTACAAATAATTTTTTGTAGAGCAAGTTTATCAAAAATGGCAAGACACCGCTATTTTTGCAGTGTCTCACAGTGCAAGACACCGCGATTTTTGCGGTATCTTGAGACTGTGTCTTGTCAATTTGTTAATTGACGTTACCACGATGTTGGTTTCGTCATTTTCTAATACGTTAGTGGGTAAATTGTTAGAAAAAATACCATAATGGTTGACTTGTCATTAATCACAAACCACGATGGTTGATTTTTCATTTACCCTTTATAAAATGATGAAGAGTTTTTTTTGTTTAAAATTCATGTACGGTAAAAGAAAAACATGACATTGTTTTCTAAAAGATGAGAAAGACTGGTTTTTTGCATGCATTGTATCAAGTCTAGATTTCCTTACTAAGTTAGTCACTCACCCCAAACGAACCCCTCCCACTCCAGGTACAGGCAAGAACGGCTAGGGACTCCAGGCGAGTTCAGTTTTCTCCTTTATTCTTGTTTTCCATTTGAAGTGTTTAAAATTGTTATTTGGTGGGGATATTATTACTTGGTCTGTAAACCTATAACTGTTGGATGAATTTGTTATACAGTATTTTAGATTATTTATTTTTACGCACTATTATTCTTGTAATCACTATATAGACCTAGGCCCATAACTAGTGGGTTGTGCTAAATTATAAAAAGTTTTCCACTAATAATCTAGTCTTGGGCTGGGCGATCGGGTTCTCTTCGAGGATCAGGTCGCCAGACCCGACGATTCTGTTAGGCTCGCCTCTTAATCGTAACAAGCCAAGTGATGAGCACTATTATATCTTTTAGGATCTGGATTTTATTGCACTAGGAGAAGGACTTGAATTTCTCTGTATGATTCACAAGAATCCCGCCATTGGTGTCTTCTACTAACCAAAGTCTAAGGACTTCAATGTCAAGGGTTGGATTCTCCATCACATGATTTCCCACACTATTTTACCTTGTGATGGACACTGAGATTATATTAGTTGCATGGACCTCTACCTAATGGAGAAAATACTAAATGGAAAGCGGTTCAATCTGGGTATGTGATTCTAAGGGATATAGGCGATATTCTTCTAAATTGTAGAAAAAATTTGCTGTATAACACACTAATTCAGAAGATTCTTGAGCTTTTTGAAGTGGNTATAACCTTACAATCCCTTCCCTGATGCAAACAATCTTGCGACAATCTTTTAGCAGGCTATTTATCTACCTCTCCTAAAATACTTAATTTGAGTAAACAAATGTTATATAAAGCAAAGTAATCAAAACTGGGTCTTTTCTCAAGATTTATTGTTCTCATGAATGCATTAACCTTTGCATTTAAATAACAGAGAGAGCTTTGTTAAAGTATATGATGTTTTATGCAAAGACAGCTTCCTCAGCACAGACAAAACAACCCATATCTACCCATTTCAATGTAAAAGTCTGCATATTATCTTCATCATCTAATACGAGAACTAAATGTTCATCACTTAACACCATTCACAGATTACCTGACGCTCTAAGCTCATTCCTTCAGCTTTGCCAACTCAATCAACACATCTTTGACAGCTTCCTCCAGTTTGCCTCTCTTGGCCTAGAGAGAGAGAGAGATTTCATTAAAATTAGAAAATATAATTGGCATATTGTTTTTCTCTCTTTTTCTTGAGAAGGGGTTTTCCCCTCTCTTCCACCGTATTTCTTCTTCTTTCAATAATGAAAAAAAAAAACTATAATTATCATATAGTTTGAGTATTTGAAAGATGATATCATAACCTTGAACCGGAATGCAGACACATATATTTGATATTACATGATGCAGTTGATCCAAAGTGTTTTTGGTGTCTCCAACTAGTTATATCAATCACTTAATTCAATCAAGACAATATAATTAAACAAATAGGGGGTCTGATTTTTTATTATTTTGTTTAAAAAATAATGAAGAGTTCAAAATAAATATAAGAGACATATAATGTGTTCGAGACTATTTTCCGCATTCTTACAACAAAAATAAATGCTTAAAGGAATGGAATTGTAAGAGGGACAATTTACTCTTGCGTTTGGAATTCACTACGTAATTAGATTTACATGTTGAACTTGTAATCCTAGCACTTTTACTAGGGTTGTCAAAATCTTTGACAAATTATTAAAACAATATATTTTCCGGTTAGCACACCACTTCAACGCTAGAAGAAATCATGCATGCGAGGAACTTTAATGACATAATCTTAAAGATATGATACCTTCAGAGATGGAACGAGAGCAAAAACTTCGTCAGCATTTTCCGGACAAATGTTTGCAATAACACAAATCTGCATCAAAAAGAAAATTAACAATCGCGGATAGTTCTTGGCTTAATGACCATGTAATTAGGATTAAGATATAAACCTCGCCATCTGTGACACCATGTTTCTTGAGAGTTCTAATCGTTTAGTTAAGCATTTGACAGCAAAGGAATGAAGGATGATGCCAAAACAAAAAAAGTAGAAGAATTGAAAATTAGAAGTAGAAGAAATGAAAAGAAAAGTACAAATGAACAAAAAAAAGTAGAAGAAAGCTTCATAACAGGACGATAATGAAGGATACTCGAGGACTCTTCTAACAGTCTGGGGGTTTCTATAACAGGTACCTCTCTTGGCATATTGCAAACCTCTGTCAAATGATCTGAACAACAAGGCCAATTAAAAATAGATATTCAAATGAAATCTCCGAGTAAACAAAATAATTATCACTGTCACTCACATGGGAATTTTAATAGTTGGATCTGCAGATAGAACAACCATCTGTTCTTGGACTCCTAGTAAAATCTGTGCAGCCTCGCTGTCCGTAAGACAGTGGCACTTGACATTTTTTGGAAGTTCTGCACATATCAAAAGATTCAATAGCACAGCATAGGAGTTTTCAGGAGAAAGTCGCATAATCAGGAAAATATTATATTAATATTATACACCACATTGTCCATGGATCTATAACCCCAAGATAAAATGAAAATTGAGAACTTTATGTGCAATCTAGGATTAAAAGCTACAAAAATATACTTAAGATAAAATGCAATTTAAACACAAACGTTAGGGTCATTTACATATTAGAATATAAATTTTTTTTTTTTTTATAAATCAAACCTCAACCTCAATTTACTCTCTGGTGACAGAATTCAAAATCGAGTTAAGAGATGTTAGAGATAGGATTAACACATAACTAAATGAAAAATGCATATACAAGTGTTGGATTTAATGGATAAATTGACGAAAATGACTAAATTGTTTATAACTGAAAGATAGAAACTCTCTTTGTCAAAAAAAAAATAGTTTAAGTAAGGGTGGAAATCAGTTTGGTTCGAACCGGGTAACTGAACCAAACCGATCAAAAAGAATTGGTTCGGTTCGATTTTGATATGAAAAAAATAAAATATAGGAATGAACCGAACCCAACCGAGCTGATCATTTCAGTTCAGTTCTCGGTTGTAGGTGAGAAAAACTGAGAAAAACCAAACTGAACCGAAAATAAAACTAAACCTAAAAACTTATTTGAGTCACTAATTTAATTCCATTTTTTTCTCTATTTGAGTTAATTCCAATTCCAATTTAATAAAAAATGTTTTTCTTTTTCAAAACCAAATAGATCGGTTCGTTTCCAATTTGGTCTAAAACTGAACCAAACTGAATTGATTCCACCACTGTAAAAGTAAACCTATTTGTCTACTTGGGACTTTATGATTTCCAATTTATCGATTTCATTTTTTTGTGGATGTTTGCTTGGGACTTTATGTTCTTGGTTTTGGCCTTTTAGAAAGTTTAGTTAAACATTTCAGTTCAGTTCTCGGTTGTAAGTGAGAAAAACTGAGAAAAACCAAACCGAACCGAAAATAAAACTAAACCTAAAAACTTATTTGAGTAACTAATTTAATTCCATTTTTTTCTCTATTTGAGTTAATTCCAATTCCAATTCCAATTTAATAAAAAATATTTTTCTTTTTCAAAACCAAATAGAGTCGGTTCGGTTCCAATTTGGTCTAAAACTGAACCAAACTGAATTGATTCCACCCCTGTAAAAGTAAACCTATTTGTCTACTTGGGACTTTATGATTTCCGATTTATCGATTTCATTTTTTTGTGGATGTTTGCTTGGAACTTTATGTTCTTGGTTTTGGCCTTTTGGAAAGTTTAGTTAAATTTTATTGTTAGCATAATTAAGTATTTAATTGTTGGCATAATTGAAGCCTTATTTAATATTGTTTTTTGTGGATATTTGTTGGGATTTTTGGGAATGTGGATGTTTATTTTTTGTCAAGTTTAGTTAAATAATTGTTTGATTAAATCATTGTTTGATTAAATTATTGTAATTAAATTATTGTTTGATTGATATTGTTTTAAAGCTGTAATATTGAGCACAAAACAGATTTATTAAACATATAAAATGGAGCATAAAACAGAGCTATTAAACCCCCAAAATTGAGCCTAAAAAGGGCAAAAAACCGGGCCCAAAACCAAGACAAAAACCAAATATCCAAATTTCGAAGTCTAGAAAAAACCGAACCAATGAAAACCGAAACCGAGACCAAAACATTGAAGTAGTAGCAGAAACACACATCAAGTACTAACTTTAAAAAGTCTAAATACTGAAAAATGGACTCCGCATATTTTCATTTCAACCATAAACCTGAAAATGAAGGTAAAGGGGAAAAGATTAAAAAAAATGCATGCACAACACAACAGTACTATGCCCAAACAAAGAATATGGGTTCATCTCAAAAAGTAAATAGCATTAACAATGATTTTTTTAAATCAGAGAATCCGTAATTTAATTAATGATAAAATGAGATGGATAGTCACTTTTTTTATTTGAAAAGAAATAATATTGCTTACACTCATGAAACAACTCTGTCAACACTGGTCATGCCAATCAATGAAATAGCTAATCCTAAGATTATTCCATTTCCTTAGTTAATCCTAGGCGCAAATCATCACTTAGTGTGTTTTAAGTATGGATTCAAAGACATCAAGTTTATAGTTCATACCAACGATATTGCATTGGAAAGACATTGAAGAAGAGATACATTACTAGTCATAGCTAAATAAAAGCATATAACTAGCCTAAACAAGCACCCACCTTGCTCAATCTTCAGTTCAAGTGGTTGTGGTTCTTTTGCCACAGATCTTTTTGCACTGTCGCCATGCTTATCGCCCTTCCCACCTTTGCCCCAATCCCCTAGTGATCATGATTTCAGAGAAAAATGTTAGCACGAGGAAGTAAGCCAAGTAGCAGAATGCCAATAATATGAAATTTTCAAAAATTTTAGATTTTTAACCTTTATCAGCTGCATTATTGGCCTTTCCACCCGATGCAAAATTTAAATTTGCGTTTATTGAGACTGTACATTTACAACCAAGTAAGCAGAACTTTTAACAATACTAAGGCTCAATTCGGTATTTTTTTTAGAAAGCCAAAAATGTTTATTTCATAATTTTAACCGTCATTTAAGTGTTTGGAAATAAAAATAAATAAATATTTTTTTCAAAAGCTATAATAATTTTGAGAGGTTGAAAAATGTAATTTTTATAATTTACTTTCTTAATAATCAGAATATGGTTAAAAACTAAATTTATTTTCCATTTTAATCGTTTAAATTTTTAAATGATGACATTTACTCTTCCACTTCCTACCACACTTTTTCTATTTCTCTTTTTCATTTTCTCTCTCATTTTGAATATTATAATTGGTCAAAAAACTAAAATTGATAATCACTTTTAAGAAGTTAATTTACTAAAAAGTTTTTTTTTTACTGCTAATTATATTAAAAGTACTACTAACACAGATTATTAAAAAAGTTACAACAATACCAAACTGATTCTAATAAGCAAGATGTTCTGTTCCAAAGGATCATTCTTTTTCACGGAGACATGATATCATTTAACAATAAGTGATCATAAAAAACTTGATGGATGAAAGAATTACCAACCTTGAGCATCAAACTGAACTTTCTTTCCTTTCTTAGACTTTGTCAAGCTATTGTCCTTCCCTTATAATGATTATAAATAAAAAATTGCAGACGGAAAACTCTTTTAAGACCAGGAAGCAATGGAGAAAAGAAAAGAAGATATATTCAAATGTTTCCTAGAGACCTATAAGTATTCGTACTGTATGAGGAAAATATAAAATATGGATCTAGATGTAATGAGCTTCCTCATCTAAAACCAAATTTCAAGACTTCTACAGTTCTTTGATCATAATTTCTCAAAAGAGTCAAGTAAATCATCCTCTGCAATGACAAAGGAATTATCTACATGGGACATGAAGAAAAATGAGATTAAAATATTCACGTGAAACGATTGTTAAAATTAAGTTGTGGAATGTGAACAAAATTTCACATGATTATATTATCAGCAGGCCGCGAGTAAGTTTTTCCAATCAGAGGTATTTTTCAAGCTGTAATGTTCCCTTTATTTAGAGTTGTAATTCCTATCAATAAAATATGAAGGAAAAAGAAAAGCAAGAAATAGCCATACATGCTTCGGAAAAATAAACAAGAACAAATGTTATAGATGGAAGAAATAAAAAGCAACAATTTTTTACAAATACATACCATTCTTAGGAGACAGAGTTTTGAGAGACGGCTTTCCCACTTTTGTTGGAAGAGAGAACCCTTTTCCGCCTTTTTCCGCCATTTTCTTGGACTTAACCTCCTTCTTCTTTGATCAACTCGTAAAATTAGCAGAGCAATTTCCTATAAATCAAGCTAGCGAATGAAGGTCCTAAATTTTGTAAGCAAAAGCAGTAAAACATGCAGGATATAGCTTGTGATAACTGAACAATAAGATTAACGAAAAAGAAAACGTTCCATCAGAGGAAAGGAGGAGTACCCATCTGTTATTGCTCATGACTTGAGCAGATACTGAGATTTTACCTTTCGACCTTCAACGGCTTTCAGACCATGTTCTCAGTCAGCGCATTGCTATGGCTGTTATCCCTGTCTGTCACCACCGCTCTCCTGGCGAGGGTTTCAAACATGAACCAACAGTGCCCTCTGACGACGGACACCAGAGCGATTTTGGCAGAAGTGGTCATCGTCGGACGGTTAATTACAAATATAACCTTCGATATACACAAACAAAATTGAGAATATTTAAAGAAAATGTAATAAAAAAAGAAAAAAAAAACTTTAAAGGCTCTTAAACTATTTTTGTTAATAAATAAACTCCTAGACTATTCTTAGTTAACAAAATAACAATTTTTGTGTAATTTTCAGTTAAAAAAACAAGTTTTGGTCATTCACCTAAACCTCAAAGATGTTTGTAGCAGGCGCCTTCACTTAAATAGCGGAAGCTCACAAAATTCGATTGTAACATAAATTTGTATATCAGTTTCTAAAGGCCAACGTTTCATGATAAGTCATCCTCCACAAACTCCCTCACTTAAACATCGGGAAGTTGGAACATCATATAAAGAGGCAAGCACTTGCTCTTATACACCAGGCACCCTCGACATCACATATATAAAATATCGGACGCCCTCTACATACATTCACCTTAATCCTAGTGATCTCCAGCAATCCCTCCCTCCATCGACGACATTTCCATCCTCCTTAGAGCACAAATCATCAATTGTCAATTTCAGAAATTGATTCTCTCCTTGATTTTGCTCTTCTCCCTTCACAAAATTTTCAAAAATTCGAACCCTAATTTTTTTCTCCTGAATTCAATGTTCAATGGTTGCAAGGGCTCCCAAACTCACTCTAAAATAGAAAGTTGTTCTCTCTTAAGCTCAAGGTGATTTGTCATGTGCCCTTTGACCTCCACCTCCAAACAATTTTTTTTCTCACAAATTTCGCACGGTGTCATTAAATGAGAGGTACTACAATGATATGAAACATCGGTCTATTATTTGCTCTAAAATAGTAAACTTTGATACGTTCATGGAGTTAGGCATAGAACGTATGTTTGAGAATATTGAAATTGTTGGGTTGTGAAAAATAGAAGGTCATTACTATGAGTATGCTGTTAAGCTATTTTACGTGAACTTGACCGTGCACACCCAACCATTAGTAGTTAAGAGTTATTTGTTTAGACAGGAGATATAATTAACTCCTAGTAATATAAATGAGTTGATTGGATTTTCCATGGATGAACTAAATGATGAATATTTTCATGTCTCTCGAGACCCCAAATTCATTAAACAAGGGAAAGATCTAGCATTGCTTCGACAATTACACTGTAATCTCGATATCAGAGCATTTTATAACCCTAAGCTTGAGTTATTCATCAGTTGATATCTCAGGCAATTATACCAAGCAATGGATATTGAGACTATATTAATTGCATGGATTTCTATATGATGGAGAAGATATACAATAGTAAGAGATTTAATCTTGGATACATGATTCTAAATCACATGTATGATATCCTCAACAATTGCACGAAAAATTTGCTATATAATTTTCTAATTTAGAATATTATTGAGCATAATGAGATAATCATTTCTTCGGATTAACTAAGTTATAAGGAAAAGACAGTGGATGTGTATAGGGGTGTGCAAACCGAATCAAAACCTGTCAATTCGGTTCGGCTCAGTGCGGTTTTGCACACTTAAAAACCAAAATTAGGTTCTTTTTGGTAAAAACTGGATGTTTCGGTTCGGTTTTCGGTTTTAGTTTCTCAAAACCTACAAAACCAAAACCAAACAACTTTAGGGCTTTAAGTCTTCGCTGCCTGTTCGTTCATCTTCATTCTTCACCTCTTGTCATTTCGTCTTCGCTACCCTGCCCTCTCCACCGATACCTCGCAGATCAGTTCGCTTAAACCACTCCACCAATCTTCGTTTCGTCTTTCTTCTGCGTTTCATCTTTCTTCTGCGTTTCATCTTTCTTCTGCGTTTTGTCTTTCTTCTTCGTTGTCTTTTGTCTTCACAGATTGCAGAAGACATAGTCGCTACTCTGCTTCGAAAACTCATGTTGCCACTCGCCACGTCACCGTCTTCGTCTCGGTCGCTGTCGATGAGTCTCCTCTAACCTCTCAGCGGCTAGTCACCTCTACCAACTACCCTCTCGGTCGCAACTCGTGAGTCGTTTTTGCCCACTCCGGCGCAAGTGAAAATTACTCGATAAATCTGATTCTGATTATTTCTAATTTTTGTGATTGCTTGATTAATTTTTACAATTTTCTTAGTGATTGCTGTGAAAATGATTTCGATTTTGATTATGGTTTCGATTCTGTTGTTGATTTGCCTTATTTTTCCACTTTGGTTTTCTGAATATTGGGTGAAAATGGTTGATGGGTTGTAAGCAATACCTTGTTTACCAATGTTTGTTTGGCATGATCAGGAGATCTTAGTTGTTACAACCCTCGCAGCTCGTTTCACTTGCTGGAGAGGTCGTCACAAGCGTAGTGAGAAAGGCGTCTTCAGAAGAAAAATCAATTGAAAATAAATAGGGTAAAACCAGAACCGAACTAGAACCGGAACCGAAATTCTGGTTCGGTTCCAAAAAACCAAAAACTCAGTTTTGGTTCTGCCATATCAAAACCGAAACTAATCGGTTTGGTTTGGTTTGGTTCCATATCAAAACCGAACCATGAACACCCGTAGATGTGTACAATCATGTTACATTGCCCTGGATGGGAATTGCCAAAATTGAAATGGGTCTTCAAGGCTGCACATCTTGCGTTTACTTCAGTAGCCCCACCTCCACACCATTAGGGACTGAGGATGTTCCAGTGGAGGATGATCCTATTCAGCCTCCTCCTCACTCCTCTCTTTCTATGTCGATAATTGAGGAGACATTGAAATTATGTCAGCCTGCTTAGCGAATCTCACTGCCACGGTTGAAGGAATGACTAGAAAATAGAAGATTTTAGTGTCACTCAACCTGTGATTATTATTAAACTTGCTAAAGTTGAAAAATTCCTAGAGGATGATGAAGACGACACATACGTCTATGAACCTAGGTCTTAAGGTGAACCAAGTGCTCCTTCATCTTCCAATGTCGGACAATTAGCAACATTTAGATTTTTTTTGGCTTTTCATGTTTTGTAACTCTTCAGACTTATTGTATATTTTTTGTTAAATAAGTACTGGAATTACCTTTATTTTGATTAATATTTTTACTTTAGCTTGCAATGTATTGATTTACCTCTTGCTGGTTTAATATGGGTATTCTTCTTTAATATTTTGATTTTGAATATCTGGTATTGGTCCTAATAATGGATAAAGGAGAAAGAGAAAATACAAATGTAACCCTTAGAAAAATTTCACAAATAATTTCATGTGTAACATGACATTTTGAAGTTTAAATAGTATGACTAGCTTCGTAATTGGAAATTTGTATATTCGCATATTGAAGGGTTATATTTTATTGAAAATATGAGATTTATCTTATTAAGCACATTACAATATTAGAAAAGTTCAGTGGGGAAAATTGGAAAGATCAAGTAACAAAATAATGTGTAAGCATTAGCGAAAGGATGTTTACAAAAAATTGGTATATGCGGGGTGTGACGTGTAAGTGTCCGCGTAATAAAGTGTATCCACAAAAATGTTAGTTGTTTATGCAAAACTACACTTTACGTAAGTGCACGTGTCACAAATCAAATACTAGTAGTAAATAAAAATTGATCCCATGAAGATAAATTAACACAATTTATATTTAAGCAAAATAATGAAATATTTAGCACAATTTAGATTTGGAATGATGATTTAGGTATTGAATAATTAAATTAAACACAATCAATCAAATGAAAATTTCAAATTATAAGAATATGGCTCAAATTTGATTTCCGTTTTTATGTAATTTACTTATATTGCTATAGGATGCTGCAACAAAACAATTGAATGACTTAAGATTACTTTTCTAATATAAGACTT
This sequence comes from Begonia loranthoides, assembly GCA_022433065.1. NCBI lineage: Eukaryota > Viridiplantae > Streptophyta > Magnoliopsida > Cucurbitales > Begoniaceae > Begonia > Begonia loranthoides. The sequence goes on along the minus strand of CM039472.1, from coordinate 8,783,375 downwards.
TATCGAGTTGTTTGATAAGTCTCCTTAATAATTTCTTCTAAGCTTATGAAAGATGAATATATTAGTAAATTTTATTAAATGTCTTTCTAAACATGTCATGTGATTCAAAATAAAACAATATATAAATGTTATCTTCATACAATTCAATATTAGTCTTAAATTCTTAATTACCTATAAGTATAATAGAAACACAAGTATTTATTCATGCCTATCGACAATAAATAAAATAGACATTCAAAACATATTAAATTATTCAACTTTAATTGGGCAACATATTTGATCAAAAATAACAAAATTCACATAAATAGGTGCTCCCTCCTCCAAAATTCACATAATTACATAACTCATAACAACATTAAAGATAATCATATTAATTCTAGAATTTAACATATTAAAAAGCAGAAAAATATGGAAAACCTTATATGTTCGTGTTGTTGTTCGATGTTGAAGCAACGTCTGTATCCAGAATAGTTGCCACAAAGAATAGGAGTTGATGTCCAAAGGATTGTGCGGTTCCGTTGCAAAATTTCTTCAACTTATTCATAGCAAGAAGAACCTGCTTTGTCTTAGTCTTAAATCATCGTTTTAGCACTTTGTAATTCCTCCTCATATTAGGATTATACTGTAATACCTCAATTTTTCGTGATTTAATTAAGTAAAATTAATTGAGAAATTAATTGGGGTATAATTGGATTATTCAGAGAAATTTTATTATGAAATATATTACCCCAAAAATAATTTTAGAAAAATAATTGTTGGGATATAATTATATCGATTATTGGATAATAATCAATGATTTATTTAATGGAAAATTAATTAATGGAATGGAACGGGAAAATTTAAATTGGATCCGTAATAATCATTAATCGATATCTGGAATAAGTCGGGAGTTGAAATTTGGGTCAACTAATATACAATACGTATCTTTGACGCATGAAAATATAGGCATAATATATTATTAAAATGAAGATTAATTAAATTGATGTAGAATAAAAGAAGAAATTAATTTAAATAAAAGGAAAATTGAAATAAAAAGAAAAGTTGAAGTAAAGGATGAAGGAAAGAATAAACCGGAAGAAACCGGTTCGGTTTACATTTTTAAAAACAAAATGGCCTCACGCCATTTGGAGAGAGAAAGAAAGGGAGAGACTGAGAGGGATCGGGACCCAAGAGGGAGAGGGCGACCAGAGAGTGGGAGGCGATGGACGACGGCGAGGCTCAGGTGCACGTTGTCCGGCGCATGGCGGCGGTGTGGGGATGCGATGAATGGCGAGCTAGGGCTCGGGTTGCACCTCGCGGGACGATTCCTCCGGTGCGCTGTAAATTCGTTGTCAAGGTAAGCCATTCAATTGTTATGCGTTTTCTTTTCCTCGTATCCTATCTTGGATGAAGTTGGCCGATGGTGTGAAAGAAACTACTAGGATGAATTGGGCAGGGAGGAATTGGCGATGGCAGGGCCGAATTGTTCATGATGGACCGAACCGGAGCTAGTTCCTCCAGCTCCTCATCTGGCCAGCTTTCCACTCGGCATTCTTTGGTTGGACCACATTCCTTGAAATGGGAAAATTATCCTCTAGCTTTGTGTTAGTTGAGGTCATCTCCTCGGTTATAAATGGATGGCAGCAGTGAAGTGTATAGGGGGATTTTGGGTCGAACAAAAAGGAGAAGATGAAGGAGTGGAATGAAGGTCTCTAGAGTGCTCTCGTGTCCTCTTTGGCTTCTTCAGGTAATGCAGAGTCTCTTCCATGGATTTATGAATATTGTGTATTGATTTGGAATAAACGTAGTGGATAATGGTGTTCTGTTATTTAGGTGTTATATTCTTCATGGTGTTACTGTCGGTTAGACTCAGTTGGAATGGATTGCTCTGTTTGTTTGAGCTATGATTTTACATTGACTTTTCTGCTAGAAATATATTCTGAAATGGTTGTTTTGATAATTTGGAATCTGTTGTTGATCGTTGTGGAAAGTGTTACACTGCTGAAGTTGTTTTGTTCTTTAGTATGGTTTCAGTCAAGTGAAGTGTTTGAGAAAGTAACACTCTTTGACTTAGGTTCTATTACCTATTCGGATTTCTGCTCACTAGTGGTGAATGAGTGATTATGCCTTGTTGATAAAAAATGGTTCATTGACGTTTTTGGACATTGTAAAGTAATGGATGTTGTGCTGTAATTGTTGATAGGCTTATGTGTGGCAGTGTTGGAAATTTTTTCCTAATATTTATTATTTGTTAGAAATAATTGATGAGAACCATGATAAGTGTTAACTATGTTGACTGTTACTCTAGGTCTCTGTTAAAGGATTTCTTTTGGAATGTTGGGAGTACTCTCGGATGCCTACTTTATTAAATTAGTGTTGATTGTTAGCATTGATAAAAATAAATGTAAGAAGCTATTAAGTACAATGGTTCTGGCACTATTGTTGTTTATAAGTTACGGTAGTAGAGTGATGTTTAGTTATGTGAAGTAAATTCTCTGTATTGTCCTGTCATATTGATGGAATAAGCAACTATTGTGGGTTATTGCTATTTCGTTGCACGTGCTAAGATATTAGAATTATTAAAGAAATGAGTCGTAGAAGTAAGGTTGATAATATGTGATTTTGATGATAGTTTATTTAATGGTTTTGAAGGTACTAAGGCGAATGACATTATCGCATTGAGGACTACAGGTAAGTTGATATTTACTGTGTTTTGGTCTTCAGACCCTACATCGCAAGAATTAGGATTGTATGTTGGGTGTTTACTATATTTAGGTTCTTTTAATTATATGTTTACTAGACATTTATAGCATCATATAGGATTATATGTATTCACAAAGATATTGCATGACATAATTAATATATGTAAATAGGCGTGTGAAGGTTCGGGTGATCGGTGGCACTTCCATACGGTAGTATACTCCCACATAGGGAGTGGTGAGATGAGAGTTAGCTACGTGGAAGCTAGGGTTCACCTTTACCCCGTTCTGAAACCCCCCAACGTCTTTAACAAAATGACTGGGTATGGCTCATGGTGACACCTCGATTGGCGTGGTTCTCCATAGGAAACACAGGTTAAGCCACGAGATCAATTGACTTACCCATCGCCCCAAACTAACATATGAGATACGGTTCTCCTCTGTAATGCATCGCATGATCATGCATCATATCTGTATTTCATTTTCTTTTATCACTTATTGAGCATTAGGCTCATTAGTTTAGGCTTGTGATGTAGGTACGTACGAGAAACAGGTGAGCAGGTCAAAGACAGTTGATGAAGGATTTGCACAAGTGGATCTTATGGCTGGCTGGGCTAAAGAGTTTAAAAGGAGAATTATTTGAAAAAGGGTTTGTAAAATACTTAATATTCTTTAGCGTTTTTTTTTAATTCCGCTGCGTTTTATAAAAGAATTTTACTACTTATACTGCAATTTATAAAAGGGTTAAAGAAAAGAGTTTTAACACTTGAGATTTTATGGAAAAAGAATACTCTGATTTTATAAAGAAAGAAAGTTTTAAATTTCACGTATTTTTAATTAAATAAAAACTGGGTCGTTACATATACCACCTCAAGTTTTCCTTTCAAAGTGTTATTCCTTTATAGCCAGCAAATTCTCCACCATTTCAGCAACCATTTCCCTCTCTTTTTTTCGAAAATCAAATCTTCTCCTTTAGTTTTGGCAATTTCTCCCATTCTTTAATTTTTCTTTCCAAAAATAGAAGAGTGATTTTATTCTCTATTTATCACTATGATTTTATCTCCTATTTGTAGCCCATTTTTAATTGCTCTTTTCCAAAAATAAGATAATAATATTATCTCTTACTTGTTGATGTGATAAATTTCTTTCATAAAATCTTGACAAATTTCTCTTTCCTCCTTAAAATCTTCTCTTGCCATGGTTTTCCCATTTAAACATGATGAATCGGCTTTAAATATGTCATTTTGTGATTTCTATGAGATAAAACATAATAAATATGCATATTTCCCATGAGATTTTATCTTAAAAGTCATTAAAATCAATTTTTACAGTAAAAACATAAAGTTGTGACATTATGCAATAAAACATCATTTTTCTTAATTTAATCACTCATTTCCAGTAATATTCATATAAAATAAAGCTATATAATAACTCTTTTTCAAGAGTTATCATTAGTATATGTAGAAGTGTTGATATCCACGGAGGTGTTGATATTTGCGTAAACATGTGATGTGGCATTCCCAAAAGTGTTGGTATCTACAGCGAAAGTGTTGGTATCCGTAGATGTGAAAAGGTATCCACGGTATGACATGTATCCACGAAATGAGGCGTCTGCAGAAGTGTTGGTGTCCACAGAATGAGATGTGTTTGAAAAAAAATATGTGAATGTTTATGCAAAACTACACTCTACGCAAGTGCACGTGTCATGAAAAAATAATAAAATGTAAGTATAAGTCGATCCCATGAGGAAAAATTTAGTATAATTTATATTTAAATAATACAACGAAATACAAATGAAAATAGATTAAGAATGATGATTTAGGCCCTGAATAATTAAATTAAAACACAATAAAGCAAATGAAAAATTCAAATTATAAGAATATGGCTCGAATTCGACTTCCCTTTTTTATATGTAGTTTACTACAATTGTTGTAGATTGCTACAGTAAAATAGTTGAATGATTAAGAATTTACATTCTTAATTCAAGACTCTATCAAGTTGTGTTAGAGCTCGGTGTGACCCGAAATCTAGTTGAGTTGGGGGCCCATATTCAATATTAGAGTTTTATATTTTTTCTATATATTGATGCTTGAGTTGCAAAAGTTAGTGTACCTTGATTTTCAATTAGTGAATTTCTCCTCTGCCCGTGATTTTTCTCCGTAAAGGTTTTTCACATAAATCTTGGTCTCCTTGTTTTCACAGTTTTCATTTTCCTTCCTGTATTCGATTATCAACAATTGGTATCAGAGCAGGAAAAGAGTTTTAGTACTCGGATTAAACGAAATTTTGGGGTTTAAAATTTTTGTGACGAAATTGCAATTTGCAAAAAAAATTAAAACAAAAGAAAATTTTAATTTTTCTTTGCTGGTTCCGCTTTGCCTTTTCATCTCTAGAAAAGAAGAACATTTCTTCTCCAGAGAAGAAGAAGAAGAAACTGAGTTCTCCTCTACCTACCGTTGCTGCTGTCGAAGAGAAGAGCCACTCGTTGTTGGCCGTCATTCATTGAGAAGAAGCAGCCACCGCCAAATAGCTGCGCTCGTGTTGCCTCGTTGCCGCTATCTAGTCATCCCTCCATCGATGACTGCCATGCATCAAAAAGAGTCGTTGCCCGTCCATTCCACCCGTAAAAAAGCTGAGTGCCATCTTCGTTTAAGGATCCGTCCACTGATCAGTCCACCCACTGCCCAACCATCCAATTGTCATGCCTCCTCAAATTGGATGCGGTAAAACTTTGTTTTTCATAGTGTATTGTGCCACATTTGTAAAAAAAGTTTAATTTTTGGGGAAAGAAGAATCTGATCTCGTTGAGTACTCTGGATTCGAAAGGGTACAAGTACAACATTGTTGGTGGAGGTATAAATATTAGTAGAGGTGCTCTCATCAAGTTAAAGGGACATAGAAGCTCTGCAAATTTGTATGTGTTTCAAGGTGCTACAGTGACAGATAATAAGGTTGCAAAGTTTGTGAATTTACCTTCTAAAGATTTTTTTGGAGAAGATTGTAATACCCTAGATTTTCATAGTGCTAAGCATAAGATCTAAGTGATAATATTTGAGGATTTTGGAGACTTATGGGATGATGTAAGATAGAGATGTGAATTATGGTTCTTGGTTATTAGAAGTGTGATTTTTTAGAAGTTTTAGAAGGGATAACAAGGGAGTGGTCGATCATGGCTATGGTTGATCGACCACTGGATGTGTGATTTCAAGAATGGAACCCATTGTTGTTGGGGCGGTTGATCAAGCATGATGCCTGGTCGATCGCAAATGTGACAAAATATTATAAGGACGAAGCAATATTTGAGCGGTCGATTGTGGGTGCTTGTTGGTGATCGACCAGCTCCTCCAATCTACGGATTTGAGGTCGATCAAGGTAGGAATTGCGGTTGGTCATGAAAGTTGCCAATTATTACAGATTGCAAGGATTTTGGAAGCAGTCGATCATCTACTAGGGGGTGATCGACCAACTTTTTGAGAAAATAAGACAAAATTAATTTTAAGCCGTACTACAGTCAATCACCTGAAGGGTTTGATCGACCGGTTACGAAGTATGTAACACCCCGATATTTTAATTAGGTAATTATAATTATCGGGATATTGCAGAGCATATTAAGAGCGTTAGGCCTTTGAATATTTTAGTGGTAAAAAGATTTAATCTGCTAAATTAAATTAATTAAAAAATATTTTAAAACTAACAAATATAAAAGGGGTATATTAATTTAAATTGTTAAATTAAATTAATAATGGGAGATTAATTAATTTGGGGAGAATTAATGGGAATTAAAATGGAGAATTAAATGAAAATGATTAATTAAAATAGAAATTGAGAAAAACTTAAAAGGGTATTTAATTTTATTAAGTGGGTTTTTGTTTTTAGTTAAAGGAGAAATAAAATAAAAATAAAAAGAAAAATAAAACAAAAAACAAAAAGGCTAGAGAGAGTTTAGAAACTCTCCCGCAAGGGAGCTCCTCCTCGCGAACGTCGATCGGGACCGAGCGTGTTGGAGAGCTCGCGAGCGAACGACGAACGACGACCGAAGGCGACGACGAGCTGAGACGTCCAGGCAAGGCGACAGCGACGGCACGGTTCGAGGCTAGGGCTCACGATTTGGGGGTCGGGATCGGAGCTCCCACCGTGGCATTTTTCGGCGACAAATTTGAGGTATGTTGGTTGGGTTTTCTTCCCCTTTGTGTTCTGATGGTCAAGCATTGGCTAGGAAGCTCGGAGCTCGGCATTCGACGGGTTGCATCACGTCGGCAGTGGTGAACTCGCGATGGGTAGGGAGTTCACCGACGGGTTTGAACGGCGAGCCGTGACCCCGAGTTTGACTGGGTCCACCTCTCCAGCTGGGTAGGTATGCTGACACTGAGAGTAACTTGCTGGAGTGGTTGGCAAAAATTAAGTGGAGACAACAATTAGTTGGAAAATAAAAGTGGGACGCAGAGGTTGTTGATTTCCATGATGAATTTGTCGGGAAAGTGAAGGATAAAATGACAGAGAGCTTTCAGCTCTCGGGTGAGTAGAGGAGTCTCGGATGTTCTCTCCGGAAGGCCGAGACACAGAGAGGGAAGGCAGTGGCTTGGAGCTATGATTGTCGGAGCTGGAGTTGGAGATGGAGTGCTGTCCGGATTTTTGGTTCGTCAAATGGTAAGGAATTGTGAGTCTTGGCATTCAAAAGCCCTACCCACATGTATTAAGATGTTGTTTTTATTGATTTCCTTCTATGATGATTTTCTTTGATAAAATGTGAATGTTCATTAGATAATAGTTTTGTTGATTGTCTTTATCTTATTGCATGGAACTCTATTTGGAGTTTGGGACTGGTTAGGATTAGATATTGATTCTATAATTGTCATATACGTATTCTATATACAGCAAAGTTCAATTAAACTTAGTTAAAATGTTGTATGAGATCATTGTTATTTTTCTACTCAATTGCAAGTTATTATCCATCTAGTTATTAATCCTTATTCCGATTTTAGAATGTCATATCTCGCACGTTGTTCGTTCACTCTTTATAGTCTTTTTGTTTTCATTTCTGTCAAGAATCGAACATATTGCACGTTTTAATTTGTTGTTAGATTTCTTTATTCTATTGTCGATCCGTAATGATGCACATTTTTATTCACTAATACCGCTTAGATTTTTCAGCTTTAAATCGAGCATGATAAACTGTTTTAATTGCTTAAATTCGATATGGTTTTGTTGCTGTCTCGTCTCCATTTTCTATCAATTTCCATGTTTTAAATACTTAAATGTGTTGTTAAATCGTTGCTGTTTCGTAGTTCATTTCCATCAATTCCGAAGCATGTTTATTATGTTTTAAATTGTTGAAATTGTTGTTGCATTCGCTGCTGTTCTGCAGTTTGTTTCTGATAATTCCAAAGCATGTTCAACACGTTTTAATTGCTTAATATTTGCTATTACTTCACTGCTGTTCTGTAGTTTGATTTAATAGAATGTTGTTATTCTTCCGTTAGCTTCCACATAATCCGATGTTCGTTAATTTAGTTGTTGAAGCGTGATTGTATTTCCGTGATAGTTGCCAAAGTTCAGTTCTTGATAAATTGGATTGTAGTTCAACGATGGCTTGTAGAGATTGATTTCGTGATTGTTTGTATAGATGAATCCTATGGCATCTTGGGTGTTTATTTGCATAGATTGCTTGCTAGAGTCTAAGGGTTGAGAGTTCATGGTCTTAGAAACCCTTAGGAAATACCACAAATGGGTCGGTATTCATGACGCGAGTCAAAATGACTAATAATGTACGTAAGGGAATTAGCGACCGGGTTAATGGTTCAGATCTAATCGGTAGACTCGGTAAACAAAATGTAAGATCTTCCCGCCCATGGAATTGAAAAGCTTGTCTACTCTAGGGTGTTAGATGCCGAGTTTCCCCCCATTGCCTGCTAGGGTTCTCTAATCTCCCAACTCGATCCACGAATAAGAGAGATGTAACAGTGAGTAAAGAACGGTTTGGGCTGAACCCCATCCGACAAAATCAGTTAGAGACATTTGATGTGCTTGTTTTATTTTCAATTCCTTACTAAGTCTTTTGGGCTTACAGTGTCTACTTGCGGTGTAGGTGTTCGTGATAATATCATTTATTTAAAAGAGAAGCGGTTGATGAGGAATTTACACGACGAGCATTGTGGTTGGCAAAGTTCAAAGCTAAAGGTTAAAGACTTAATGGTAAAGAGCAAAAGACTAAAGAGCAATTAGTTTTGTAATTATAAATATAATTTAGTTATTTCTAAAATGGTTTATTTAAGCTTCCGCTACGTTTTCAAGGAAAATGATTTATACTCATATATATTCATGGTTTAAGTAACGATTATAAGAGAGGATTTGACGGTTCGGTTTTTAGAAGAATAAGACTCTGATTTCAATTAATAGCAATTTAAGTTATTATTATAAAAGTTTTAAATTTATCGTATATTTGTAAAGGAAAGGAAAAAAAAAAAAACCGGGTCGTCACAAAGTATCAGCTGGAAAATGGCTAACTATCGTCTGGAAAGTGAAATGACGCTTGGATAATGAACCGTCACCTCTCCCTATAGCGTTTATAAACATATTTGATGGAAGATTTGGCAAAAGGAAAACACAAGAGTCTTTTGGTGTTCTCTCAAGGCAACCCTTGCGTTCTTGGCCTTCTGGAGAACGCTACTGGACTACTGGTGCAAAGAGAAGCTTCAACATGAGAGGATTTTTTGTGAAGAAATGTAAGAGATATGTGTGTGTTTTGCCAAAGGTGGCCTACATCGCAAGATTAGGAATTGTTTTGTGTTGTCTATTGATGGAGATGTTCTATGTTGTTTGTTTATGGATATTAGTTAAGTTGATTCTGCCATATTTTAGGCTCTCTGATGTTAACGATTTGATAAACTGTGAATTGAAAATAAAGTTAACATGGTTGGAATAGCTCTCTATTATTTTAATTTTGAGGAATGTTGTTTCTATTAAGCGAAATTGTTGTTCTCCAGGATTTATTTACTGTATTAAAAGTCAATAATGAGGATCCATGCTAGGTTAATTATGTTTCATTCTCTAATATGCTAAAGATACTGTTAGATGAGGGTCAGAAATTAAGTATGTTCTTGATGCTAGAGGTTATTAATTGTGAGTTTCTGTTATTGACATTGAGATTCTGTTATTAGAAATTGTTTGTTGAGAATAAGGTTCGGATGGTTGCTCTCTGCTGGAAATAATTGGTTGAGGATATGTTTTGTTGATTTAAATTGGCCACTGTAGTTTACTACTTTGATAAATTATGGAGAACTTTGCTGTGTTGACTGGAATTTGCTAATTGTTCACTCTCTATTTTGGTATGGATTTGTTGAGATTAGAGTTATAGTAATTGAGAATTTCTCTTTGGTTTACCCTAATGGTCGAGTAAATTATAGCATAGTCACGTTAGTTATAACTCATCCCTAAGTATGCAATTGATCATGTTGTTTGAGGATTTGGTGTTTAATTGTTGTTGATAGAAAATAGGTTCTGATCACGTTATGGCTTTGAGGATGTATTGGTTTGATATATTGTTTGGTTTGCTGTTTGATGCCTTGATAATTCTTGTTTCATAGACTATGACCATGCCTTGGGATTATATTGATGACATGTTAGGATATACTAAGTTGTGTGCATTCATGTTCATGCATCATGATTTTGAAAATATTATGAAAATGGTTTTATGCATTATTTTAAAAATGATAAATGGGTGCTCATCCAAAACGAGTGGGTGTGTTTTGGGCTAGTGGTATGAGATGCTAGTCTAAAAACAAGTCTATGCGGCTGATCACCCAAAGTAGACACCATTCATTTGGGCTGAATGATTACCCATTGTATCATTGAAAGTAAATGGAAAATGTTCGTAAATAGGCGTTGGAGGTTAGGGAGATTAGTGACGATGATACTTGGGAGAACTACGAGACGATGTATCTCATCCCCCATTGGGATTGAGTGACAGTTTTGCCCAGGTTAGATTTCTAGGATCTATTCTCTTCTGCGAAAAATCTCCAATGTTTTGAACTCTTACGGAACTACGATTAAAGAACATAAGATATAGGTTCTTTTCTAAAAACAAAAACTTGCATATGTTTTATGAAAGTTGTACAGCATGAGCATTTGCGTATTTTCTATCTCTTACTGAGTATTAGGCTCATAGTTTAAGTCTTGTGATGTAGGTATGCGTGGTAACCAGGAAATGAGCAGTTGATTGAGGATTTGTGCATTGCGGACCTTATGGCTGGCTAGGCTAAGGGATGAAAGAAAAATATAAAAGGTTTTGTAATAATGTTTGATTTGTAAAATAAAAAGGAATTTTTATGTATGGCATTCTGTTTTATTTCCTTTTGTTTTAAAATGCAAAGTATTCCATTGTGTAATGTTTTAATTAAGAAAGTGTGTTTTAAATTTTATGTGTTTTACAAAGAAAAAACATTTTAAATTATAATGTTTTAAAGTATATAGAAATTAGGGCGTTACAAAGACTCAGAAAAAGTCAAGTTCTCAGGTGAAATTCAAGTTGGGATTTGAACCTACATCAGAACCAATATGTCAGCTTATTACAGATGTTTAGGGTGATCCAATCACCACATAGTCATCAGTTTCAATTTCATGTCAGAGTGTATCGTCAAAGGCAAAACCAAGAAGAAGGGAAAAGATCTATGGCGATGTAGTGAAACTACTTCAATGGGTTATGCATTGAGTGTGTTCGAGGGTTTTGATTCCAATGCTTCAACATATTCACATCCAGTTCGTTGCGACATCTCTAATCATTCGATGATACTATGGAGGAAATACGATTTCTTCCCGAGTGTGTCTCTCGAGTTTAAGCAGGCTTAAACTTGATCAGTATTAATTGCTGAGTGGGCCTTGCAGGGGCCCTTGTGGAAGAGGAGGTTATTTTTCATTGGAGTTTTGCAGATATGTTTCCTTGCACCAGAATTTCTTTGAAGATAGAGATTGTTAGAGTTTAGTGTTCTAGATTCGTTTAGGGTGGGTCGAGAAGTCTACATTGGATCTCTCATGTGAAATTAATGTCAAGGTTGGAAATTGTTAGAGTTCGGTGTGACCTAAATTCTAGTTAGGTCAGGTCAGGCCCATATCCAATATTAAGGTTTTATATTATCTCTATATATTGATGCTTGAGTCGTAAAACTCATTGTACATTGATTTCCAATTAGTGAATTTCTCCTCTACCCGTGGTTTTTCCCCGTAAGGATTTTCCACGTAAATCTTAGTGTCCCGATTTTTGCAGTTTTCTTTTTCCGTTTTGCGTTCGATTCTCAACAAGTTGCTTAATAACTCATTTTAATAATTTCTTCCAAGCTTATGAAAGATGAATATTTCAGGAAATTTACATGAAGTACTATTCCAACATGTCATGTGATTCAAAACAAAACGATGTGTAAATATTATCCTCCCACAATTCAATATTAATCTTAAATCCCCAATTATCGATGAGTATAATAGAAATACAAATATTTATTCATGTCTGTCAGCAAAAAATAAAATAATCATTAAATACATATTAAATTTGTAAAAATTGGAAAAAAAATTTTGTAATGAATAAATTTCCATGTAAGCTTTCCACATCACACATGGTCAACGTGTTTCATGTTGACCCAAATTCACTCACGGTCTAATTAAGTTTGGTCACATGTAGTTTGGTCAAATAGTCAACCGGCGAGCATTGTACGATGCCTAGGGTTAAATAAGGTAAATTGGTATAAGATAGAAATGAAATCATATTTTCCTCATTATTTTCAATCGCTAGCTACAGTGAAAGAGTGCCTTGAGTGAAGTGAGAATTCTAACAACGGTGAGAACTGAGAATTTTTCGCAAGTCCTTAATGTCCAAATATTCGTGAGGAGACTTTAAGGGTGAGTCATTTTCACCATCTATTTTTGTGTTTAAGTTTTAGTATTTCGTTGGATTTTTGGATTCGAGCTCGGTAACTCAAAATCCATGGTGTAACTCTATAAGTAGGATAAATTTGGAGTCTATTCAGGGGATCAGGCTATTTGAAGGTGATGTCCGGCATAATGTGGCACTCCTCCTTGCGAGGTGGCATTGGTGCTCCATCTAATGGGGCAGCAGAACGCATAGGTTCACAAAAGACAAGTTTTTGTACAAACATGCATATTTGTGGAGGGCAACTTCCGCAAAACGCACATGTTCACGGAAGTGTAGGCTTTTGCAAGACGTTCGTATTTGTAGAAAGAGAGGTTCTGCGAGGGACACATGTCCAAGAAAGTGAAGACGTCCATGAAAATATTTTTGTCCATGAAAAGCAAACTTTAACAAAAAGCACGTGACAATGAGAGTTAAGTTTCTGCAAGACTTACGTGTCCGCTGAAACGAGGGATACCAATTTGTAGAAGCACAGACTTCTGCAGTGGGAGCGAAAGCTTCCATAACAAAGTAAGTGATGCATGTATCCGTGGAAGGCAAATTTTTGTGAAATGCACATGATAGTGGGAGTTAAGTTTCCGCAAGATGTATGTGTTTGCTATAGCAAGAGACACATGTCCACAAAAGTGTAGGTTGCTGCAACGCAAGGATAGGCATCTGCAGTGGGAGCGTAGACTTCCGCAACGGAAGCACGAGACTTGTGCACAAGAGTAGAAATCCACAAATACTGTATTTGCATCCTAGCTATGACTCGAAAGTTAAATTGTGTTCTTGTTGCCTTGATGCCATGCGCAAGGCAAAGTTTGTAGTCTCAGTTTTATTTCTTTTGGTTTGCGTTCTTAGCCTGGTACAAGACCCATTTCCTTCCCTATGCTTGAGTTAGATAGAGAAACTCATTTAGTTGACTTTGTTATAGGTTCAGATAATTTTGTGGACTCTGAACTAGTGTCTAAGGTTGTTGCTCCTTCTAGAAAAAGAAGAGATCGCCGTTAAAATAGGAATTTTATACTTTATGCACAACATTGCATCATGGTTTTCAAAACTGTATTTTAGGAGTAGCAACATATTGTAATACCTCGTTATTTCTTCCTAATATTATGAATTTCGAGGAAATAAATACGTTATGGGACGTTAGTTATCGAAATTATATCATATATATAATTGGGAATTAGTTGAGTGTAATTTATATGAGAAGGATTAAGTAAAAATAGCAAGAATTGAGTGTTGGGATGCTGCAGGACGCAATCCAGCATCCGGATCTGCCTCTGCACATTTACGGATGCATGAGGATGCACTTGCAGAAGAGGTACGTCATCCGTAAAACGTATTTAGTTTTCTAAAGCACTTCTAATGAGGCGAGGACGTGATTTCTCATCCTAGCCATACTCATTCGAACGAGTACGGATGCGGGCAGACGATGGCAGACATGGAAGATTTGAATCTGTCCAATTTTTGGACAGATTCAGACCCCTGCGGACGCCATTTTGCTTCTGAATGACTCATTCGGACGAGTCTGAGTGAAATGAGGATGCAAACTCTCATCCGCAAAATCCATTCTGCCTAATGAATAGTGAAGTTTGGACGCTTGCAGATGTGAGAATTGTCATCTTGGGTCATTTGAAACATCACAGAATCGTGATAAATTCACTTTAATAAGCTAGCATTTGTCATGTTATCAATAATTCCTCCACTTAATCGACAAATCGATGACTCATCCTTGAAAGGTGACACTCTTCAGCTACTTTCAACATTTGTTATTGAATCATAGTGGAAGTTAGGTATGAGTTTAATGGTTCTGAAATTTTATTGATTTATTTAGGGATTGAGTGGGGAGAAAAGTTGTGTTTTCTACGTGACTGGCCTCTATCATTAGGGGGAAATGTTTTAGAATGTAAGGGAAAGGAGAGAAGAGGGAAAGGGAGAGGAGAACCACTATTGTAGCTATGGAAAACTCCCTGCTGCTGAACTCTTCTTATGCAGTGAGTCTTCAACGGGACTTTGGTAAGAAATTGAGTTAAAATCTTGGCCAATGGAGGCCCTACACTACAAGTAGAGTTATTGTATTTTCTTGCTTGAATTTCCTTGAGTTGCCTTGTTTGGATTTCATTGTTAAAGCTCTTGATGAGAATTTTTTAAACTACTTCTTGTTTTCATTAATTGCTTGATCTGGTGATTGAGTTAGAAGTAGCTTATGCTTACCAAATATGAAAGATTATTGGATGATTGATTAATCCAATTAACTAACTATCTTATTTGCTTTTGACTCCTCTTAGTTGATTCTAGAGATTTCTAACTTTGACCTTCATAAAGTGTTTGTAATCTATTCTAATTGTTGTTGGATTTTATTGCTAATGTTTAGTTATTAACCTTATAGTTGTTGTACTTTAAATATTCATGTTCATAATCCTTGGTAAGTAATGGTTTCCATTCGCTGTATCATTCCGTATATTATTTTTAAATTATAAAATATATATGCACATAATGCTTCTTGTCATATCTCATGTTTTCCTGTCAAATTGTAAAACATGTATACACGTAATATTTACTGTCATATCACGTTATTTCCTGTAAAAATATAAAAGATGCATGCACATTGTTACTCGTTGTCATAAGTTGTATTTTGCTATCAAATTCCCAATCATATCGTACGTTTTAATTTACTGTTAAGATTTTTAGCTTATTGTGGAATTCACAACGCAAGAAGTTCGTTTAATTTGTTGTTGTATTTGTTAGATTATTGTCAAAATCATAAAGCACGTATGCTCGTTTCTATTTGCTGCCACATTTAGTAGTCTACTGTCAAAATATATATCATGTGTTCAAACTTTTTCGCTGTTGTATATTGTTAATTCCTGTCGATTTCTAAAGCAGTTGAAACGTTGTAATTGTTGTAAATTGCTGTTATTTTGGGTTGCATTTACTGATTATTTTCAGTATATAGTAGCACGTTTATTTTGCTAAAGACTTGTTGCTAATTCATTGTATATACGCTGATAATTCCTGTTAAATCTCAAATCATGATGACATGTTTTATTCCATTTTATTTCACTGTTATGTTTCGTAATTCACAGTTAACTCATAAAGCATGTTTGTTCGTTTTAATTCACTGTCATGCTTTGTATTTTAGTGTCAAATTATAAAGCACATATGTTTGTTTTAATACGTTGTTCTATTTTGTTAATTATTGTCAAGTTGTGAAGCATGTTGCACGTTTTACTTGTTGTGATAACCTGCTATTTTCTGTCAAACTCTAAAGCACGTTAGCATATTTATTAACTGTTTTAATTACTATTCGGAGCACGTTAATTCGATGATCGTTTCTTATTATCGTTGTTCGTAATTAGTTTATTTCCTTCATAGTTTATTAAATGATGTTCAGTAATTTTAAGTGCTGAAATTTTGTGAATTACTTCCGTGGTTGTTATTATGAAATTCTTGGTGATATAGACTTGCGAATTTGTGGAAATGAATGATATGAATTATAGTCTATTATGCATATTGCATCTTCATACATCATGATAAAAGAAACCCTAGGAAATACCACAATTGGGTTGGTATTCATATGAAGAGAAGAAAATGGATAAAAGAAAAGAAAGTAAGGGAATTGGAGGTTGGGGAAAGTGGTTCGGATCTAACCGGTAGATTTGAATTTATAACCCTCCCCTATCGGGTAGCGAGAACCGATCTACCCTAAGGTGTTAGATGTTGACTAGCAGCCATTCACCCTACCAGGAATCTCCAATCTCCCAACTCGATTTACGAGTTTAAGATATGTAACCGTGAGTAAAAGAGCAGTTTGGGCGGATTCTATTTTGACATAATGATTTAGAGACATTCATATTGTATATCTCAATTTCTTACTAAGCCTTTGGGCTTACAGTTTACTTGTGGTGTAGGTGACTGTCAAGATATGATAATCCTCAGAGTGGAGGAGGAAGCATTCCCCACGGAGGAATCGAGTTATCCGGCGAAATAGACTTGTGAGGTTATGGCTCATAATAAACAGATGTTTTATTTAAATTGGTTTTGAGTTGAATTATGGTTTGTAAAACTATTTATTCCGTTTAAGTTTGAGTATGTTTCTGCTTTAACTCTGATGAAGTTTTTATTCGAAATGATTTTATCATATGTATTCATTAAATAAAAAGAAAAATTTTTACGCAATGAATTTTAAATAAGGGAAAATGATTTTAAATTAAGATGGGTAGTTGCACATATAAAAATCTGACGGGGACTATTCAGTAACTTGTCAGTTTTTATACTATATATATACATGACATTTACATGTTTGATTTATCATGTATGGCATTTCATGGATTATTCTGTTACTAATACGGGAGGATAAATCCTCTTGATGCTTTGGACGGTGATGATGTCAAAGTATCATGAGGCTATCCTAACACCTTCCACTGCATGAAGATTTTTTGTTTGTACGCTGTGTAAAAATTGGTAATAAGGTGGTGATCACACTCTCCTTGGGTTTTGAATCCCTAAACCTAATCAGAGTGTATTTGGTTATTGATATTACGGGTTGTGTTGTGGAGCCTTGCTCGCCAACAACCGGGGTGACGTTACTGGATAATCGGATCACTGTCGTTTTTCCATTTTTGGCTCATGAGGTGCTTCTTGGAAATGGTCACCGCCTTTTTGTGCCTTTGTTTGAAGGAGTCATTGAGTGATTATTTCTTTTCACTGAAACTTGTTTTACGATGAAAAACCAGATTCAGCTATTTTGATATTAGATATCTATGTATAAAGCCACGTTTTCTAATTTCTCATCGGTGGCCAGTGGGGCCAGTTTCTTACGACAAGGAAATGATTTTAATGATTATAAACTCATGCATAACATTACCTTTGATCATTGTTTTGACAAGAAAAGATAAAATTAATTTTACATACATTACATTTAGTATAAGTTTCTTACTATATTAGTCACTCACTCCAATGACCTCATTCATCCCAAGTAAGGACAAAGTTAATCAGGAATAGCTGATCGGTGGTGGATTACCTCAGTTATCCTTATTTCCTTTTAGAGTGATTTATATTTTTTTTATTGTGAGGATTTATTTGTGTAAACTTGGGTGTGCATCAGAATATTTGTATGATGTTTGAACTTTGAAGATTGATGTAAAGTGTTTAATTTATGTACGCTATTATTTCTTGTGATCACTATGTGGACCTAGGCCCATCTATTGTGGGCTATGACTTTGATTTGTGATCAAGTCTTCCGCTGTGAACCTAGTATTGGGTTAGGTGATCGGATCCTCTGCGAGGATCTGGTCACTCGACTCGACATTTCTATTAAATCCACCTCTAGGTCGTGACATAAATAAATTGGTATTAGAATTCCATCAAATCCTAATAGTAATTACTTGAGAGAATTTAATAGTGAAAAATTTTGGACGTTGATTACTATGCACAAGGAATTTTCTAACACTTGGTGAAATTTCTTTTCAAAATAAGTCAGAATGCCACCAAAGAGGAATCGTTGTAAACAACTCCAAGAGAATAGCTTTGATCCTATCGCAGCCATGATGGAGGTGCCGCGAAACCTTTCGAGCACTAGTGCTGCTTAGAACCCAAGAATGATACGGATGGCCTATTTTTAGAAGTTTTTTAGGCTAATCTTGTCTGTATTCGAGGTAGTTCCAACCTGATGGAGGTAGAAAATTGACTCCAGAAATGGAGAGGAACTTTGAACTACTTCAGGTTCTAAAGGAGTACCAGGTGGGAATTACTACTCACTACTTAGAGAGGCTAGCACTAAGCTAGTAGAATGCAGTGCATTTGAGCTTTGATGTACAGTCTATGGAGTGAAAAAACTTCACTAAAGTGTTTAAAGGATAGTACAGCATTAGAAGTCATCACATGTCGATGACGAGGGACTTCAATGACTTAACCCAGGGACATATTATGGTGATGGAATATTACGCTTAATTTTATGAGCTTTTGTCCTATTTGGAAGGGATTTCTAAGCAGAAATGGATTGTGAAGTTTTAGCAGGATTTGAGACCAAAGATACAACAGGGTGTAGCTGTCATACAATGCAATA
Organism: Begonia loranthoides; assembly: GCA_022433065.1. NCBI lineage: Eukaryota > Viridiplantae > Streptophyta > Magnoliopsida > Cucurbitales > Begoniaceae > Begonia > Begonia loranthoides. Next base: position 8,764,729 of record CM039472.1, on the reverse strand, counting down.
CTCTTCTCGAGGTTTTTGAGGCTACCCAAAGGATGGAGAGGTGTTTGATGCCAACTATGGGAGTTTCTAGAAGAAGTTGACCAAGAAAGAGGGGAGGAAGACAATGAAGAAAAACTAGGAAAACTCATGTCATGACTCGGCCCCCGATCTCCTCAGGAACAATGATGCGAACTAGATTCACCGTCCTATTTTTCTTAACATAGCGAAAGCCCACAATTCACAAATTGCACTCATGCAATTAGGCCACATATATAAAATCTAACTCAAACAGGAAAGTTGGACACTATTATTTATTTACAAACCTGTATCCAAATTTATTTTACAAACATGAGTCGAATTAAAATTAGTACATTAAAATAAAAACTCAACCATACAACTGGGCCTATGTTGTGGTAACTAATCATCCGTCCAACTGATCTTTACTTTTTTGTCTTTGAGCTACTACAACTTATTCCTGAAAAACATGATAAATAGAACCGTAAGATTTTTTAGCTCAGTAAAAATCATAATTTAATGATTCAATAAACTATACCAATATCACAACTTAAGCCCAACATGGTTAGTCATCACATCCTTTACTTCCAACATTTAACCTTTCGATCAACTCTCATGATCACACATCCCAAAATCTATGTTTTATCTAGATCTTTAGATATTCTAATTAATATCTCAACTATAGGATGCACTTCTTTATGTAAGAAGTGTTCAATGCATATGTATAAATACTTAGGTCTATGATTTAGATAACTATAGTCTACCTTCTTCTGTTCTCATGTGCAATTATTTTTCATGCACAACTTATTCCTATATGTATTTAATTATTAAATACTTGCAACACAAACCTCATGTGTTATTCCAAATAAGCACTATCAAACTCTATAGAATACTTATTCTATAATTTTTTTCTCCCTTTCAATGTGATTTTCCATATCAAGGACCACACATTTTATTATGATCTCTATTTATCACCATCATTATTTAGACATTTTCAATTAATGTCTAATTCTCAAACCATCTATCGCATTCTTCTATGATTTATCTATCACCAATGTTAGACATTTCTAATACGTGTCTAATCTCAAACTATCTAAACATTTACAATGTATGTCTATCATAACCTATGTCTCAACTACTTAATCCTCTATATGAAGGACTTTTTTATTTCTAAAAATTTATAATTAATGTCTATAATATACTATCTAAACATTTCTATTTAATGTCTATCACAAACTATCTAGACATTTATAATTTGTGTCTACCACCAATGATCCCTTTATATAAAGGAATTTCTCAACATGATGCCTAGACTTATGATATAATAGATCATAGCCTAGATACCATAACAATCCATCTAACTATGTTATCTCATGACCCACAATTATGCAATATATGGATATGAAATGCATATCACGACTCACCTTTCACAATGATGCAATGATAATTTGAATCAATGCAATGCTCCATTGTATATTAAATGATTATATTATTTAACAAGTACATTTGTTTTAACATGTATGTGAATGTCAATATATTCGTGAATGTCAACATTTATGTGACCATTAACATGAATGATCAAACACCATCATATGTAAAGCAGTACAAAACCATGAAATCTCACCATGTAGCAAGCCAATTTTTCTTACATTTGGAAAAGTGTAAAATTTAAAAATTTTCTTTTATAAAATCAGCATAAGACTTTAAAAACAATAATTGAAATCATTTTCTTAAAAACCTTTACAATTTGAAAAACTTCTTTTGTAAAGCACAACAAAAGATTTTTGAATAAAACGAAACGTTTAAGAAATACAATCATTTTCTTTTACAATTTAAATACTTTACAACTCATTTCTCTTTAGCTCGTTAGCCTAGCTAGTCAAAAAACCCACGCATGCAAATCCTTCATCAACTGCTCATTAACATGTTCTCATGTTCTAGTACATATACCTACAACACAAGACTTAAATTATGAGTCTAACACTCAGTAAGTTATATAAAATAAAATCTGAAATGTACGTTAGCTATTGTGTATATTAATACACAATGATCCCACAACCGGTATGAGCAGCAATGACATAATCCAAAAGCTCTGCTAGTGGCAATGGCATAATCCGAAAGCCCAACTAGCGGTCGTGCGCACCAAGCGCTTAAACGGCTTCACATCATACCGTTGCCTCAGCCAGCCTCAGCACCGACTGAGAACCAACTAACAAGCCCACATCTCATATCATCTTGTTTTCATTTAATTATGTTTATTCATTTACTCTTATCTTTCTCATATTATCTGTTTCTGTTTCAAAACTATGCATGAAAATCATTTTTATATAATTTTAAAAACCATGATGCATGAATGCCCATGAATGCATACTATAATACCCAAAAATTTTGCTACATGTAAAACTTTGATTTTGTATAATGTAAGGATTGGTCATAGTGAATTAGAAATTTATTGATATTATTGAAGATGATGAGGTTATTGATATTTAAGGATAAATTCGATGATAATGGTATTAGTATAATTAATTATATGTTGAAGGAATTATCAATAAATGGAGAAATAAGGATTTATTGTTTGGTGGTCAATTATGTAGGCTAAAGATGGACGCTCCTTAGAGTTGATGGACGTTCCAAATAGAGGGAGATCTGGCGTTAAAATTTAGTGGAGTGACATTGTTTAGAACAACGAAGGAAATTGTTTTAGAAAGAGAAGGACGTCCCTAATGCACAAAGGATGTCCAAAATAGAAGTAATGGGAATGACATTAAGATTTAAGTGGAACGGCGTCATTTGGAACAAAGGAAGGAAAGGCTTATTGAGGAACAGATGCCCCTTATTGAGAAACGAACGTCCCTCATGGCCAAGAAATTAACGGATCTCTCATAAGAGAAATATTAGACAAAATGTGGACCATTAGATGAGGCCTAAGAAATATCGGACGAACTGTGGACCGTTAGATGAGGCCTAAGAAATATCGGATGAACTGTGGACCGTTAGATGAGACCTAAGAAATATCGAACGAACTATGGACCGTTAGATTAGCAAGGTAGATGTCCATCGTTCATAAGAGACGTCCATCTCTAAATTAAGGATGGTGCCACATACAAGGCACGTGTGAATCAAAAGGAAAATGGACAAATTTTATGACCTTCGAATTAAAGAGCAAACGAAGTACGATCGTAGGATTCGCGATGAGAGACGTCTCTTATGGAAAATGGACGTCCTTCATAGCGAATTGCAAGTGGAATGTATTACAATGAACTCTATGGTTTTTCAGCCGACGGAGAGAGTGATGGTGCGTTCGGCTATCATCGACCGACTGAATGAAATTGGACGTCCCTTCTGGAAAATAGACGTCCTTTGTAATACCCCAGAATTTCTATAATGGAATGAAGTAAAGATAATTTGAAATTTAATTGGGTATACTTGGATATTTAAATATTTATTTGATGATGAGAAATTTAATTGGGAGTAATTGGATAATTATTGAGGATTTATTTAATGAAAAATTAGTTTGGGAAACTGAATCAAAGAAATTAAATTGGATCCATAATTATCATCAAGCAATATTTTGAATAAATCGAGAATTGAAATTGAGTTGAAGATAATTTAATTAAATGAATGATTTAGTTAAATTATTAAAAGAGCATTTAATTGAGTGAAAGAAGTATTGAATTGAAAAGAAAAATTAAATGGAATTAGAAGGAATTAAAATAAAGGCAAAATCAATTGGGGAAGGGATGATAATGAACCAGTTTGATTCGGTTTGTTGGTTTGGTTCGGTTCGGCTGGAGATAAGTTATGATTGGTTTTTATTTTACTTTGAAGAAAAGAAAATTGAGAGGGATGAAAGGGAGAACCCATGAGAGAAGAGCGTGGGAGGCAAGAGAGAAAGAGAAAAAGGAAGGAGACCGAGAGCAGGAGACGATGGAAGGAGTGGCGCCAATGCTGGGCTTCGCTGGCATGCATGGTGGTTCAAGTGTACGCGCGCTGCTAATCGACGACGCGGCGTACAATGGGCGTGAACCGTGCAGGGCTAGGGCATGGGTTCGTTCGGTCTGATTGCAATCGTGATTTGGGGCTGCGATTTCCGACCAAGGTAAATGTCTCGACTCGTTTATGCATTGTATTATGTTGTTATGATTGCTTGGACGAATTGCTTGGATTTGTTTCTACGAATTATTGGACGCAAATTGAATGGGCAGGGGAATTCGGTCGAACAATTATTGCAGCTATGATGTTTAGGTCCTGTCCTGTTGGTTCCATTGTCGAACCGGCTTATTTCAATTGTTTTAGCTGACATGATAAGGATTTCCACGCGGCATTTGCTGGTTGAACCACCCTCCTTGAAGTGGGTAATTTTCCCATCAACCTGTGAAGTCCTCTCTTCCTATATAGGTATGGTAGGGGATGGATGTCTGTAGAGGTGAGGCACTCGAGTGATTGTCTGGAAAATGGCAGAAGAGTATGGGATGGGCTGTAGAATTGGAAGTGGTGTGCTGGAGCTTTGTGTGTGCGCGAAAAGAATGAGGCAGAGGGGTAATGTGTAGGGGGATTCTCTCTTGGAAGCCGAGTGAAAGTTGAAGGAGATGCAGGGAGGATTGAAGCTGCTCTCGGTATCCTGTTGGTATTAATGAGACAAAAGGATAAAAGAGCTAAATGAGCTAAGGACTGCAAGTAAGTGATACATGTGTGCTTTGGTCTTCGGACTCTATATCGCAAGAATAGGATATGCATGTTTCGTTGTTTACTGCTATATTATATAATAAGCATGTCTACAATTTTTAATAGCACGTTTATTATCTTAAAGCATGTTTATTGTCTTGATAGCATGTCTATAGTTTTCATAGCACGTTTTGTGACTCGCACGTTGAGTGTTTATTTATATTCCTTATTTATATGTTAGAAATTGTATGCATTCACGAGCATCATGCATCATAGTTTTCAAAAGATACAAAAATGGTTTTCATGCATGCTTTTGAAAAGAAAACAAAGAAGAAACAAAACGATTATGAAACGTAAAGAAATGAACATAAATAGGTGTGACGAGATGTGAGGTTGGGTTGGCCGCCCCTCCTCGTCAAGTTTAGACATCTCGAACACTTTCAAGAAAGATAAACATAAACGGGGTCGTCTGGGGATGTAAAGTTGAGTTGGCTACTCCTCCTCATCAAGTTTAGACATCTCCAACGTCTTTCAAGATTAAGACAACAATAAACATAAAAAGGTGTCATCTGGGGATGTGAGGTTGAGTTAGCTGCTCCTCATCGTCAAGTTTAGACATCTTCAACGCCTTTCAAGATTAAGACAACAATAAATATAAAGGGGTCGTCTGGGGATGTGAGGTTGAGTTGGCTGCTCCTTCTTGTCAAGTTTAGACATCTCCAATGCCTTTCAAGATAAAGTAAAGTTAAGATCAAGAAAACGGTAAAAGAAAAGAAATAAAAGGCAGAAAAGAAACAGAAAACGAAAAGAGATTTAAAAGCTGCATGACATGTGCATCATACCTTTCATTTTATATCACTTATTGAGCCTTAGACTCATTAGCTTGGCCTTTCGATGTAGGTACACGCACAGGAGAATAGGTTAAGAAGCAGTTGATAAAGGATTTGCATCTGCGACTTTTGTGGCTGGTTAGGCTAAAGAGATTAGCAAGAGATGGTTTGTAAATAATTTTATAAAAGGTTTGTAAAATATTAAATTGTAAAATAAAATAATGATATTTCTTTAATGCTTTTTTTTAATTATATTCCACTGTATTTTATAAAAGAGTTTAAGAAAAATTTTATTATTGTCTTTTAATTGGTTTATAAAAAAAAAACCTTTCGCTGTTTTTATATAAAAAAAAAAGTTTAAAATTTTAGGCGATTTTAGCTTACATGAATTTATAGATAAAATAAAACCATAAATGAGATATGCAATGTGTTCCCACGATGTTATTTTTCATCTCAAAAAGTTATGCGAAATAAAAAAAAAAATCTTAATTGGTCAACTGAGCACAAAGTTATGACCTTCCAAAGATTTCGAGTAAATGATCTCATTTTTTTCCTACTCGAATCTGCTATGATAAGCACCGGATGACAAAACAGATATTTTCTCCTTGTCAAATACCATTTGTGGTTATCATTGATGGTGCATAGCAAACGACTGTATTGTCTGTTTTGTTCACTGAAATTATGTCGTTCACCATTTTGTTCAACATTTTTCAATCTCTCACTTGTCAAATTTCACTATGAATATAGACCCAAAAACCCCAATGGCATTTTCGGTTCCTCTCCATAATTTCAAATTCAAAATGTTGAGAAAATAGAAGGATTCGGGTAAATAAACTAGAAGAAACATAACGAATATTGTTAAGAAGAAGACAACTAAATTCTGCATAATGTTTCTCTTTCCTTCTTCTCTGTCTAAACCAAGAACCGAGGAACAATGAGAGAGAGAGGGAGAATTTAGGTTTGTTTTTGTAGTTGTCTATCATATTTGGTGCAGTTAAATTGCATGGTTTCGAGGTTCAGGAAACAAGAGGATCTATTTGAGGTAATACGTAGTGCATTTAGTTAGTTTTTTATGGTTAAAACACAAAGGATTTTATTTCTCTGCAAAATCGAACTACTGTTTGCTGAATTTACGAAACAAAAGCAATTTTCTCAAACAAGATCAAGCATAGATAGACACTGATTTTGATTTTTACTCATAAAATGAACTATGATAGTGTATTGTCATTGTTAAAAATCAAGCCATATTAGACAAAGAAAATAAATGGAGCGGCACCAAAATTTATGTGGAAAAATCTTTGTCGAAACAACTATGCGCAGAAAATAATATCACTATTTGAAAACTAAGATACAATTATGAGTTTTATGACTTTAGTTTATATGAATATATAGAGAAAATAAAACTATAAATGAGATATGCAATGTGTTCCCACGATGTTATTTTTCATCTCGAAAAGTTATGCGAAATAAAAAAAAATCATTCTAATCGGTCAACTGAGCACAAAGTTATGTTCTTCTAAAGTTTTCGAGTAAATGATCTCATTTTTTTCCTACTCGAATTTGCTCTGATAAGCACTGAATTACAAAACAGATGTTTCCTCCTTGTCAAATACCATTTGTGTATATCATTGATGGTGCATAGCAAACGACTGTATCGTCTGTTTCGTTCACTAAAATTATGTCGTTCACCAATTTGTTCGACATTTTTCAATCCCTCACTTGTCAAATTTCACTTTGAATATAGACCCAAAAACCCCAATGGCATTTTTGGTTCCTCTCAAGAATTTGAAATTCAAAATGTTGAGAAAGTAGAAGGATTCGGGTAAATAAACTGAAGAAACAGAACGAATATTGTTAAGAAGAAGACATCCAAATTCTGCAAAATGTTTCTCTTTCCTTCTTTTCTGTCTAAACCAGAAATCGAGGAACAATGAAAGAGAGAGAGAGGGAGAATTCAGGTTTATTTTTGTAGTTGTCTATCATATTTGGTGAAATTAAATTGCATGGTTTCGAGGTTCAGGAAACAAGAGCGTCTATTTTAGGTAATACGTAGTGCATTTAGTTAGTTGTTCATGGTTTACAAACAGAGGATTTTATTTCTATGCAAAATCGAACTACTGTTTGCTGAATTTATGAAACAAAAGCAGTTTTCTCAAATAAGATCAAGCATAGATAGACACTGATTTTGATTTTTACACATAAAATGAACTCTGATATTATAGTGTCACTATTAGAAATCAAGCCATATTAGACAAAGAAAATAAGCGGTGGGACACCAAAATTTATGTAGAAAAATCTTTTTACGAAAAAACTAAGGGTAGAAAATAATATCACTACTTGAAAACTAAGATACAACTATGAGTTTTACGACTTTAGCTTAAATAAATTTATAGAGAAAATAAAACCATAAATGAGATATGCAATGTGTTCCCATGATGTGATTTTTTATCTCAAAAAGTTATGCGAATTCAAAAAAAAAATTGACCTGATCAGTCAACTGAGCAAAAAGTTATGGCCTTCCAAAGTTTTCGAGCAAACGATCTCATATTTTTTCCTGATTGAATCTACTCTGATAAGCACCGAATGACAAAAAGATGTTTCATCCTTGCCAAATACCATTTGTGGTTATCATTGATGGAGCATAGTAGATGACTGTATCGTCTATTTTGTTCACTGAAATTATGTCATTCACCATTTTGTTTGACATATTTCAATCCCTCACTTGTCAAATTTCTCTATGGATACAAATCCAAAAACCCCAATGGCATTTTCGGTTCCTCTCCAGAATTTCAAATTCAAAATGTTGAGAAAATAGCAGCATTTGGGTAGATAAACTAGAAGAAACAGAATGAATATTGTTAAGAAGAAGACAGCCAAATTTTGTAAATTGTTTCTCTTTCCTTCTTCTATGTCTGAACCAAGATCCAAGGAACAATGCGAGAGAGAGAGAGAGAGAGAATTCAGGTTTGTTTTTGTGGCTGTCTGTGAGATTTGGTGCAATTAAATTGCATGGTTTCGAGGTTCAGGAAACAAGTGGGTCTATTTTAGGTAATACGTAGTGCATTTAGTTAGTTGTCCATGGTTAACAAACAATGGATTTTATTTCTCTACAAAATCGAACTATTGTTTGCCAAATTTATGAAACAAAAGCAGTTTTCTCAAACAAGTTAAGCATAGATAGACACTGATTTTGATTTTTACTCATAAAATAAACTCTGATATTGTATTGTCATTGTTAGAAATTAACCATATTAGACAAAGAAAATAAGCGGTGGGACACCAAAATTTATGTAGAAAAATCTTTTTACGAAAAAACTAAGGGCCTAAAATAATATCACTATTTGAAAACTGAGATACAACTATGAGTTCTACGACTTTATTTTACATTAATTTATAGAGAAAATAAAACTATAAATGAGATATGCAATGTGTTCCCAGGATGTTATTTTTCATCTCGAAAAGTTATGCGAAATCAAAAAATAATTCGTCCTAATTGGTCAACTGAGCACAAGTTATGGTGTTCTGAAGTTTTCGAGGAAACAATCTCATTTGTTTGTTGCCTAAATCTACTCTGGTAAGCACCGAATGGCAAAAAAAATGTTTCCTCCTTGCCAAATACCATTTGTGGTTATCATTGATGGTGCATTGCAAATGACTGTATCATTTGTTTTGTTCACTGAAATTATGTCATTCACCATTTTATTCGACATTTTTCAATCTCTCCCTTGTAAAATTTCTCTATGAATATAAACCCAAAAAACCCAATGGCATTTTCAATTCCTCTCCAGAATTTCAAATTCAAAATATTAAGAAAATAGCAGGATTTGGGTAGATAAACTGGAAGAAACATAACAAATATTGTTAAGAAGAAGACAACCAAATTCTGCAAATTGTTTCTCTTTCCTTCTTCTCTGTCTGAACCAGGAACCAAGGAACAATGAGAGAGATAGAGAGAGAGAGAGAGAGAGAGAGAGAGAGAGAGAGAGAGAGAATTCAGGTTTATTCTTGTGGTTGTCCGTCAGATTTAGTGCTGTTGAATTGCATGGTTTCGAGGTTCAAGAAACAAGAGGGTCTATTTTAGGTAATACGTAGTGCATTTAGTTAGTTGTCCATGGTTAACAAACAAAGGATTTTATTTATCAGCAAAATCGAACTATTGTTTGCTGAATTTACGAAACAAAAGCAATTTTCTCAAACAAGATCAAGCATATATAGACACTAATTTTGATTTTTACTCATAAAATGAATTCTGATATTGTATTGTCGTTGTTTGAAATCAAGCCATATTAGACAAAGAAAATAAGTGGTGGGACACCAAAATTTATGTAAAGCCTTTTACGAAAAAACTAAAGGCAGAAAATAATATCATTATTTACAAACTAAGATACAACTATGAGTTTTACGACTTTATCTTACATGAATTTATAGATAAAATAAAATCATAAATGAGATATGCAATGTGTTCCCACGATATTATTTTTCATCTCGAAAAGTTATGCGAAATCAAAAAAAAATTCGTCCTCATCGGTCAACGAAGCATAAAGTTATGGCCTTCCAAAGTTTTCAAGTAAACGATTTCATTTTTTTCCTACCTAAATCTACTATGATAAGCACCAAATGATAAAACAGATATTTCCTAACTGTGCATCACGAAAAGGAGATGGAAAACGAGTCCTCAAACATCCAAAACTAGGGGTGGGAACTGATCGGTTCAGTTCAGTTTTTGGTCAAATTAGAACCGAACAGACTTGGTTCAATTTTGGATTTTTCAAATCGAAACCAAATCGAGAATAGTGGAAAACCGAACCCAAAACCTATCCTTGGTTTTGGTTCTAATCGGTTCGGTTTTGATTTCAATTCGGTTTTATAGATGTCGATAAATAAAATAATTACATGAGGAATAAAATATTTTTCATCCGACTCTGTTCAGTGTTCATATCAATTCTGTAACTGTTCATATCAAATTGATTCAAAAGAATTGAACTCTGTTCATATCAATTCGGTCATTCTGTTCATATCACTTGAAAAACCTTGACCTCACCTAAAATCGTTGATTTCAAACTGGAAGCACTGTGCCACTGCCTGAATAATCGACCTGAAATCAATGAAAGAGGTGTTAAGACTTCGTTTATGGAGTTCAAAAATATAAATAAAGCCATGAGAACCTGTGAAATGTGAACTAATGTCCGGCTAGATTGTTCGAATCGCAAGTTGGAATCACCAATGTCTGGTTGGAATCACCTATTGAACTGAGTTCGGTTCGTCGAATCGTTGTCGATGTCTGCCATCGGCTAGCGATATTGAGAGAGAGGGCAGGGTCGGTGGGAGACGGAATGGAAGGAGGTGTGGGACGACGCGGGTGTGTGCGGCTACCCCTAGAGACGACCTAGAGACGCGGGTGTGTGCGGCTAGCCCTAGAGACGCCGGAGGGTCGAACAAAACTGGAGAGAGAAGGGCTGGGCAGCAGAAAGGAAGGAAGGGTTGAGCAGTAGAAAGGAAGGAGGCCTGGGAGAGGGCATCTCACGAGTTTCAGGGTTTGGGTTTTTTTAAAGCTTTGGGTCGGTTTTGGGTTACCCGGTTCCTACAACCCAAAACCGAGAACCGAACCGAAAGGTTCGGTTTGATTGGGTTATATTCTATATTTTTTCTCCAATGAAACCGAACCAAACCGATCAAAATTGGTCGGTTCGGTTCGGTTCGGTTACCCGGTTCGAACTAGACCGATTCCCATCCCTATCCAAAACCGTTGAAAATGGAAAAAATTATCGATCTGTAAAAATTCACTATTTCTCTAGGTGAAAGAAATGAATTTTCTTCTTATCAATCCGCTGCGGATCGTGATCAATCCGCCACGGATCGTGGTCATTCTGCCACAGATCATCGTCAATCTGCCACGGATCGTCGTCAATCCTCTGCAGATCATGGTCAATGCACGACAGAAAATGCCTCGATCTGTAGTGGAACGTTGATATTATAATATTATTTTTTAAAATATCATTCCGCGGTGGATTGAAATCAATACATATTCAATCCACCACAGAATAAAATTTAATTATTTAACGGCAAACGTAATCGCGGTGTTTACTACGTCAATTTTTTATAATTTAATAGTTAAATTATTAGTTAAAATAGTTTAGTGGTTGACTTGTCATTACACATATGAGTTTGTCATTTTTCCAACCTAAAATGAAGACTGGTACGACCTATAATGAAAACTCGCACCCAAGTTGTTAAACTGAAACAAAGAAGGGGCCTAGAAAAGGAGCATTGATGAGATTAAAAGCACTATCATATTTTCATTTCTCTTCACAAAGAAAATATTCCAAGAAAAAAAAGAACAGGGAGAAACAAAAGAGTTTGTAAAAAGAAAAACTAAAATGTGCAAGTTTAAGAATCTAGAAAAAAAGATCATTTCATTTTTCATTTGGAGAAGACAGGTTGAGGCCTGGAATTCATTTGCCATGAGTTGTTGAAATGCCCATTAACTTGGTGGACAGGGCTATCAGGGGTCCCTACTCCTTCACCATGTGGCCCTGCTCCAATATATTGCTGCACCACCAACACCGAAGCAGTGGCTGCAAAATCAGAGGAGGCAAGCAAGTCTCCAATGGCACCCAGCTCCGGACACTCGCTCCAGTCCGTCAGCCCAGCCGTGAGTGGCGACACCATCCCTTGCCCTCTCCCGACTATGAACAAATCATGAATGTTGTTCATTGATCGTATTGATGCCACTGTTTCTTCCCCATTGTTGACCACTTTCTCTGTATAGACAATTGACTCGTTGCTCATAGTTTTCATCCTGAATTCGCTTAACAACTCTTCATCCAGTTGCTTTTCTTTTTCCATGTCTGTAACAACTGTAAGGCTTCTCGGGTCATTTGAGTTCATTTCGGGCTGCCTTGAAGGCTCCGACGGGTCTTTTAAGGCGACAAACCGCATCAAACTTAGGCTAACTCCTGGATGTTCCGACATTCGCCAAGCGTACGAGAGAGCTTCTCTGTCGTCTTGACCACCAAAGAAGAGAACCACAACATTGTGGGAGACCTGTTTAGGTGCCAATCTACTCGAGCCACTCAAGCCTCGATCAACCAGAATCCCCACCGAGCAAGGTGCATTGGCTAGCACATTCTGGTTCACGGTTCGGAAAGCAGGGTTTGTCGCTTCCATTCCTCCATCCACAGTCTGCTGCTTATGAAATGGGATTATGATGAATGCCACTCTCTTATCTTCCGCCAAGTTGCATATGTCTTCATGCATGGTGGAATAAGGAGAAATGGCTGTGAGAGGCTGCACTGAAACGCAGCCGGCATGCTGCTCGTAGTTCTCGAAGGCGTTGATTATGTGGTCAGACTGAGCCTGGGTCCGATTGTGGGAGGCGCGGCCTGATTTGTGGGTGTTGTGGACAATGAGCATGGCAGAGGCTCGACCTGTCAGCTCGACCAGGTGGAGGACGTAGATGCAAATGGGGGATCTCTTGGTTGGATTTGAGGCTTCGAGGAGATTGATGATTGTCGGTACATTTCTTGGGGTGTGAATACAAACCAAGATCCTAAGCTCCGAATCCAGTTTGGACCTCTGAATTGTTCTCTTTTTGTAGGGTATGAACCTCCTCGCTGGCTTATAAATTGCAGTGACTATTGGGGTTATTATCCCTGTCATTGTCACTGCCACTATTACCATTATCGCAAATGACTGATCATCTAACACCTGCGACAGCGTTCACATTTAGAAACATTAGGCACTTCTTTTGGGCTGTTTTTTTAAAAGCTACAAGGAAAGACCTAAAAAATAGTAAAAAACAGATGTATACACAATGTTTATTACCTTATGGTCTTTACCAACGTTAAGGATGATCATCTCGATGAGGCCTTTGGTGTTCATAAGCAAACCAAGAGAAACTCCCTCGTTATAAGGCATCTGATAGAAAAGGGAAACCAAGAGAGTGCCTGCAACTTTACCACCACAAGCAAGAACAATGACAAGAAGCAATAGTCCCCAAGTCCCAGGTTCTTTGATTGTGGTTACATCTGTTTTAAGCCCACTAATGGCGAAGAAGAGAGGGAGTAAAAGCCCTGAAACAAAATCCTCAAGCTTCTCTATCAATGTCACCCCAAGTGGTCCGTTCGGGATAATCAGACCAAACACAAACGCACCAAAAACCGAATGCGTTCCGATCGCGTCAGTAATAAACCCGGACACCATTACTCCGGTGAGAATTAGACAGATGTGGAACTCACTGAACGGCTCACCCTCAGGCGTCCGTCTAATTATCCAGGCAATGGCAGGCCGAATGACCATGATGGAGAAGGCAACGAAGGCTGCACTTGATAAAATGACCCAAAGTGAAGCGAAAGAAGTGCTTTGATTTTCCGAAAGAGCAATGGCTATGGCTAGAAGTACCCATGCGCACATGTCATTGAAAAGAGCTGACGCCATTGCAATCCTTCCGAGCTCAGTGTTAATGAGTTTGAGCTCTGCAAGTATTCTTGCAAGAACAGGAAATGCAGTGACAGAGAGAGCAACGCCTAGGAAGAGAATGAAAGTGCCTTTGCTCATCGTGGGATCTGATCTATGAAAGAGGAGGGAGAAGCAGGCTCCGATTAAGAAGGGAAGAATCATTCCTCCTATGGCTATGCCCATTGCTTTTCGACCTGTTCTACGTATTACAGATAGGTCCATCTCCACTCCCACTAAGAAAAGAAAATAGAGAAGACCCACATTCGCCATTGTTTCTAGCACCATCACACTTCTGAGAGGAAATATTGCATGGGCAAATTTCTCATTCCTTCCAAGAACAGAAGGACCCAAAATTACGCCACCCTTTTAACATTTGAACAAACCAAACAACATTAATCGCCATCAATAACGCATCATTCGTGAAGAACTAAAGTAAAATTGTAAAGAGTAAAAACATTCCACAATCATGGACATTGTTACGATCATCGAGAATATTATTTTACTACCTTTGCGCTTAGAAACGATCAAATTTTTAGAAAATTTAAAATCATCAAACATTCAGGATTTGTCTCCACGATCTTCGAGATTGTCAACGACGGTGGAGCTTAGCATATTTTGGGTTAAACCAAGATTTGTAAATGGAAGCAGACAATATGTATTAGTATTACCAAGATTTCCGAAACGACTCGAGGTTGCCGGAAGGGTTTGAGGAGGAAAACGAGGACGCGAGTGAGGACGACCACCATTGTCAACTGCAAAACAAAGAGGGGAAGGGAATAATCCAAAGGGTTGTCTCCTTGCCAAATACCATTTGTGGTTATCATTGATGGTGCGTAGCAGACGACTGTATCGTCTGTTTTGTTCACTGAAAGTATGCCGTTCACCATTTTGTTCGACATTTTTGAATCCCTCGCTTGTCAAATTTCTCTATGAATATAAACCCAAAAACCCCAATGGCATTTTTGGTTCCTCTCTAGAAGTTCAAAGTCAAAATGTTGAGAAAATAGCAGGATTCGGGTAGATAAACTGAAAGAAACAGAACGAATATTGTTAAGAAGAAGACAGCCAAATTCTGCAAACTGTTTCTCTTTCCTTCTTCTCTGTCTGAACCAGGAACCGAGGAAGAATGAGAGAGATAGAGAATTCAGGTTTATTTTTGTGGCTGTCCGTCAGATTTGGTGTGGTTTCAAGGTTCAGGAAACAAAAGGGTCTATTTTAAGTAATACGTAGTGCATTTAGTTAGTTGTCCTGCTTAACAAACAAAGGATTTTATTTGTCTGCAAAATGGAACTACTGTTCGAAACAGAAGCAGTTTGTTGATTTGTCATTATCCCTAATATAAAACAACGTAACAATTTATTCATCGGAATCTAGAAGTCCCTCTTTTTGCTCTCAAAGCTCCTCCTTCGTCTTCTGCGATTTCTTGTTTGCGGTGTCCTTGCCCGCCTCCACCACATCCTCCATTTTCGCCTTTCCAGCTTCGTACCCTTCTCTTCCCTTCTCCTTCGCCCAATCCCTTAGCTCCTCCGACTCTTTCTTCGCCTTCTTCCCCGCCTCATACACCTTCTCCTCCATTTCCTCTGCCTTCTGAGACGACTTCTCTTTGCTCTCTTCTGCCTTGTCTCTCGCTGCTTTTGAAGCGTCATACGCCTTCTCCTTGGATTCGTTTGCGGTATCGTAGATCTTCTTCTTGGTTTCCTCCATCGACTGGGCTGTTTTTTCGGTGGCTGCGTTCTTCAACTTGCTCCCCTTCTCATTTGCATAATCTGAGGCCTCTCTACCCTTCTCTTTCGCACTATTTTAATTTCTCTGGTCTTTTGACTCCCTTCTGCCAGTAAAGGGCATAATAAGAGTTAGCATAACCCGAATAGAATATTCAAGGTAAATGGGAAATTTTTTATAGAAATGGAAGAATTTTTGAGAAGTTACGCACCAGGGGCGACATCCTCTGCTTTTTCTCTGAACTTCTTGGCAGTGTCGGAAACTACATCAGGAGTTCCCTTTACGTCATCATCATGCTTGAGCCCGAGTCCTTCAGAAATTTTATCCTTTGCCCAGTCTGCCCACGACTCGGAAGTCTCCTTAGCTTCCCGGGCTGTCTCCGCCGCTCGATCTTCAGTCTCCGTCGTCTTGTCCTTGATCACTTGCTCAAAATCTCTGCCTTCCTCTTTCGAGGAAGGCATATGGTCGACACTAAAGGCCCAGCAGCTAGCCACGGCCAGCAGCAGCAGCAGAACAACCCCAGTCAAAGAAACTGGTTTGGGAGCCATCGCTGTAGTGTACATTAAAAGGGAATTTCAGAAGAAAGAACTGATGCAAAAGAACGAGGCGGAATCGATGATTTGAGTGACCAGAGGTTGCAGAGGACTGTGAATTTATGAGTCAGAGGGATGAGTGCATGGCCGGCAGAGGGATAACATGTGTCGAGCGCGGTGGCAGAGTGGGAATGCGTACAATTTTTTAAACAGTTCTACGTGGCGCGGTGGCATAGAAGAAATATAGAATTGGTAATTTGTATTGATAATGAAAACAGAAAAAAGATTACAATAGGACAATTCCTTTATATCATATAGGGAAGATTGTGTAAGCTAATGCTATTAAAAAATTATTTACAAAATGTACAGTGTTAAATGACGTGCATTCTAACACCCCCCACAAGCTCAAGTACTAAAGAGGCAGAAATTGGTTCGATGAAGGTTGATGTGGGCACGAGTTTAGTAAGACTATCAGCAACCTGCATTGAAGCCAGAGTAAAAAGCACATGTAATTCATTTTTGAAAACTTTGTCCCAAATAAAATAGAAGTCAATTTCCACATATTAGGACTTCGTATGCAAAACAGGATTTGAAGCCATATATGTGGCACTCAGGTTATCGCGAAAGATGGTTGGGCTCTAGGCAGGAGAAAAGCCAAGTTCTTTCAGTAAAGAGTGAATCCAAATTGCTTTGGATGCTCCATTAACAACTCCTCGGTATGCAGCCTCTGTGCTGGATCGAGAGACAGACTTTTGTTTTGAGGGTGACCATGAAACCAAGTTCACTCCAATAAAGACATCATAAGCACTCATGCTATAATGATCATTTGGGCAGGCAGCCTAGTCTACGTCCGTGAAGCATCAAACATCCAGAGATGAAGACGGTTGAAAAGAAAGGTAGAAGTTGCGATTACCTTTGAGATAGCGAAGGAAGCATTTTAAGGCTTGCCAATGAAGGTCCGTTGGAGAATGCATAAACTGACAGAGTTTATTGACAACAAAGGCAATATCTAGTCTTGTAAGTGTTGAGAAAAAAGAACTCAAATACATAATGAAATAAAAATACTTTTTTTTCTCTCTTTGTGCAATCAAATAGGCAAATCAAACCAACAAAAATAACGAGATCAACAATACCAATTTTTAGCATGGAAAACCCTCAAAAAGTGTGAGAGTAAAAAACCACAGAACCCGTAGGTCACTTAATTAAACCTTCCACTATAACAGAAATAATGGATACACCAAAGTTCTCTCTAGTTCAACAAACTATAGGCATATAATATTTATCAAGATTGAACACACTAATCTTGGAAGATAACAAAACCATAAGAGAGGATAAATCTAGGGTTACCTAACAGCAGTCCCGTTTTTACCCCAATAGACCACCTTAGAAAGCTCAAACAACGATCTCCACCATTCAGAATATACTCCTTGATGTCGTGAACCTACAGTTCAAATTTCAAGGTGATCTAATGGCTGATTCTTGAGAAAACACAATTCTCGTATGACTACCTTTGGAAATCCGAAAATTTCTTTTCTTCTTTCTTCTCTCTCACTCTATGTTTTGTTTACTCTCTCTCTCTCTCTCTAGGTTTTCATGAATCACAAAACCCCTTTTTATACTCAGCCCACAAAATATGGGCCGAGCCCAACAATAAGAGTGCAATATTGAAGAGCACCCACTAAACTACGAAACGTAGAACCATCAGGGAGTGGGGCACCAGTCGATTTGGATAGAACAGATCTAGAAACCATGGGAGTTGGCATGGGCTTGCAGTCTGTTAGTCGAGCTCGAGAGAGTAAGTCTAAAATATATTGAGCTGGATTTAAATTAAAACTAGAGGGAGTTCGACCAACTTGAATGCCAAGAAAGTAGTGTGATGGACCAAGATCCATTATTGCAAATTTGGACGATAGAAACTGGATGAGGTTATTCTGCAGTTGGATGTTGTTACCAATAAGAAGGATATCATCCACATAGATGAGCATGAGGAGTATTGAAGTACCTGTCTTATAAAAAAATAGGGAACTGTCCGCATGTGAAGCTATAAAACCCCAAGAAATTAGAGCAGCTTGAAGTTTGGTATATCAAGCGCATGGAGCCTATTTTAGGCCATATAAGGATTTTTGAAGCTTGTAGAAAAATTTTGGATGATTCTTGTCAATGTATCCAGGAGGTTGTTGCATGAAAACTTGTTCTTCTAAGTCGCCATGAAGGAAAGCATTTGATACGTCAAGCTGTCTAATATCCCACTAGAAAGATAAAGCAAGAGACAAAACTAAACGAATTGTTGTAGGTTTCACCACAGGACTGAATGTTTCATTATAGTCTACCCCCTCGGTTTGATCATTGCCTTTGGCAACCAATCGAGCCTTAAAATGGTCGAGAGAACCATCAGCATTTTGCTTTCGTTTGAAAATCCATTTGCAACCTATAAATTTTTTGTCCCGGTGGTGCAGGAACAAGGGACCAGGTTTTATTGAAGTCCAGAGCATTGATCTCACTTTGCATAGCTGCCATCCAATGAGAATGCTTGGAAGCCTGAGAAAAGGTAATTGTTCAAACAGGTCTGAAGTAGTAGCAGTGTTAAACACTTTTGGTTTGGAGATGTCAGACTTGAACCTAGTTTGCATGGGGTGAGTGTTAAAAGCAGGAGAAGAAAACGAGGTTGCAAGGATGGATCGGTTTCAGGAATGATAGTAGGAGGTGGAACAGCAGGAGACAGAGCAATAGGTATCAGTGGAGAGGATAACTGATTTAATGGCAGTGTTGGAATATGGATAGCATGAGATAGAGAGCATGAAGAGGAAGATGTGGAAGAAGAGGAAGGTGAATCAGAGAATGGAAAAATGTTATCATAGAAGACATCATGACGACTAACGTAGAGCTTAGACGTAGAAGTATCATAGCAGAGATAACCCTTATGATTAAAGCTAGAGCCTAGCAAAGCACACTGTGATGAGCGAGGAAGAAGTTTATTAGAACGCTATGGATGAAGACATGGGTAACAAAGGCAACCAAACACTCAGAGCATAAAGTAGTCTGGCAACAACTTATACAGACTTTGATAAGGGGAAATGTTATCAAGAACGACAGTGGGCAGTCGATTGATTAGAAACGTGGCAGTGGAGAAGGCATAAGGCCAAAAACATAAGGGAGTGTGAGAATGATATAGTAAGGACAGACCTATTTTCACAACATGACGATTTTTTTCACTCAACTTTGCCATTTTGAGCAGGAGTGTAAGGGCATGAAATACGATGTAAATTTCCTTTGGAAACAATAAAGGGAATGAGTGAACAAAACTCACCACCACCATCAAATTGAAGTGTTTTGATTGATACATGAAACTGATTTAGAATAAAAGTTATAAAATTGAATGAACTGTGATTTAACTTCATCTTTGGTTTTAAGGCAATATAACCAAGTGAAGCGACTATAGTTATCAATGAACAACACAAAATATCAGGCACCAGTTAAAGAAGTTGTAGGGGACGGACCCCAGACGTCAGAGTGAAAGACTTCAAATGGAGATGAAGCTCGAGACAAGGAAGTTAAAAATGGTAAACGATGTGATTTACTTACATTGCAACCACTACAATAATAATATGAAAGATAAGATGAAAATAAATTACAGGATGACTGTGGTAGCCCATCCTGTGAAGGCCATGAAAGGTCCAGGTGTGGGTCTGGCACATATCAGGGGGGGCACAATCTCACGTTACTTGAGAGAGTAGAAAATGCATAGTTTATAAGTAGAGTTCCCCTCCCTACCTAGTACAACGCATTTTGGGCCAACCCCAAGAACAAAACCGTGTGAACTTTGACCCAAAGCGGACAATATTGTACTGGGAGCATCAGAGGACGTTACAAATGTTATCAGAGCAAAATCTCAACCAGAAGTGTGGTCGACGAGGACGTCGGGTCCTCAAGGGAGGGAGATTGTGGTAGCCCACCCTGTGAAGGCTAGGAAAGATCTAAGTGTGGGTCCGGCCCATATCAGGGGGGCACAATCTCACATCGCTTGAGAGTAGAAAATGCATGGTTTATAAGTAGGGTTCCCCTCCCTATCTAGTACAACGCGTTTTGGGCCAACCTTAAGAACAAAATCGTGCGGGCTCCAACCTAAAGCGGACAATATTGTACTGGGAGCACTAGGGGACGTTACAACGATAGAGCATGCTTGAGGCAGGAAAAGTGTGGGTGACCGAGATGAAGATGCCATAACTGAGTAGAGCTAGATGACGAAGAAGAAAGTAGAGCAGCTGGATGAACATTCAAAGGGATATGAACTACGTATAGGCCTTGATGAGCATTACCTAGAAGAAGAATCGTCTTCAAATGGCGATCCTTAACAAGAAAATGAAATGGATTAAATTCAACAAACACGTCATTATCATAGTACAAACGATGAACACTTATAAGTTTCTTAGAAATAGAAAGAGTGTCAAAATGTTGATGAGTCGAAGAGATTTAGATGAAGAAGGAAGTTCAGAGGTACCAGTGGCTGTGATGGAAAAGGATGTACCATTGGCATCTATAACATGCTCCGAACCATTGTAAGAAGAAGTAGACCAGAGGTCACTCGAATGCGGTGTGAAATGGTTAGTTGCCCCCGAATCCAGGAGCCATGTGGAAGGCATGGATGTAGGGTTAAAATTTTCCTGCGAAGTAAAATTTGGGGAAGGAGGAGCCGAAGTCGAAGTCGCAACATTAAAAGTGCAGGGAGGAGGACGACGAAATGAGGTGTTTAGGCGATGATAACATGTGGGCGCTGAGTGACCCAGTTTGTGGCAGATTTGACAGCGAGGTTTATTCGACTAAGGTTTGCCAGATTTCCATGATGACGGAGGAAATTGTGGTTTCCCCAGGATTCCGCCAGAAGATGGAGGTGAAGATTCATTTGAAAACCGTGGGTGTGGATTAGGTTGTTGGGAACGATGCTGTCGACCGATGGTAAGAGAATAAAAATTGGCTTGAAGAGAAGTCAGAGCTGTGACTAAGTGTTGCTTTTCCAGGGGCGATTCATAGATGAGGAGGAGACTGTGCACATCTTCGATTGTTGGAGTATCTGGGTGACTAGTAATTGAGGTAACAAATGGATTATAATCACTTCCTAGGCCATTCAATAGATACTGAATGTGATCCTTTAGTGAAATAGGTTCTATAACGACCCGATTTTTCGTAAATCCTTTAAAATACGTGAAAATTTAAACTTTTGTAAAATCGTTGAAATCTCTTTTTAAAAAAATCAGAGTGTGATGCTAAACCGGACCGCTACTAACCTTTCTTTAAAACACGTTATGAAACCAATTAAAATCATTGTGGAAGCGTTAATAAATCATTTGTTTAAAACGTTATGGAAGAGTAAATAAATTCGTTTAAGGAAGAAATACTAAACAATTGAATTATTGCGTTTGAGAAATAAAGACTAACAATTAAATACCATTTAAATACAACCGTGCTCTCGTTTAATCTCTTTATGCCTGGCCAGCCACGAGTCTCACTCGTACAAATCTTTAATCCCTGCTTTATTATCTGATTATCATCCTTCGCATTTACTCTTAGGTCTGTGCATTTTTTTCATGTACATGTACCTACACCTACACCACAAGTAACTGTAAGCCTGAGGGCCTAGTAAGGAAAATGGTTAATGCAATATGATATGCCTCTCTTTAGTCCTTTTTGGAATGGGGCCACCCAAACCAATTCTTTCATTAAGTCATTTACCCGTTTATTACTTTAATTTAATCCATTCGTTCGCTACTCGTACTTCAAGCTAGAGATTAAGGATTTCCTCTGTGATGGAATAGTGGATTGGATCTAACTTTTTACTTGCAACTAGAACTCCCGTACCCTAAGAGGGAGGGACTTCGGCTAGTTGCAGACTAGACCCGCTACCCATCCGCCCCCCAACTCCTATTTTTATCATTTTCTTTTCTAGTTCCTATGCCGGGCTAAGCTACCGGTACCACATAAACCTTTATTATCTTAACGTCTTTACCCATTTTTGTTATTTATCCTTACTCATGCATGTGTGAGTACCCCCACCAAGGTGGCACTCCCTATTAGTTTCTATTCACATGATGCATGACCCTACCTTCTTAACCTAACGTGATGCATGATGTTTTATAACGTAACATTAACAAAAATGAAGTGAGCATATATATGAAAGTAATTGAAAGCAAACTGAAATTAAAAGCACATAGAATGAAATACAACATATAATTGAAAGCGCACAAAAATAAAAGCAATCAATCCTTAAATAACGCATAGACGATAATAATAAAGGCACGCATGAGACGGTAATAATAAAGGCATGCATGAACATATAGATCACAACAATAAACGAAACAGGAAATCAGGACATGCTATTAATTAATCATGCTAAGTATCCTAGTTAACTTCTTAGTCCATTTACATACTTCCTACATTCATTATTCTCAGTGATTATCCTGATTAGTTATCCTAGGTGAGTTACATGTTCAAGACAATTTCTGCTAGTTAGTTATTCTAACTAATTACATGCTCAATCAAAATATTATCGATTACAATTAGTTAATTACGCTAGTTAATTAAACACTAGTTAATTAACATACTCAACTTCTAATTAAGTTCGTTATTCTAGTCAGATTAACCTACTCATGTTAACTAATTATCCTAGTTAATTATCATGCTCTTACAATATTAATTAACATTTAAACATGTTGGACCTAGCTAAGTAACCATGCTGGTTAATTAGCATGTTTAGGAACTGATGAACTTAAGTAATAATTAACCTAGTTAGGTTAATTGCATGCTTAAGTTGATTACTCTAGTTAGGTTAATTAACATACTTTAATTTAATTAATAGACATGAGTAATGATTGACATGCTCAAGTTAACTAATCACCCTAGTTGATTAACATGCTGCTAATTGATTTAAGCAAACGAAGAACTGACATACTAATTAAACATTGTATAACTTAGTTAATTAACATGCTGTTCAGATTTCATGCTTTGTTAATTACATGCTCAAGGATTTGTTATTAATTAAATAACTAGTTAAACATGCTCGGATTGTTATTCAACGACTAGATAATTAATTAGTTAAATAAGCATATTCAAGTCTAATGAGTTACTCTAATTAATTAACATGCTTAAGCCCATATTATAATTATCGACTAATTAGCTCACTTGTTTAGATTGATTAGTTAATTAGTTAACTACGATAAATGACTAATTGGTTAAACATGCTCAAGGTTGTTCTAGTAGAATCCTAATCAGTTACTTCAAACGTGTTCATTAACAGCAAGTAACTGGACAGCTTACCCAAAGAGAATTAACTAACAACGAGCAAGGAAGTAAGCAACAAAAATAAAATTAACATAAGCAAAGGAAATCATAGTTCATTCAAGCTTATCTCATTCTCACGCATTCCTCTTTCTAGTTCATCATTCTTTATTTCTCAGCAACCATTATTAACAACTAACAATATCACTTAGCAGTAAAGGAAATCACACAATTAACAAAGAATATCATCCAGGGAATATCACAGAAAATCATCCAAGGAAAGGAAATAACTGCAGAGTATCAATCATAGTGCTATCAACACAAAAACAGAACTAAAAACCCAAGGAATACCACACTCATGCACTTTACTTGTGGTGTAGGGCCTCCACAGGCCAAGACACCCCTAATTCCTTACCTCAATTCTTTATTGCACGTTCGCACTTAATCGCTATCCTTCTTCTCTTCCGATACCTTCACAATTAGAAACATTTATTATTAACAACTTCTCATCGAATCCTATACACCTTAACAATTAACAATCCCAATATACACAACTTAGCAGCCAACGGTGGATCAATAACTAACTACAACGCAGATTCATATTCATCAACACCCAATAATACTATTCTTAATTGCCGAATAACCAACCAACAATGGAACCTCCCTAATCCCATTAACCAGCCAAACCCTCCACAATGGCAGTCAATACCACTATCCCAACATACCGAATCAATATATCCACACATAAAGAAATTAAAGTCCAATGGTCTATAACATTACATATTAAATTCTCAAGAGAACAGGCCCCAACAGAACAACCAAAATAACCGAGCAGTAATCATCATAAGAAATCCAATATGCTGTGGTAAATGAACAAAGAGCATAAACTGCAATTATGCAATGCAGGAAAAAATTCATCAATATTCTCTAGAAAACCCAAGGTATAAGTCTTAACGTAAACCATACATCCATAAACAAAATCCAAACTGAAAAAATATAGAAGAACCATACCAGAAGAAAGGGAAGTTCTCGGCTCAACCAACCTAAAGGAACCAAGGAGACCCAAGAGTTCTTCCCTCCAGCTTCTCCATTCTTCCTCCCCTGTCACAACTCTCGGCCAAACCCAGAGAGAGCTCCCAACTCTGCACACCCGAGGGACTACTCTGCCAAAACACCCCTCCCCCTTCACCTTTTCTTTTGCCAATTTCTAATTCATCAGATAGAGGCATTCCATGCCTCTAGCCATACCGCACCATTCCTCGCATGAACCACTGTCGGTCTCCAGCAGAGCAAGAACCAAAAGAAGAAGATCGGTTCGGGCTGAACCGCAAACTGCCCAGCCAATTCCAACCCGACCCGCTAGTCCTTGCCATCGACCCGAGACATCCTCCAACCATCGCCATCTGACGCCACCGCCATTCATCATCGCTGAGCACCAGAAGTAGGTAGAGTGTCGGGGTACACCTCGACCCGACACCAAATCAATGACCCGCAGCCAAAATCGATGACCCGAGCTCCAACCGCTAAGCCCGACACTTCAATCATCGCCAGCCGCTCACCGCTCGCTGCGAAGGAGTCACCCCGAGCCCAAGCTCGGGCTCGCTGTCGCCTGAATGCCCTCGCATCGTCGCTCTCTCTCTCTCGTGCTTCTCTCTCTCCCTCTCATTTTCTGTCTGCACAGCGCGAATGGCCGAAGGCCATTTTATCTTTGCCCAAACCAAGACTGGCGTGAACCGGTTCATAACTTCCAAATCTCCCCCCTTTAATTTTATTTAACCCAATTAATTAATTTATTAAATCCCCTTAATTCTATTAATTTAATCCCTTTACATTTTTAATCTCAAATAGTCTATTTTATCCAATTAAATTCATCTTTAATAATTTAATTAAATCTTTCATTTAATTAAATTATTCACAACTCAATTCCAATTCTCAATTTATTTCAAATATCGCTCGATAATAGTAATTGTCAATTACATTTTTGGTAATACCTAGATAATTATCCAATAAATTCAAATATTCCTAATTACTTTCTAATTATCCTTATTAAATTTTGATATAAAAAATCGAGGTATTACAGGTTCACCAATTGCTTGAAGAGTATTACAGATTGAACTAACTTTTTGTATATATTATGCAGCTGTAATGCCATCCTTGGATAGTTGATGTAGTTGACTTCGTAATTCTGAGAGATGAGCTAATGAGGGAAGATGTCACACCCCCTTTCTCACAAGGCGTAAACGGGCGCAGCGCCCGAAAGGAGGCTTCCGGGAAGCCTCGTAACAGTGCGCTGGGCGCGGGGCAAGCAGAGGCAGTAGGTGCAGAGAGCAGCGGCGCACCCGGGGCGCGCGCTAGACAGACACAGGCATCGGCAGCGCGCATGCCGCGAGCACAGAAGGGAAGACGTCGGCACGCGTTCGGACGGGGTCGCGAGAAATGCAGGACACGTCAGTAATTCGGACAAGGCTCCGAGAAACATGGGCCATGGTGGCACGGACAGGGGCGGCGCACATTCCAGGAAGTTTAGAGCTGTCTGAAAGCCTCTCTTGGTTGGGCTGCAGCAGCCTACTGGGCCCAGTGGGCGCAGTGCATCTGGCCGGGCCCACTGCCCGCCAACTGGGCCCAACCCACGCCCCAACTGAGCCCCCAGCGCCCCAACCGAGACCACAACGCTCCAACTGTGGGGCAGTACACAGCAGATTGGAGCTACGGGCTAGGATTCCTAGTTTTAGTCGAATTAGGTCTCCTTTATGCCTATAAATAAGACCCTTGAGGCACCAACCAAGGCATTGATAATCGGTGAGCGATTAGTCATCCTTGAGAGAGTTGTGGTGTTTCGAGTGGCGAGATTGTTTCCTAGTTTCTTTGTTTGGGAATCGAAAGAAAGGGTTGGGAGCCGGGCTCCAGTAAAGAGTTTGTGTTCAACACAAGAGGGGACAACCGAGAGTATTCGGAGAGAGGCTGGTCGTAGTGGGCCTACGGCGCCGCACACCTATTCGCCCTATTCCGCACGGTGAAGAATTAGGGGTGTGACAGTTGGTATCAGAGCAAGAGTTCGAGCAAAGGTACGAGTAAAGGTTGCTCCTTTTTCTCTTCTACTCCCAAGACCCACTACTCAATGGGGTTTTCAATCAATTCATGAGGAGAATGGCGATGGTTGAGGTGCTTGCAAGGCTTTCTCGGTTAGAGGAGTTCACAGGGGTTTGTGAAGCAAGCGATGAGGAGTCCCTACGACTCCAAATTATCTTCCTAAAGATGGAAATTGACATCCTCAAAGCTTCGGTAAGCGAAGATCTACCGGCGGCGAAACAACTCACACGAGAGGAGCTCGCACGGGTTGATAGGGAGGTAGCGCAGGTAAGCGCAACGGTAGCGGCAGCAGGTGGCGCGGCAAAGAGGCTTGGCGCGGCAAAGAGGCTTGGCGCAACGGCTACGCAATTTAAAATTCTGGAACCGAAGCCCTACAATGGCAATCAGAACGCAAAGGAGTTGGAGAATTTTCTATTCGACATAGAACAATATTTCCAAGCGGTCGGGATCGAGGAAAGCAACAAAGTTATGATTTTTAGCATGTATCTTGCCAGGGACGCAAAGCTATGGTGGAGACAACGTCTTGACAAGGAGCCGAAGATCATTAGTTTCGAAGTTCTCAAACGAGAACTAAAAGAGTGATTTTTACCGCTCAACGCCGAGTGGACGACGAAGGAAGCACTAAGGAAGTTGCGACAGACAGGGTCGGTTTGTGACTATGTTCGAGAATACAGTTCCTTATTGCTGGATATCCGGGACATGCATGAAAGTGATAAATTATTCAACTTTATGGCTGGACTTCAACCATGGGCGCAAACAGAACTGCGACGGCATGGCGTGAAGGATGTGTCATCGGCAATTGCGATTGCCGAGAGTTTGGTGGATTTCAGGGCCGCCCCTACTTCTGAGAAGAAAAAGGGAAGAGACGACAAGCGAGGTAAACAAGGTGGGCACGAAAAAGGTAAAAGGACCGAGGGATCTAAAGGCAATGGATCTGATCAACCCCAACGCAAGAAGAACCAAGGTTGCTTTTTATGCAGTGGGCCACATTATGCTCGGGATTGTCCTACTAAGGTGGCAGCATCTACCTTAAGGGTCCAGGAAGAGAACTCCGAAGGAGAGGAGAAAGCTCAGATGAACCCCATTCAATTGGTGAATGCCCTGACAAGCAATCAAAAAGCGACGACAAGCGGACAAGCAACAGCGGCGTCTGGCCAAACACCGCCAATGCAAAAGGGCCTAATGTTCGTCGAGGTGCAGGTCAACAGAAAGAAGGTGCATGCGATGTTGGACACCGGCGCGACCAACAACTTTATCTCGCAGCGGAAGACGGGAGAGCTCGACTTGGAGGTGACCAAGAGCACGAGCTTGACTAAAGCAGTCAATTCAGAAGCCTAGCCCATCAAGGGCACGGCGGCACCCCTGCTGAGAGTAGGCGAGTGGCAGCAATCTTGCCCGATGATGATTGTGCCATTGGACGACTTTGATCTTATATTGGGCTTGGAGTTTTTCAGGCTAGCAAAAGCGACGGTACTGCCACATCTTGGAATGATTCTTATCCAAGACGAGACAACACCCTGCACGGTCAAGAGTGAGAACCGAGGCAAAAGCTTGATGCAATCTTCCATACAGTTGAAGACGGGAGTTCGGAAGGGGGAGACAACCTTCTTGGCAACACTACGCAAGGTCAAGCAGGACCAAGTGGGGGAGATATCATCAGAGGTATGCGCAGTGTTGGAGAGATATCGGGACGTGATGCCAGCGGAGCTGCCGAAAGTGTTGCCACCAAGGCGCGCTATCGATCATCACATTGAGTTGGAGCTGGGAGCGATGCCGCCTGCACAGGCTCCCTATCGTATGGTGCCATCAGAGTTGGCAGAGTTGCGACGACAGCTGGACGAGTTGTTGGAAGCTGGTTACATCCAACCGTCCAAGGCTCCTTATGGGGCACCGGTGCTTTTTCAGAGGAAGAAAGATGGCGCACTGCGCATGTACGTTGACTACCGGGCATTGAACAAAATCACCATCAAGAACAAGTATCCTATTCCAAATGCAAGTGATTTATTTGACAGATTAGCAAAGGTGTCATACTTCACCAAGTTGGACTTGAGATTGGGGTATTGGCAGGTGAGGATAGCCGAGGGTGACGAGGCCAAGACGACAATGGTGTCGAGATACGGATTGCACGAGTTTTTGGTTATGTTGTTTGGGCTAACCAATGCACCAGCTACTTTTTGCAATCTTATGAACGACGTGCTCTATGAGTTCTTGGATAGCTTAGTGTTGGTCTATTTGGATGATATTGTCATCTACAGCGAGTCCTTGGAGGAGCATCTACATCACTTGGAGACAGTTCTAAAGAAGCTCAGGGAGCATTCGTTATTTGTGAAGCGGGAAAAATGCGAGTTTGGGGCAACAGAAATCAACTTCTTAGGCCACTACATCCAAAAGGGAGAGATTCGCATGGATGGTGCTAAGGTACGGGCGATCGACGGATGGATCGAACCAACAAAGGTAACCGAGCTAAGGTCTTTCCTTGGCTTAGCCAACTATTATCGGAGGTTTATTGCAGACTACTCAAGACTGGTGAATCCTTTGACCGATTTGTTGAGGAAAGATAAACCATGGGCATGGACGGACGCATGTCAAGAGGCATTTGAGCAGGTGAAGAGGGCGGTGACAACGGAGCCAGTGTTGAGGCTTCCAGATTTTACTTTGCCATTCGAGGTGCATACAGATGCGTCAGAGCGCGCAGTGGGCAGAGTCCTGGTTCAAGATGGACATCCGGTTGCTTATGAGAGCCAGAAACTAAAGGGAGCTGAGGAGCGCTATTCAGCACATGAGAAAGAGATAGTGGTGGTTATACATTCTTGGTAACTTGGAGACACTATCTATTGGGCACACAGTTCACCGTGGTCACAGACAACGTGGCCAATACCTATTTCAAGACGTAGAAGAATCTCTCACCAAAGCAGGCGCGATGGTAGGAGTTCTTGGCAGAGTTTGACTTCACTTGGCTATATAAACCAGGGGTCGAGAATAGAGTGGCAGATGCACTTAGCCGCAGGGAGCATGTGGAGAGCATAGCAGCGATAACGGAGGTTCGCTCGGATCTTCTCGAGAAGATCAAGGTGGCATCTACAGAAGATGTCGCATACTTGCGACTTGTGAAGCAGGTATAGGACGGGTCAGTGAGGCGATATTGGCTAGAAGATGGCTTATTGAAAGCACGTGGTGACAGAGTTTTAGTGCCTAGTTGGGGCAGGGTCCGCCAACTTCTCTTGAAAGAGACACATGACACCTGCTGGGCGGAACACCCGGGCGTCGAGAGGATGCTCGCTTTATTATCACGAGACTACATCTGGGCGAAGATGGAAGAAGACATTGAGCTCTATGTGAAGACATGTCTAACTTGTCAGGTGGACAAGACGGAGAGGAAAAAAGAAGCAGGGCTACTTCAACCATCCCCCATTCCAAGCAAGCCATGGGAGTCAGTCTCAATGGATTTCATCACCGACATGCCAACGGTGGAAGGTAAAGGGTCGATCATGGTGGCAGTCGATCGATTGTCAAAGTACGCTGTGTTTATTGGCGTACCGAAGACTTGTTTGGCGCAGGAGGCGGCGGACTACTTCATGAGGTTCGTGGTTAAAACATTTGGGTTGCCGAAAGATATTGTGAGCGATCGAGACTCGAGGTTCACAGGGAAGTTCAGGACTACATTGTTCAACTTAATGGGCACCGAGCTAAAGTTCTCCACGGCAAACCATCGCCAGACAGACGGGCAAACCGAGCGGCTCAATGCATTATTGGAGGAGTATTTGAGGCACTTTGTATCGGTGAGCCAGAGAAATTGGGTGGATCTATTAGATGCAGCTCAATTTTCATATAACATTCATCGGACATCGACCACGGGAATGAGTCCCGCAGAGCTTACTTTGGGATTTCAGCCGGCGACTCCAGCCGAAATTGCACGCAAGAAGGAGCAGGGCCCCTGTCCAACAGCCTACAGGTACGGACAAGACCGGACAGATCTGTTAGAACAAGTCAAAGAAAGCTCGGGCAAGGCCCAACGACGGATGAAAAAGTATGCAGATAAGGGGAGAAGACCACTAAAGTTCAAGGAGGGGGACTGGGTCCTACTCAATCTCACGCCTTAGATATGGAAGAAGGTGACGTCTCGGAAATATCACAAGGGACTTCTTCCAAAGTATGATGGACCATTCACGATTATCAAGAAAGTTGGGTCGGTGGCCTACCGATTGCAACTTCCCGACAGACTCAAATTGCATCCTACATTCCATGTAAGTTTCTTAAAGCCCTATCACGAAGGAGATAGAGTTCAGAGATTGAGGGCTCCACCCGGGGTGCGAGTGGAATTTCAAAAGAAGATTTCCAAGATCCTTGATCATCGAAGCATAGGAGAAAGTTCAAAGAATAGGCATAGACAATTCTTAGTTCTATAGGAGGATGAAGATGAGGCAACATGGGAGAATGATAAAGACTTGTTGCAATTTGAAGACGAGGTGACGGCTTACTTAGATTGGGCTTTGACGAGGCCTTCGACTTCATCTAGTGGGGGAGGATTGTCACACCCCCTTTCTCACAAGGCGTAAACGGGCGCAGCGCCCGAAAGGAGGATTCCGAGAAGCCTCGTAACAGTGCGCCGGGCGCACTTGGCAGACAGGCCGCATTGAGAATTTGATTTTTTTCAAATCAAGTAGTTTGAACCATTAAGCTTCACTGTGAAAGTTTAGTGAGTTGCAGAGAAGGGAGGAAGAGAGGGAGTCTCATTTTGGATAGGGTGAGAAGTATTGCTCGAGGAGGAGGCCATTTGCTAGCTTTGATACTAAGAAAGAAATATAGAATTGGTATTTTGTATCGATAATGACAAATCAAGAAAATAGATTACAATAGGACAATTCTTTTATGTATTAGGAGGGAAGATCTGGAAGCTAAATGCTGATAGAGAATTAGTTACAAAATGTACGGTCATGAATGACTTTTATTCTAACAGGCATTACAAGTGCACTTTTCTGTCGGCTCAGATGCTGACTTCGCCGCTGCTACCCAATTCTGATGGCATAAATTCTAGATAGCCTTCGAGAACAACTTTCAAATCAAGAATTGGGTGGCGAACAGGAGGAGCATATGAATTCCATTGGAATACGGTCTGCTTTACTGGTGCAGTGTTTGAAGTTTGAAATTACATTCAATCCAACCATTTCTGCTGCTTAAATTAGTCGTTTTTTTACTAATCCAATTTTCTAAAATTTAATTACCCATGATCTTAAATATAATTCCAAAAATTATTATATATTAAAAATAAAATAAAATTTTAATTTAGCCTCTAACCCTTAAAATCATTTAAAGATTAAACACTAAACTACTTTTTGGAAAATATCATTCCTTCAATTTTCAGTTATCCACAATTTTAACCATGTCATTAATTTATATGTTAAATACAAATTGCATATTCCATTTAAATCCATGTTTTAACTTGATTTTTAATAATTCTGATAATTTCTAACTCAATTTTAAACTTCATCGATTTTTTATCTAGCAATTGTGAATTCTGCTAATTGTACGATAGAGTTCGAAATCAATTTAAAAATCATTAGAGAATTTAGAAATCACACGAGTTAGATATCAAATTAAAACACCTTATTTAATTGAATAAATTAACACAAGAATCTAAATTGAAGATAGGTGAAAGATGAAAGTTTGAATTGTTCAAAGAAATAATTTAAGGATAAATCTGTAAATAACTTCGATGTTTGAATTTGAATTGTCCTGACTGAGTGTTGTTCTCACATAATTCGCGGCTAATGCAACAATTCCATCTTCCAAATCACAGCAGTGAAAGGGAATTCAACAATTAACTAGAACATAAACATATACTTAAGTTTCAAAAAAGCGTAGCTCTACCATGAATTCTTGTTGCTTTGGGGAATACCAAGCAATAGCTTTGGCTGACCCAAGGACCTGTAGTGCATACTCCAAAGCAAACACAGGCTCCTCCACACTCACGCCAATGTCTTTATCCTGCAACTCCAAGGCAACTCTTGAATCCACCCTAAAACTGACAGGCCCCGCAATCTGCAGTCAGCGACAATTCACTTAAGATGAAATTTGACTGAAACGCCAAAAATAGGCCCTTTTTTAGACTAGCCAAGTATGAAAGCGATTATAGTTCTAATCAGTTCATTGATGGCAGCCTCAAAAACAGTAAAAACCGCTAAAACACCAGAATGGAAACCAAACTGAGTGTTTTTACAAAAAATTCACTCGAAGTATCCATTGTTTAGACAAGACTTTAGCAAATTGCAGTTCAGGGTATAAGCCGAAAAAGGTGACTAAAAAGCATTATCAAGTCCGAACCAATAATCTTATTCTTCCGAACCCAAAATTTTATGATAATGCAAACAATCTACCTGCTGCTGAAGAGAAAGAGTGACGTTAGGAATAATTGATTTAATGGCATCCTCCCTGATTCGTGTAGAATTAATAGCATCTTCTACTAAGTGAGTGGCACCCGAAAGAAATTTTGAACCAGAAGGAAAATCCAAACGAGCACTGAAGCGCGTAAGATCTAAAAATAATTTTTGGAAGTTTCCATACTGAGCTGAAAGAGCAACAGTAACAAATGCATCAGTTAGGATGGCTGACTTCAGTCCAGGAGCATGAAGATAGAATCCCTTGGATTTCTGAGGATCTTTATCAGCTTCTGATCTGACTAATTTGTCTCCATGTAAAGTAGTCACTACAGCACCTAATTGGTCAATACAACACCTTCAGAATTTATTAGCAAAAGTTGCAAATAAATTCAGAAGTCAGAACTCGTTTAACATTAATTTTTCCAAAAAGCTTTAAGCACAGTTAACAAAATGATGATTTTGAGATATAGGAACAATGGAAAATAGGTTCATAAACTAAGCTCCTGGATCTTTCGAGCCAATTTTTTCTTCCCTCACGACCAATGACAATTTTTATACGCATATTATGTTCTTTTAGGTTAGCCCATCAAAGCAAGCTGATTTTCAACAGATTACTTTGCATCTATTTTCTAATATCTCACTAAGACAAGTGAAAGGTTGATTTATAATATGCTAGTAAAAATTGTGATCTTACCAATAGTTCCAGACGTTGAAATATGAGGATTTGAAAGGAAAACGTCATACGGCTGTATCAACCTCAACTTCTGAGCTTTGCTTCTCCAGAGGTCAAAATTCTTCTTCAAGGAAAATGCGCCTTTTACTGAGAAACCAGAAAGTAGAGCAGGAACTGCACTGGTTTGCTCACCTTCAGACTGTGAAGGTGACCCAGCATTGTGTTGCAGAGACAAATGATAACTTGCACCAGCCTCAGAAGCGATGGAACCAAGATCAATAGCCATTGAAAATGGAACATCCCAATAATTACCCAGATTGTCAACAAAAAGTCCTGGAGAAACAGCCTCCACTGTTAAATCATGATGTGGGAACTGCAGAAAGTACATAATTGAATCTAAATTAAGCATATTTCCAACAAACAAACAAACATGATGTTTCAAAGGAATCACAAGACAAGACGAATTAATGGGACATATTCTAGACATTGAAAATAATCAAAATTGAGACAATCTGTCGATAAACGGGTAGAATCTTACCTTGTGACGATAGATGGCTTTTTTCCTAGACAATTTCTTGTCTCCATAAGTGTCTAAGTTAACAAGCAATGTATCATCAGATGGTAATAAGAAATCGGAGGAGAAACCAAATGAATATAGGGATTCATGGCGTAGTTTTCCCCAAATTCTTTCCAACCAAGAGGATATCGATGTATTCGGCTTTGCTCCATCATAAACAGAGGTCGCAAATATCTGCAAATTAAACTGAGCTAGCAAAGTCGCGAACCTGCAAAGCTTTAAACCCATTCATCAGAAACTGAACCAATCGTTGTACCACATCTCATAATTCCCAGAGCAAACTAAATTTCGATTAAAATTTTGAATTCGAACTGAGACTCAGTAGAGCTGGGCAGAGAGAGAAGCTCCCGAGGATATGGGTGAAGAAATGCAAATAATTACCAAGAGTCAGCGAAAGGGAGAGTGAGAACGCGCTGGAGTGCGAAGCCATGAGCGGGAGAGTAGGAGGGAATGAGTGGAACGGCCATGAAGCGCTGGAAGAAGTCGACCTGCTTTGGCCGGGAAAGCCTGGCGCCCCTGGTAAGTCCTAAGGGAAGAGGGTCATCGGGAATCGGCCTAGCCGACCCGTCCAGGGTCATCGGAGTTGACACGTCCAGGTCCCAGACCCCTCCGCTGTCCGTTGTCCATCTTAGCTTATTCATCCGCGTCTCAGTCTCTCACCAACCAGATCTGCTTCCTTGTCTCAGTTTTATACTCATAATTCTATAAGCGAAGTGTTTTTAATTTATTTTCACTTATAATTCTTGAGCACTTACTAAAGGTGAAAAACTGATATTAATAATTGAATGATTAGTATAAACTTGTGATTACGGTTAACTCGACTTATTACTTTTTGAAAATTATTGATTAGAAAACATTGCATGATAAAAATATAATTTCTTTGTGCATTGTTGTATCAATACGTATAAATTTATGAGGTTATTAACTTAAAAATAAAATTTAATGACTTATTTGCTCTGAGATAATATGCAATTTATCCTTCAAACTAGCATTCCTCAAAAGAACTAAATTAAATTTAAACAAAAAAAAAACCTCCTTTTATTAATAAATAAATAATATATCAAAATTACAAGATTACTAAGTCGTCTAAACATTGCACAAAATAGCTATGCAATATTGTATCTATAATTTATTTGGTTGGTTTAGTTCGTATTGTATGATTTTCAAATAAACATAAATTGGCTTGGTTTATTATACAATAAATTTAATGATTTTCGTTATGATAAGAGTAAATATGGTAATGGCTTCAAGGTTTGAGATCTAATTGCCCAAAAAATTCTTAAAGTCAGATGCTATATAATATTTTAAGAATAAATTACACATTATCTATTAAATTAAGTATAAAGAATGATTAGATTTTTTGTTAGCATTAAAAAAAAAGGGGAAAATAACTAATTAACCATCGTGGTTTGTCATCAATGACATATCAACTACTATTTTTTATTTTTTAACAAATTAACCACTGACGTATGGAAAAATAACAAAGCCAACATCACTATCACGTTTGCCGTTAACTAGCTGATCTAGAGCCACGATGGTTCGTAGACAAAATGTCGCGGCTTTGTGGTTTTCCATGAAAAGAAGACCACCGTCGCGGCGGTTTGTCTTGTTAAAAGAAGACCAAACAGTGGCGGTATCTTGAGATGCCGCTGCAGTCTGTTAGAAGACCGCCGCGGCGATCTCATGACTCGAAAAATTTTTTATCGCAAATTTAAGAGGTTAAGCGAATGATTTTGGGGCCAATAAATGGGGGTCATGGGGTAAGCCCGCTAACAAGTGATAGATCTCTAAGAGAGATTCGATTTGATACCTTCTGCAACCGATTCAGACACCTGTAGCCAAAGTTATGGTTTTTTGAAGTTGAAAAGGTAAAAAATCTAATAAAAATATTGGATTCGAAAAACATATAAATAGAGACTTTGAAGTAGCCATGAAACTCTCTGTTTTTCATGCATGGCTACTTCAAAGTCCACAGTAGTTCTCGATTTTTAGTGTTTCATGGCTACTTTAAAGTTTATATGTATATGTTTTTCGAATCCAATGTTTTTATTAGATTTTTTACCTCTTCAACTTCAAAAGACCATAACTTTAGCTACAGACAGAAGACATCAAATCGAAGTTCTCTCAGAGATCTATCACTTATATAATGGTTTACCCCATGACCCCATTCCTTTGCCTCAAAATCATTTGTTTAAGCCCTAAAATTTGCGACAAAAATTTTTTCCAGTCATGAGACAGCTGCGATCTCATGACAAACCACCGCGGTGTCTTGAGACACCACGGTTGCGTCTCAAGATGCCGCGGCGGTCTCCTAACAAACCGCGGCGGCATCTCAAGACACCGCCGCAGTTTGGCCTTCTTTTCTTAGAAAAACACGGAGCCGCGGCGGTTTGTCTACGAACTGCCGCGGCTCCACATCAGCTTTTTAAGGTTAAACGTGACAGCAATGTTGGCTTTGTCATTTTTCCATACGTCAATGGTTAATTTGTTAGAAAATAACAAATAGTGGTTGACTTGTCATTAATCGCAAACCACAATGATTAATTTGTCATTTTCCCAAAAAAAAAAATCACATTTCGATTTATGATATTTTTTATTAGATAATTTATTGAAGCACTTTTATTGAAATGAATTTGGTGATTTTTACTAAGGGTGTGCATGGTTCGGTTCGATTCAGTTTTGACGAGAAATCAAACCGAATCGGTCGGTTTTGGTTTTGAATTTACAAAACCGAAATTGGTTGTAGGAAAAATCAGAACCGAACCGGAAACGAACAGAAATCTCAGTTCCGGTTTCGGTTTGGTTTGGATTTTTTCTTTTTTAATTTTTTTTTCAAATATTTTAATAAAATTGTATAAAAATTAAAAAAAAACACAATTAATAACACTGAAATTATTTTTTTTCTCTCTCAAAAATAGAGTTTTGTAAGCAGATTCGGTAGCAGACAACCGCAGTGTGCCGGAGATGAAAGCGTTAGAAATGAAGTTTCGACTGTCGAGGGTAGCGTCGATGACAGACCAACAGAAGTAAGTGCTGGACTGTTGGAGAGGAGAGTGGATGCCGACCGAAGACCTAACTAAGAAGATGAAGTGACAAAGAACCAGAGGTGGAGGCACGAATGACAGAACATGGAACTCCAAAAAAAGCCTTAAAAACTTATTTATGCGATTCGGTTTCAGTTTTTCGGTTTTGAGAAACCAAAACCGATAACCGAACAAAAACACTAGGTTCTCACAAAAAAGAACCGAACCTCGATTTTTTGGTATGCAAAACCAAATCAAACCGACCCGAATCGATCGTTTTCGGTTCGATTCTTCAGTTCCGGTTCGGTTTGCACACCCCTAATTTTTACATAGAATTAAGTTAAAAAACACTACACTTAGAATTGACAAAATCGCTATAATCGTTGTAACAAGAATTAGTTTTCTTTAGAAATCATCTAAAAAATAAGATTAGTTTACAAAAATGTGATTTCTTTCATACATTTCTAATAACAAATACTTCATTGCTAAGTTATTCATGTACATGAAAGTTCGAGAATCTCTGTGTTTTTCACCCCCAACAATTGATTCATGTTTGTTCCTGTTCGAATTTCAAGGGCAACCCATCTTCCAATTGAAGAACAGAATCAAAATTCGTCACCTGAATCGTCGTAGTTTATCATGGAGAGAGGTAGAGGGCGAAGAAGTGGGGGCTTGCTAACCATACTGGCTCTCCAAGCCGCTGCGGAGTACAGCAGACTTGAAAGAAAACCGCCGGTCACTGCCTGTCTTGTTGCTGCAAATACTCTTATTTACATCAGGCCCGCTTTTGTTCGTTCGATTCTCCCTTCGATCGACAAGGTTTGGTTCAACGCCCATCTCATCCTTAAGGCAAGTTTTTCGAGTATTTAATTTGATCAATTCCGTTCCTTTCACGTTCTTTTTCTTCTTATCTTGAATCTGTGGAAGGTGGAATTAGTCCGATTTGTTCTTTGATAAAGTTTATCGAAATTATTTGCTCATCATTGACTGGAAACGTTAAGCCCTAAGGATGGACTCCTGTGATTAAGATCTTTCGCTCTGAAAGTATGTTCTGCAGGAGGTTCAATTCTCTCGATTTCATAAATGTGGGGGCAATGTCCTTCACAGTGAAGTACCAGTGACGTATTTTGATTTGTGCAGTTTCATATGAATAGTCGAAGTGTTCATTATTAGCTACCATGGACAACCAAAAAACTAAAAAAAGAAAATTGAATATATCCTGTTGCTTTGTTAAGGAACAAATGCTGGATAAGATCCTCGTATCTGTTGTATTGTTATCTGAATAGGCATTGGTAGGAAGGTTAGCAGGATAGTGGCCTCCATTACAAGTCATCAGTAGTTTACTATAATTTCTCATTCTCTTATTTCTTTATTTCACTTACCTGACTTTCCTGAACCCGTTCTTTCGATGATCGGAAAACTGTGAATGATGAAATTATTTTTATACTTTCTGTGAGCAAAGTTTCTTTCAAAATTGCCTATCATCTGACAATGTCTTGAAATAATGTCCTTCATGGAGAAATTAGATGGTCTGGATAATTACTGATGTTTTGCTGTAGTTCTTAGATGGTACTGAGTTTATACGAAGAAGAAGAGCAACCTTATCTTTGCCCTGCAGGTGAATGCTGAAGTAGAAACATATAACTATAAAAAGGCGCAGGCTTAATGAAAATCATAAGAGATTTTCATTGCTGTGTTGCCTTTGGAAACCTATGATATCATCATCATATTTCTAAATCGTTTTCCATGGTTTTTATTTTTCATCACTGTGCGGCCAATCGTAACGTATGATAAAAGTATCATATGCTAAATTTTATTTGATGGTTACTATTTTTTATTTTTTATTTTTTGCATCAGCATCGTGACTTGAAGAGATTTTTCCTGTCGGCGTTTTATCACGTGGATGATGCTCACCTCGTATACAACATGCTCTCGCTCTTGTGGAAGGGCATCCGATTGGAGAATTCCATGGGAAGTACAGAGTTTGCTTCAATGCTTGCTGTGTTGCTCACTATGTCTCAAGGAATCACATTGCTTCTCGCAAAATCCCTTGTAGTTTTCTTCGACTACAAGAGACCTTTCTACTCTGAATATGCAGTTGGATTTTCAGGCGTCCTTTTTGCCATGAAAGTAGTTCTCAATTCTTCGTCGGGAAATTATACTGAAGTCCAGGGCATAATAGTACCAACCCGTTATGCGGCTTGGGCAGAACTACTGCTTATTCAAGTGTTCGTTCCGGGTGTCTCCTTCCTCGGCCACTTAGGAGGAGTACTTGCTGGAATTTTCTATCTGCGTCTGAAATCTGCATACTCAGGGCCAAACCCTCTCACTAGACTACTCGGCTGGCCTGTTCGACTTTTAACCAACCTTTTTCCGTTCAGGAGGCGAGGTAGAATCCACGGCCGGGGAGTCGCGGGTAGAAACGAGACCTCAAGGGCAATGCCTTATGGCACGTGGAGATGTCAAGCTTGTACGTATGACAATTCCAGTTTAGTAGATGAATGCGAAATGTGTGGGACAACATGGAATGGAAATGGTCTATCCCAGGTTTCTGAGGCCCACGAGGATGACCTTAGCATTCAAGAGCTGCGGCAGCGGAGGATGGAGAGATTTAGTAGGTGACGTGAGGAGGACATGGGATGAACATTTGTTCTTTTCTTATTTGTTTAAACTATGTTTTGTGGTCGGACTTTATTTTAATTATATTTTGTAATTGGCCTTTATTCTCTATAAGGTCTATTTGACCTAACTAGTTTAGGAAGGAGATGAATATTGAAAATGTTAACTTTGTAACTTCCCACTTCTTCTTTCTTCCTCCCTTCTCTCCTCTCCTCTAGCTTCTCTCCCCTGTTTCCTTCTATTCTCTTCCTCTTTCTTACTGAATTTTCTTACTCACTGTTTTATTTTATCTTCCCTGCATTGCATCAGTTTGGTATCAGAGCCCAGTTTTATTGCTTTCTCAGACAATAATTCTCCTCGTTCACAGATTACTTTCAAGTTTCCTTACAAATCAGCATGTTCTGGGCCATACCTACAGACCCACGTTGCTCCTGTCCTTCCCACTTCCGTCGCCACTGACCGTCGCATCTTTCACTGTAATTTCTTCAATCGACCAACCGTTCCGTCCGCCGTCTAAGTTTCGCTTCATCTCACAGTGAATCCGTTTGAGAATCGCGAAGAACGCTTCGATTCCTCCTTCTCTAAACGCTTCAATTCCTTCTCCACCGTTAGTTGCCATCGCCGTTTTGGATTCTTCAACGTTTTTCTACTTCCTTACGACCGGACAATTTTTGGCTGCGAGCTTCCTTGCAGAAA
Source organism: Begonia loranthoides (assembly GCA_022433065.1). Taxonomy (NCBI): domain Eukaryota; kingdom Viridiplantae; phylum Streptophyta; class Magnoliopsida; order Cucurbitales; family Begoniaceae; genus Begonia; species Begonia loranthoides. The sequence goes on along the minus strand of CM039472.1, from coordinate 8,724,204 downwards.
CCACCGGTTCCACAGGCGCCATTCGAGTTGACTTTTTGCAGCACTTCCGAATCCGACGAATCTTCAACTTCGTCGCCATCTCCATCGCTACCTTCCGCGTCAGCTCTGAAGTCGCCAGTGAACTCTGCTTCTCAACAGAGGCTCCAGCCCTCCTCTTCTCCTTCCAGGCAAAAGAAATCAGACCTTATTATCGACAAACATTGCAATTGACGATACCCAGATCCAACTTCTGTAGCGGTATCTTCACCCTGAACAATAACGGGGATTAATGAAGTTTCTGGTGTGTGTTTGATTAATACTGCACGTGGCTGATTTTGCTGACAACGTCCCAACGAAAAAACAAGGAGTTTTCTGTTCCGAACTTTTATTGGTTATACGCTGTGCTGATTATTTTTAGATAATGCTTTAATTTTATTCTTATTAATTGTGGCTTATCGCCGTGTCCTATCTCCTATCTCTCTATTACACTTTATTATATTTAGGTCATCTTAATATAATTTGATTTGAACAATAACGTGATTTAATCATTGTTAATTATTTTATTTTACAAGTATTTCGTTTACTAGTGTTTTGTTAATCAAATTTGTGGTGGATGATTTTTTTGACGTGGTATTTCACCTTTGCTTTATTATTTTAAAAATATCAACTCTATATATTTGCTTTTTTAAAAGTTATTAAAAAAATGTTAATTAAATGCACTTTAACTTTGATTTTAGTAGATATGATTCATTTCTTGCTTTTATGTGTTTACTGATCTCTACATTGTCCTTCATTTGAAAAGTGTTGCATTGCATGCAGTTACGTAGTGGTCGTCAGGGCTCATTTAGTACTAGTACTGTTATGATAGATCCCTCCCAATTTGATATCCTTATTTGACAATTAGCAAAATTAGGTGTCAACCAACAACAATTTTAGGAACAATTACCTGCCATTCAGATTGAGTTGGCTGTTACCCGTGAAACAAATATACATCTTGAAAATAAGTTGAACAATATGGAACAAATCCCTCATCCTTCTGATTCAGAGAATTCCGAATTGTCTCACAATAGGCCCAACCATCGTCCGCTAGGTGCTCGACAACCATTTAGATGTGACCGTAGAGATAGGGATTATGATCGTGAACGAGGTCGAAATCATGACTATCAAGGTTCTCAATCTCCTAATCGCCAGGACGAATAACTCTTTACAAATATAAGATTAGATGCTACTTTTTATGGTTGTTTGGATCCTCGTGTCTTTACTCAATGGGTTAAGGCTATGGATCATTTTTTCACTTGGTGCCAGAAAACTGAAGAGTTCAATTTGCCAATTTAAAATTAACTGGTAACGCCCAGCTGTTTTGGGAAAGTGTAGAGGATCTCCTCGAGAGGTGTCATGCGCCACCTGTTGGGAGTTGGGAGGAAATGAAGCGGCGTTTACAAGAGAAGTACTTACCCCAATCTTACTAGAGTAATTTGTTAGACCAATGGAACACCTTTTCCCAAGGCAATAGGTCAGTCATTGAGTATGTTAATCAATTTGATGAATTTACAATGAGAAGTCAAGTTATTAAGGATGAAGCCATGACTTTGAGTAGATTTAGACAAGGTTTTAAAGATGACATTAGGCGTGAGCTTATTCTTCGAGGTGTCAATACCCTAGACCATGCCTATTCCTTAGTTCAATTAGTGACAAAAACTCTATATGGTAAACATAGTGACAATAGACCTCCTCTTGTCTTGACTCTTGCTACTCCTAAGTCTGTCCTTAGGCTCCCTCCATCTCGTGCCCCATTTGTTAAAGAAAATAAAGACAAAAGTTTGGACAATTCAAGAAATTCTTCTCGTTTGCAGTGTTTCAGCTGTGAGGATTTTGGTCACATCTCCTCTAATTGTCCCAGTCGAACCCTAGTCATAGAAGAGAGTGAAAAGGTAAATGAGGAGACTATTGAAGAGTAAGTCTATGAACCTAATCCTGAAGAGTTTGGAGATTTGGATAACAATAACTTTTTAGGTTGTATTCTAACTCTTCCTGGACCAAATCTTTCTACCTCACCTCGACTAATTGTTATCAGATGTACACTTACCCAACCCAAATATGTTGCAGATTGGCTTCATCATTCAATTTTCCACACTTACATCAAAATCAATAATAAGGGCTGGAAAATGATCGTGGATAGTGGCAGTTGTATCAATGTTGTATCTTTTACTACTGTATCTCATCTTGGGTTGAAGTCATTCTCTCATTCTCATCCTTACAATGTCTCTTGGATAGATACTTCTTCTATATCTGTGAGTTGTTTGGTTCCTATTCACTTCCTTGAATACAAAGAGAAAATTTGGTATGACGTTATCCCTATGGACGTCGGCCATGTCATCCTCGGTCATCCATGGTTGTTTGATTTGGATGTCACTATCCATGGTCGATCCAATTCTTGTTAAGAAAATTCATATTAACCCTCTTTCCCCGAACCCCAAACTCTTGGAGCTCCCTCATACAAAGAAAGTTATTGAACATAAAGAATTAAATGTTATTAATGTTTTGAGACTGCCGCGTACTCCAAAGAAACATGATTCTGTTTTCATTGTTGACTGTTTTTCAAAAATGGGTCACTTTGTACCTTGTCCTAAAACGTATGACACTTCTAAAGTGGCTAACTTATATTTCAATGAGATTGTCAAACTGGATGGTCTTTCTAAGACCATTGTTTCTGATAGAGATGTTCATTTTATGAGTCACTTTTGGAGAACTTTATGGCACATGACTGGTACAACCTTAAAAGTTTTTACTACTTATCATCCTCAAACCAATGGCCAAATTGAAGTTGTTAACTGGAGTTTTGGTAATTTGTTAAGGTGTCTGGTCAACGAAAATCTTAGGACTTGGGATTTGATTCTTCCTACTACTCAGATTGTATATAAAAGTTTTGTAAATCAATCTTTAGGCATGAGTCCCTTTGAAGTTGTGCATGGTTTTAAACCTGAGAAGCCTTTAGACCTCATCCTTATGTCTTTGCATGTTAATGTGTCTCTGATAGCTATAATGTTTGCACAACATCTTCATGATCTACATGTAGATATCAATAAACAATTAGAAGCAAGCAATACATCATATAAACTACGAGTTGATTTACACAAATGACATGTTGAATTTAATATTGGAGATTATGTTATGGTTCAGATTCGCTCTGAGCGACGTTCATCCGAATCAGCTTCTAAATTGCAAGTTCGTAGTGCTGGTCCTTTTAAAATTTTAAAGTGAATTAGCCCAAATGCATATGTTGTTGATCTTCCATCTCATTTTGGTTATTCTTTTACTTTTAATATTGAGGACTTAGTCACTTATAAAGATCATTTTAATCGTTTTGATAATCCTCTTCTACCTCCATCTGTCCATTTTGATCATACGTCTCTTGATATTACTTCCCCAGTTTCCCCTGTCACAACTTATAAGGATAAAATTAATGCTATTCTAAATGAATAGATTGTATTTCTTAACGAAGGTGAGGTTCAACGCTTCCTTGTGCATTGGGTGGGTCGGCTAGATAGCGATTGCACTTGGATTTCTAGAGAGACACTTCAGCACTTGGATCCAGATTTATTGGAGTTCTATCGGAGTCACTAGGATATTCCATTACTTGATTCATGGACACCCCCAGTAAGTTCTAGATCTAGACATCCAGTCATACATGTCTATGGGTGTCGAAAGCAGGTTGCTCAACCGCTTAACTTGTAATACTCTGACTTTTTATGTTGGAATTTAATAAGGATAATTGGAAAGTAATTAGGGGTATTAGGATTAATTGAATAAATAAAATAAAAATTTAGGTAATCAAAATAAATGTTAATTTAATGAATTAAATTATAATGTTTGAGAATTTAAAATGAGAGGAGATTGGCTAAACCTGTTCATTGTGAACTGGTCCAGTGTGTTAGATGAATGGTCACTGGCCATTTCGTGAGGGAGACCCGAGATGAGAGTGAGAGCAGGGAGACGGAGAGAACGACAGACGAAGGGGGGTGAGCGAATTGGGAGTGACGAGCGATGGTGGCGTGCGATGATGAACTCGGAATGGCGGAGTTGTGCGTCATCCGGCGAATAGCAAGCAGCTGGCATCGAGTGATTTCAGGTTGCGGCTCGCAGGTCTTGTCAAGGCAGCATCGAGCGTCGAAGTTTTGCCGATTTTCGGTGTTTGGTGACGCACGACGACAACGATGAATGGATGGCGACGGTAAGGATCGGCGATGGTGAGGTAGCTATTGCTGGCCTCGGGTCGATGGCAAAGCTGGCAATTCATGCTGGACCGACCGAAGGCCTATGGTCTAACTTGCGGTTTGGTCCAAACCGGCCTCTTCCCTCTAGTTCTTGCTCTGGAAACCGACAGCAGGGAATACGTGAGGAATGGTGAGGGCAAGGTATGGCGAAGGAACGTGCCATGCCTCTCTGGTGAGGTAGAAAAGGAGAAGAGGGGGATGGACAAAGCGTGAAAAGTGCTCTGGAGAAGGGGAGAGACTCTGGAAGAAACTGGGAGGCTGTGATGAAACGCTCTCTGATGAAGCTGTGAGCTGTGAGTGAAGAAGGAGATGGGGGAGGGTCGTGGGCTTGGAGAGGCTATCCTTTGTGGTCCTCGTGGATGCTTAAGGATATGTGAAGATTTCTTTCATGCTTTATGAATTTTGTGGGAATAATAAGTTGATAAAAACTATTGTGTGTTGTTGGTGTTGATTATTCTTTGATTCAAGTTCTGCCAATAGTCATGGTTGAAAAGATTAATGTTCTACAAGATTAAATGCAAATTGTTGGACAATAATTTGATGAATACTCTCTGTTATTGGATGATTGTCCTCTGTTGTGTTAGTCTTTGATTTGTTTCTGCAACTGCAGTTATGTTGGATGTATGAACTGAGAGATCAATGTTCTGTTACTTGGAATAACACTCTGTGATGTTAATTTATGAATTTATATATATATATATATATATATATACACTCTGTTGGTTGTGTGAACTTCAAGCCGTGAGTTTATTTAGAGTGTTTATATTCAGTCTATGATAAGTGACTATTGAGAGGAAGAAATGGAATAAATATTGGATATTATGCTCTATTAACTGTTGGTATCGAATTATGCACGGTTTGTTAATTGGTTAGGAAATGGATATTGAATATGAATTTTGAGACACTATCAAATAATGAAAAAAGATTAAGGGTATAAATTATGACGAAGTTGATAAGTTGAGAATGTTAGAATTGTTAAGAGTTAAGTTTCATTTTAGGGTGTTAAAGGAATTCCTAGAATTTTTATACAATTTAGAATACAAAAAGGAAATAAAATTAATAAGTGTAAATTTTTTTAATTATGAAGGTATTGAAAAGGAAAGAAAGGATAAAGATTAGGTATGAATACACGTTAAAGCTTTAAGGTAAGAAATTGAGTACAGTCGTTGGCTAGTGGAGGCCCTACACCATTAGCAGTGTCTTTCTTTTAATAGTTTGTTTACGTTTCTAATATGTTGCTTCATTTATTATGTCTATGCTAATCGCACGTTATTAGTTTAATTTCTGAGCATGTTTAAGATGTTAGTATATTGTGATTGTTTCCCTTAAATTGCCAAGCATGTCTATATTATTATTTTCTTTAAACTGCCAAGCATGTCTAAATTGTTATTATTCCCTTTAAATTACCAAGCATGCCTATATCATTGTTGTCTCTTTTAATTACTAAACATGTTTTAGAATATGTCGCTATGTATAGTATGTTAGTAGCTTTTTCTTATGTCTCATATTTTTCTATATTGTTGTGATTACTGCTTTATGTCTTATACTTTTATATTGTTACGATAATGTTTCTTATTGACATGCATCATGATAATAGAAACAAGTAGGAAGTGCCACCTTTTGGGTGGTACTCATATGCACTACGTGAGAAAAATGAATGAAAGGAAAAGAAAATGGGGATTTGATGGACGGACGAATAGTTCAGATCTAATCAGGTAGCTAGACTTACGCCCCTCCCTTGTTGGGAACAAGACTAGCTACAGGTTAGAAGTTGACCAAGACTATTTCCTCCCATATGGGTTCCTCCAATCTCCTACTCGACGTACGAGTTATGAATGAAAGAATAAAAGAATGAAATGTAAAGAAAAGATTGGTCTGGGGCAGAACTCATTCCAAAAGAATTAAAGAGAGGCATGATCATACTGCATATCTCATTTCTTATTGGGCCTCAGGCTCACAGTTTGCTAATGGTATAGGTACACACACGAGAAAAATGATGAATAGATCAAGGAGCAATTGATGAAGGATTTGCACGAGCGGGACTTGTGGTTGGCTAGGCTAAGGAAAGCAAATGAGAAAAGAGTTTTATAAATGTAAAGTAATAATTTATTTATTGTCTTTTTAAAATGAATGTTTTATGCTTCCGCTATTAATTAAGAAAAATGGATTTTATAAATGCACGAGAGGGACTTGTGGCTGGCTAGGCTAAAGAAAGTAACAGAGAAAAGAGTTTTATAAATATAAAGTAATAATTTATTTATTGTCTTTTTAAAATGAAGGAAAAATGACAAATCAACCATCGTGGTTTGCGGTCAATGACAAGTCAACCACTGTGGTATATTTTCTAACAAGTTAACCACTAACATATGAGAAAATGACAAATCTAACATCGTACTCACGTTTTCCATTAACAAAATGGCCTGGAAGCCGCGGCGTCCAGGCAAAAATGGCTTGGACGCCGCGGCGTCCAAGTCTCTTTTGGCGTGGCGTCTGTAGAACTCTCTATTTTTCATTCATGGCAACTTTACAGTCTGCAACGGTTCTCGATCAATTGTGTTTCATGCTTACTTCGAATTCTTTATGTATATGTTTTACGAATGCAATGTTTTTATTGGTTTTTTGACCTCTGCACCTTCAAACGACCATAACTTTTGCTACAGATGTCGGAATTGGGCACAGAAGGTATCAAATCAAAGCTCTCTCAGAGCTTTATCATTTTTCATTGGTTAAACCCCATGACCCCCTTTCTCAGACCCAAAATCAATCATTTAAGCCCTCAAATGGTTTAAGACCAATGCTTGGTCTGGAAAAATGTTTGATCACAAATTTGAAGGCCTAACGATTGATTTTGGGGCTGAGAAAGGGGGTCATGGGGTTTTCTCATGACAAATGATAGAGCTCTGAGAGAGCTTCGATTCGATACCTTCTGCGCCCAATTCCGACATCCGTAGCAAAAGTTATGGTCGTTTGAAGGAGCAGAGGTTAAACAACCAATAAAAACATTGCATTCGTAAAACATATACATAAAAAATTCGAAGTAACCATGAAACACAATTGATCGAGAACCGTTGCAGACTGTAAAGTTGCCATGAATGAAAAATAGAGAGTTCTAGAGACGCCACGCCAAAAGAGACCTGGACGCCGCGGCGTCCAGGCCTTTTTGTTAATGGAAAACGTGAGTGCGATGTTGGATTTGTCATTTTCTCATACGTTAGTGGTTAACTTGTCAGAAAATATACCACAGTGGTTGACTTGTCATTGATCACAAACCACGATGGTTGATTTGTCATTTTCCCTAAAATGAATGTTTTATGCTTCCACTATTAATTAAGAAAAATTGATTTTATAAATGAAGTCTTTCGCTGTTAATAAAGATTTAAGTAATGAGTTTTAAGTAAGATGTTTTAAAGATTTAGTTTTTAAAAAAAGAACTTTAATTTCAATTGAAGGGTTTTAATAGGGATTCGGTTGTTTTATAAAAGTTTTAATTTTAACGCATTTTTTAAGTAAATAAAAATCGGGTCATCACATAACTTATGGTTGGGCGATTGATTAGATTGTTCATTGGTGGGTCCATTAACTCGTTAGGGTCAAGTTTTTCCCACCCCAAGGAGAGTTGATGAGGACATGACATAAACACTTTGTTCTTTTCTTATTTGTTTTAACTATGTTTTGCAGTTGGACTTTGTTTTAATTATGTTTTGTAATTGGGCTTTACCTTTTATAAGTTCCATTAGTTAAATTTTTCTATTTAAACTTCTTGATGTAACTAGTTTAGGAAGTTGATGAATATTGAAAATGTTGAACTTTGTAACTTCCCACTTCTTCTTCCTTGTCTAACTTCTTCTTCTTCCTCCCTCCTCTCCTCTGGCTTTTCTCCCCTCTTTCTTACTCAATTTTTTTACTCACTGCTTTATTTCATCTTCCCTGCATCATGACATATCTTAATTTCGTAAGTCATCTCAGTTTCATGCATAATATAATATGGGTATATTGTTTGGTACAGCTGTGACATATGTGCGGTCTTTCTCGACTGGCATTGTTTAGACTCAAACATTCAATATCATTGTCCACCTTTATTAAATAGGGGGAAAATGACAAATCAACCATCATCCTTTACTGTTAGTGACAAACCAACCATTATTCTTTTTTTGTTAACAAATTAACCACTGCATTATGAAAAAATGACGCCGTCAACATTGTTGTCACGTTTGACGTTAAACGCTTTGATGATGAACCGCGACGGCTTGACGGCGAACCACAGTGGTTGACGATGAATCACGGTGGCTTGACAACGAACTGCAGCAGCTTGATGATGAACCGCGGCAGCTTGACGACGAACCGCAGCAGATTGACGACAATAAATGGTAAAGTAAAGTCAAGATAACAGTAAAGGAAATATGGAAATGAAACTACATACGAATTTTAAAAAAGAATAGCATGTGCATTGCATATTTTATATCACTTATTGAGTTTTAGGCTCATAGTTAAGTCTTGTGATGTAGCTAAGGAGCTGATGGCTATAGTTGACGACGCAGATGATGATGGAGTGTTGCTGTATTAAGCCTTTTGTACTATTGGTGAACTGACCGGTGGGTTATGGCTCAAGGTAGCAAGTTTTGTGATGACACATGTTGGTGAATCTATTTCGGCACTCATGTAAATGTTTTGTAATGAACTTGTATTTTAAAGTAATAAACTTGTATTTCAAAGTAAAGAGAAGTCTTCAGCTACGAAACTCTATTGAAAAATAAAAGTTTTTATTTTATGTGTTTTTCAAAGAAAAATATCTATTAAAAATGTCACGTTTTAAGGAGTGAAAATTGGGGCATCACAACCACCCTTTGTTTGGTCGAATGCCTCCCGACCATTGGAAAATAGTCGTTACGTTGTGAGTGGGATATGTCGACTGTTTCACCATTCATGGTTGACACTCGACCGATTCACTGTTCATGGTCGACTACTGAAGTGTATTTCAGAACCCGGAATGCAAACTATGTTTTGACTATTTGACTGTTCACTGTTCATGGTTGACCACTACAGTGTATTGAAATTTTTTGGAGTTCTCTGCCATTTTTTCGGTTGACTATCTTACTGTTCATGGTCGACCGCTATTCTGTTCTGGCTCTTTCTTTTGCCAACTGGTTAATCACTTCTTCACTTTAGTCGACATGTACTCCATGTTTTGCCCTTTTTGAATCTTCTAAGTCTCAATGATCAATGCATAAGCTACATGAACATAAGTAAACACATTAGTAAGCAATAATACCGTATTAAGGGTGTAACACCCCAAATTTTAAAAATCTTTAGTCATAAAATTTTTTGTTTTAAAACATATCAGAGTAAATTAGAGGAATTATTTCAAAACATTATTTAGAAAGAGTGCATTTATTTTACAAAAAGTTTGGAAAGTTCATGGTCAATTAAGTTACAAAACATTACTGAAATAAAAAAACCATTATTTAAAATAACCCTTTTATTTTTCTTGAGTCATAACTATTCAGGTCGAATCTAGTTAATAACTCAAGGCCTCTTTTGGTAATGTCTTCTCCTCCTCATGGAAATCATCTGCATCACGGGTAGTACCATGAGCCTAACGCTCAGCAAGAAATAGAATATAATCCTTATGCTTATGCAATGCTTATGCAGTCGTTTTCCAGAAAAGAACCTATTTTTTCTTCCATTTCATTTTTTTCATCATTTCCTTTACATTTCCTTTTTTTTTTTCCAGAGATAGGATACATCTGTTGGTATGGCTTAACCAACTCCATCCCTACTTGGGTGGAGGTTTCCATCGGGGATGTCACCACTACCGTCACCTAATCTCTATCTAACGTTTGAAGACTAAGAGCAGGGATATCTCTGTTAGTCTTGTGGCTCAACCAACTCCACACTCTACGTGAAGTGGAGGTTTCCATCAGGGGTGTCACCAACAAGCACCATCACCCTCTCTCCCGAACCCTCCAAACGCCCTTTTCTCATTCCTTTATTCATTTTCTTTTTCATGTCATGCATGTCACATTTTCATAAGCTCTATAATGATGCATAAATGACAGTTAATATTTATTTCATAACAGTCCTCAAAGTATAATTATCTCATAACAATCCTTGAAGCATACAATTCACAACAATTATTTCATAACAAACCTCAAACTATACAATGTAAGACAATAAAATAATCCCGTGATACAAGACCTTCACTGGCCACCACATCTTATTTCTTACATTTTTAAGATTTCTCCCTTGTTCCTTTGTGCGTTTAGCCTTTGTCCTTTTCCTCGTTAACATTAATACCTTCACAATAATATTTACTAATTAAAATCTATTATTTATTATTTTATCTCTTTCGTTAATCGTAGATAGTACCGATCAAGAATATTCTCAGGAAAGAATACCCTTAGCAATTCTCCTTAGACATAATATCCTTTCCAAGTAAATTCTCAGGAAAGACTGGAGGGTCACAACGGTCCACATTAAATACTAGTCTCCTTAGACAGAAATTACTTACACAATACGATTATACCACTAATATATTTCCAAATTAATATGAACTAATATCTAAATTAATAGTGCTATAATAATGAGAATATGAGCTAATATTTATCAACTCAATTTATCAATTACTTAAGAGGCACAGAATCGTTACCAAAAATCCAAGAGGGGATCTTAAAATTTCCTCTCGTTGAAGTTCCTGAATTTTCTAGAGTAACTTCCTTTCCCACAATCTCTTACTCAAATTTTCCTCCCAAATATTTCCTCACAACTTCCTTTCTCTCCTTCTCTTTTTCTACCACTCCTTTCCTTTCTCCTTTCTCCCCTCTTGTTGGTGTGCTTTTTCCCTCATCATGGAGTGCCTATTTATTGGCATTTTTCTTCGCTCCAGCAACTGCCAGCGAGGAGAAAATTGGGTGAGAATTAGGTGAAGCATTTAGTTAAGCAATTCTGTTGGCAAGGCGTGAGTCTGGTTGCAGCTTATGCTGCCGGACCTGGGATTGCTGCCGCAACCACGTATTTTCGTCTTGTCTAGAGCTTCAGGAAAAACTCATTTCTCACAAAATTTTGTGGGTCCGATCGCATGCCATGCGACCGGAGTCGACATTCCAACTGGAACCACACCAACGTGACGCTACCGGACCAACATGCGCAGCAGCCCTTCGTTTTCTCCAAAACGTCGCTGTTTCCCAATCCAATTCTTCCTCCTTTTATTTAATTTCCTTATATATGAATTCTCCAAATAACTTCTCAACCCATTTTTCCACTTAACCACTTCCAATTAATTTTCATAAATTCCAATAAATTTTGAAACATTCATTTATTCGAATTTATACTCAAATAAATTTCTCGATTATTTTTATTTAATTTTATTATGAGAAAACTTGGAGATTCCATCCAATAAGAATCATTCCAAAATCTCCAAAATTCATAAATAATATATTTTTGATCCCGATAAAATTCTGGAGTATTACAAAGGGTATTTCTAATAAAGAACAAACGTATCTATTTGATTCAAACAAATACATAATAAACAACTTAATTAATCAAATAAAACCATCATTATCAAAACAAAAAACTTGATGTCTATTAGGTTAACATGAGATTTGATGTTTCATGTTATTTGGTTAGTTTCCTACATTGTGATTTGTTCTTTGCGGTTATTATACTATGTTAACTCTTGCTGATCACTCTGTGGATCCTGATCCATTGGTTTTGGGATTTGGGATTAATTTCATGTCAAGACTACTGCTTCATTCTAGCCTTGGGTTAGGTGATTGAGTTTTCTTCAAGGATCAGGGCAACCAACTCAAGAACCCACATCTCGTCACACCTATTTACATTTATTCTTATTCTATATCCATTTCCGTTTCCTTTTCAAAAACATGCTTAAAACCATTTTCGTAATCTTTTAAAAACCATGATGCATGAATGCCCGTGAATGCATATAGTTCTAGCATATCATCAATATAACCTCAAAGCATGATCAATATCAATATCCTTAACTTTAAGAGCTTAAAGAACTTAAACCTAATAAACGTAGTATCAAACAACAAACAACAATACATTCTCAAACAATAACATAATCAATAACTTAATAATCTATTAAACACGGTAGCAAACAAGTCCTAATTTTTAGGATGTTGGCCTTACAGCAAAACACAACCAATATCACTTACCTCGCGGTCTTCACTAGAAATTCTTATCTTTCTAAATATTCCCGTGTACCTTCAAATTAGCCTTCACAATACCTTCCAAATAAATAACACTTATCATTATAAAATATAGAAAGACAATTTATTAACCATGCATACAAGTGGTCTATCCACATTCCTAATTTCTTCATACTTTCCATAATTTCTTAACCAATTCTACACTTGCATTCCTCCAAAGGTGACCCAGTGAATATATTCAACCAACCAATTACTATCCATAATAACCCTAACAAATAACCAATGCAAACCCACTTCTACAGGGTATAGAGATCTCCATTGCTCAAAAACAATAATCAACATACAGAATCGATATTTCATCAATAAAGCATATTTATCAACGTTATAATGACATGGAATAACTTTATTCATTTTCTAGATTTAACAACAGGGAATCCATTCCATTAACCTTACCCATTTTCACACTGATTCCATGAAGTAGTGACCCAACTGTAGATTAACAACCCTTTTAACAAAATCAAACCCTCAGCAATGGCTACCAACAATATCCAAACATACAGAACTAATATATCCAATGAAAATACCTCACGAAACTAAGAAGTAGTTAAACAATCTGGAGTAATATCCAAACAACCAAGGACCATACCCAACAATGTTCTGTATTCTTCATAACAATACACAACATAAGCATAGAAAATAAAAAAAGGCTTGAATTCGATAATGGCTATCGGTAGTAAAAGAAATCCATCCCTAGTACTTTGCATTTTTCATCTTCTTCAATTATTCCTGTAAAATCCATAAACAGTAGCAAGCAGAGAACTAAAAACCAATTAAACATTCACACCTTCATTTTCATATTCTACATTTAACATGACTTTTACCTAAAAAAAATTCCATAAACTAGGAAGGAAATCTTCTTACCATAAGAACACACGAGGAAACAAATGAGAGCAGAAGTTCTAGACCTCCAGACTTCAATACCCACCGCATCACTCTCTGTCTTTCTTTCTTCCACTCAGCCTGTTCTAAAAACATAGTACTTCTCACTCTTCTCACTCTTCTCTCTTGCTCTCAACTTTGTGCTTCTCCAGTCCCTTAATTTATAAGCAGGAAGTTTAAGTGGACATTCACCTACCACACTCATCAAAGGCTTCTACTCTTCCTATTTTATCAATAGCTTCCACTATCCTCTTATTTTATCAAAAGTTTCCATAACACCTAACTCTACACTACATGGCCATATGTAAAGGAGGATCACGTCTAGAAAGGAGGAGCACATGGAGAAATTTCAGAAATATCACACTTCACTTCAGGACCAGATGATCAGTTTCTACCAACAAAATCTGGAAATTCATGTGAAGTCGGTTAATCATTTGATTGATCGCTTGACCGTCACAATTTTCGGTCGATCCCCTCCAACGTTGCAAAACTCTAAAATAGAAACTGTCATTTCTCACGGTCGACCATTTTGTTGACTGATTCCACCTTTCTCTCACACCCGGTAGATCCCTTGATCAACCCACTCCACACCGCCCTCCAGCCCATACACTACTGCCATTTTATTAATTTATCGCTTCCTTTACTGAACCAACAAATCTTCAACCAATGATCCACCAACAACAATTTAATCATTATAAATACCTCACCAATTAATTCCATACCTAGGACCATGAAAAGTGGGGACATTACAATCCACGATAAATTCATCTCATAATCCAACAAATACTAATTAAATGCTATAATTGCTTACTTTTCATCCAACTAATCATCTAATGAAATTCTTAATTATCCTTACTTAATTTCATTACAAAAAATTGGGGTATTATAGTGGTTAACTGGTTTAGTACTTTTTATAATAGAAGATACTTCGAAGCTCACTTTAATGAAAGAGAAATCATCCTGATATGCTGCCGAATTATTTACTCAATATTTCTCTCTTCAACAAATGAATGCACAAGCCTAGTTCTTCCATTCCCAAACTTGTGATTTACATTTGGAGAGCTTAGGTTCTAACATATATTTTCTATTCCGCATTATTGTACTCAAACCAATGTTGACACCCTGTGAATAGTCAAGATAAGGGTGACACCTTATGAATAGTCATTGTAAAGGTTTAGTTGACACATGTGAAGTCAATCATCACTAACCAAGAAGGTTAGATGATTAAGGATCTCCAAGTAAGTAACTTAGAGCGCAAACGTAGGCCATAGTTTTCGAACCACGTTAACAAATTTGGTTTGCACTTTATCTATTCCTTATCTCCTTTATTATTGTTATTGATTGTATGTTTTGTTTGATTTAAATCACTTTGGGGTATAATTAATTCTATCGTACGAAAAAGTTAGCACGCCTAATTCACCCCCCCTTCTATAGGCGACCATTTGGTCTAACATCCCAAACGTACAAGAGATGAAAGGATTTGGACCGACAGACCTCCACTTACCCAATGGGAAGCCGAAACACAAAAGCGGAAAGCACATACAAATACCCCGTGCAGATCCTATACACCAAACGTGGGAAAAATATAGTTTAAGGGGTGAGTGAGAAACTAAGTAGGGGAATCTATACTAAATGCAATACATGACAACATGATTTTTACATCTTTCAAAAAACAAAGATCATGTTTCTTTTTACTGTACATGAATTTTTTAAATCAACTTTAAAATCTTATCATCATTTTATCAAATTAGGTCTGTGGGTAGTCGATGAGGCTTTGTCAAAACATGTTGTATATATAGACAACTATATCACAAAATATGCCAACATCGTTTTCCATGCGAAAACATCATCAATGAAAATGGATGGTCACACAAGGAACAATCCAGCGCACATCATAGAAAAGGTGGTCATCCGTCTATAGCAACAACTCATGAGGTAAAAGAAGATGGAACCCACGTCCGTAGACTAGGCAATGAAAACATCCACGATATCAATAACAAATATAGTTGTTATCATTGGGTAGCTCCTCAACTAGCCACCGACTGTAACGACCCGATTTTTATTTACTTTAAAATATCGTGAAATTTAAAACTTTTTCTTCAATAAAATCAGAATGAGACTTTTCTTATAAAAACCAATCGTTAAAACTCTTTACTTAAAATATTTTGCAGAAGAAGTAATAAAATTCTTTTATAAAACGCAGCAGAATTAGAACAAAACATTTAAAGAATATTAAATAATTTACAAACCATTTTACAAATCATTTCCACTTAAAATTCTTCAGCCCGACTAGCTACAAGATCCACCCGTGCAAATCTTTCATCAACTGTCTTGGACCTGTTCATCTGTTTCTCGTACGATACCTACATCACAAGACCTAAACTAATGAGCCTATTGCTCAGTAAGTGATAGACTAAGTGTAATGCATATGATGCATGATCACACGATGCATTATAGAGGAGAACCGGATCTCGTCTGTTAGTCGGGACGATGGATAAGTCAATTGCTCTCGTGACTTAACCTATGTTTTCTACGGGGAAACACGCCAATAGGGGTGTCACCACGAGCCATACCTGTAAAACCCGAGAAATTTTAAGAGGATAAAATTCCACGTGTAAATTTTTCACATTTAAATCGGGCATGACGTTGAGCAGTTGACGCGAATTATTATGTAATGACACGAATAAAATTTTGGCCAATTAAATCAAATCAGTTGAATTGGAAATCTGTAAACGAAAAATCTATTTGAGAAATTAGAATTGGAGAATTTGTTGGATCGATAAACGACATGGAATGGATTAAGAGAAAAAGGATAGAATAGAATGAGGTTTTAAACGAAAAGACGTATATATATATATATATAAAAATTAAAAAAATAAAATAAAATGAAGGGGAAGCAGAACTTCCCCCTTCATTTTCGTCCTGCAGAACACGAAAAGGGGGAGGGAGAGCGACCTAGGGCTTCCGACGACGGGAAAACGTGACGGGAGGCTGCGCGGGAGACGACGTCCGAGCGAGCTTCGTGCGGAGGCGGTGGCGACGGGTTCTGTCCGAGCGGGAGCCGGCGACGGGCTGAACGAATGAGCAACGATCGGCGAGCTCCATGCAGAAACGGTTGGCTCTTGACGACGACGACAGGGATGATTTCGTCCGAGGAGGCTGCGAGCGAAGGTAGCCGAGATAGGGAGCTCAGTTTCCGGCGATCTTTCCGGCTGCGAACCACAACGCGCGCGACGCCGGCGATAGGACAACTCCGATTCCGGTCGAGGGTCATTCAACGACGATTCAAAGGACCGAGGGTTGAGTCAGACCCTGTTTTGCCATTTTCTGATTTGTGGTGAGAATGTTAATGCCCGATTCTGATTTGTCAAGAGTGATGTTTTATCTTTGGTTATTTGTTCTGTTTTGGGAGAAGAAAATGCTGATAACATACCCTCTAATTTGTTTGGTCTATTGATAAAATTGTGGTAAGGATTTTAGGGTATTGTTTTGGGTTTCTGCACTGATAAGTCCGATGCTGTGTTTCTATTGGATTTGGACGAATAGTTGTAGTTTAAATTAGTCTTTTGGATGGGCATTAAGGAAAACTGTTAACCCATTTGGATTAGTTCTGTTGAATGGTAGACTCCTGTATGTTTTTGTCACTGACTTGATAGAAGGGTGGATTTATGTGTCGCGGGTTGTAGTTGTGTTATGCTCATTGCTTATTTGTTAAGGGATAATAGATGACACTTGTCCTTGTTATTGCTTGTTTCTAAATGACTTAGGTTGCCACATTAGGTTGTTGTTTGGAATTGTTAGTGAGCTCTTAAGTTGGATCTAAGTATGGTAAATTTCTTCTATGAAATAGAGAAGTGATGATACTTATGTGGGCAACTATGGGTCTTTGGGCATGTCGAATTATAGTGTATAAAGCAGCATAGAGTGAACATTAGGGCTTCAACCCAATATAAGATGTTTTGCTTGATCTTCAAGATTTATTTGTGAAATCTTGTATTTAACCTGTAGGCTCGGACGAGTTTGAGGACATCGAGCCGACACCTGAGATAACTGTTCCTTTGCGTACGAGGAAGGACCGCCATCGAGGTAGTGGCTTTATACTTAGTTGCTTGCATTGTATTGCATAGTTTTCAAAATAAAACTCTATTTTGTGGAATACCACACATGAAAAACCTGACGGGGACTGTTCGACAGCACGTCAGCTTTTTATACTATATATGTACGAAAGTTTTACACGTTTACTTTCGTACGTTGGGTTTCATGTTTTTATATGATGATTATAACCTGTTTGGGCTGCACCCTCTCGGCACTTTGTACGGTCTCTGCGTCAAAGTATCAAGGGGACACCCTCTATACATCTCCTGCTGCGTGGAGATGTTTTGTTTGCGCGCTGTGTGAAAATAGGAGACATTGGGAAGGTGCTGACTGCTTCCGTGGGTTGCAAATCCCTAAACCTGATCAGGGTGTTTTTTTTACGGGTATAATTTCGCAGAGCGTGCTCGCAGGCCACCCGGATGACGGACCCGGTCTACGGACCACCATCATTTTTCTTCCTCCTGCCTCATGAGGTGTTGCTTGCGTTAAAGGCCGCCTTTCTATACGTTTGTTCGGAGGATTCCATGAGTGACCCTCCTATTTCACGGACTACGATTTTCGGTATAAAACACGACGAGAGTATTTAAATCTATAGTTGTCTATGTATACAACCATGTTTTATTTTAAACCTCATCGGAGGTCTTGGGCCTAATTCCTTGAGACAAAAAGGATTTAAATGTTTTGTCAAAATAAGCATGATTTCTCGAAACTCATGGTTTTCAAGAAAAGGTAAAATAAGTTTTACACATGCATAGTATTTAGTATAAATTCCATACTGAGTTAGTCACTCATCCCATGACTCCCACCACTCTAGGTAAAGGAAAGAGTAACCAAGCTTGCACGGATTAGTTGAAGACCTTGTTCCATTTCACTCGGTTCATTTAGTTGAATTTTTAATTTTCGGTAAGTGTAACATTAGCCAACAAATTGTTTAGTTTGGATGACTGTAAAGACACTTATCTTGGTTGTTGGGTTTTCTGAATTAGATGCACAGTATTTATTTGGACTTTAGGGTTTATTGTTTCCGCATTATTTATTATTCTCGCGATCACTATATGAACCGTGGCCTATCACAAGTGGGTCGCGGCTGGGTATTTATACAAGTCTTTTGCAACAATTTAACTAGCCTTGGGCTGGGCGATCGGGTCTTCTGCGAAGACCGGGTCGTTTGGCCCGACGTTTTTGTCCAGCCCCCCTCCGGGTCGTTACAATACCCAGTCATTTTGTTGAAGACATTAGGGATTTCAGTACAAGAGAATTGAGAATCTTACAATTCCCGTGGCTTAACCTATGTCTTCGTGCCCCCTACGTGGGGGTAGGTACTCCAATAGGGGTGTCACCACGACAACTATTCTCATTCTCCCGAACCCCCACATGTCTATTTACATATATTTTAGGATGACACACAATATGTTTGTGCCTAAAAATAGTCCTACATGATAATATAAATAAACATATCATTAAAAGAACCTAAATCTAGTAAACACACAACATGCAACCCTAATTCTTGCGATGTAGGGTCCGAAGACTAAAACTCAGTAAGTATCAACTTACCTGGCGTCCTTAGCGCGGTTCAGAAATTAACGTTGTCCTTCTCCTCTTTTATACCTTCAAAATAATTACCATTGATTTATTAATATTTTTATCGATAATAAATCTTAACTTTGCTATAGTTATTCATCGGATATTATTTAATAATTTAATTATCGCCTAACAAATTTCTATTAATTTATCTTTATTAATTTTATGATCAATAACGAATAACTTTAATTTATACTTTTTGCTTTTAACACTTAACAAACCTCGTTAGTCAACTTAATTACTTAGTAACCACGTAGTAATAATTTCAATATCTTAATATGTGCAACGAGATAACGATAGCCAACAAATGTTGCTCATTTCATCAATGTGCCATATTAACAAAGCCGACGAAGAATATTGTATTATAAAATCATACCATAGCCAATAATGGTCAATATGCACAATATATGCATTTCAATTCAAGAGGCGGTTTATTGAACAATCTACGTTTTCCATAGCAGAGCAGAGAACCATTTAATGTCTATTTTAACATAACACATTAACTAAATACAAGTCATCTTCATATGTCCTTAATCATTCAAGTCTTATACCCAATTAAGACGTACTAAACATTATTCATCTACAACGTAAGGCTAACAACAACCCCAACTAATTTATCTTTTGAAACACAACAACCACATAATTAACTTTCAACCAAGAATAACTAAGTCTTGCATGGACAACAATCTTGGCATAAACAGATTTCTACATCCAAACCTTGAAACAGGAAACAATAACACTTTTCTTTAACTTCAGAGTTGGATAGTAACCATCCAAAACAAACAACAGACACTAGTCTGATAACAATCACAGTGGCATATATTTAACAACCACAACAACTCTGCAGCAAGACAAATTCAACATATTTATACCTTTGGAAGTAACCAACACTAACCAAAGACAGAATAAGTATTAACCAGACAACAAAGCTAGCCAAAGACAGTTCACAATCGGATCCCACCAACAGAGCAGATTTCTTTCAACAAAGGTAAAATCAAAGAATGAAGAATTCCACTACCTGCAGACCCGAGAGTGATGCTGCCAACCTCCTTCCTCTTTTCTCCTTTCTTCCACCTTCAGAGTAGCTTCCACCTTCACTTTTCTTTACTGTAAATTCTCTTTACTCTGCCAACACATGAAATTCCAGCTTCAACCAAAAGTTCAAAACCATAAAACAGTACTTCACTAAACCTGAGAGAACCTGTCCTCTTCTTCTTCTTGTCATTTGACCATCTCACTGCTTCACACGGTCATCTTCATCACTTCTTCACTGTCCCATTTCTTCTCTTCTTCTCCAGAAATCCCTCTACACTAGACGACTTCTATCCGAGAGAGACTGCCACTGCCAATACATATAGGCAGAGAAGACTGGAGAGTTACACAACTCAAGGAGAGCGGTCCAATGGACAAGCTCCATGTTGGAAATTATTACAAATACAAGTCGAGCATTAGCAAGTTTTGGCGGGAGTCAGATTGAACTTGACACGTCACTCAAATAGTAGTTTTCTTTCTTTCAGTTAGTTTAGTTTCTTTTGTGGAACTCTAGTATATAAAGAGTTGCCGAGCTTCTGCACAATGGAATTCAATAATGAGAAGATTCAGTTTTCTTTCGTAATGTGGTATCAGAGCATTTTTGCTTCTCCTTCCGTATTCTTCTTCTTCTTCCATGACTCGGGGCAAAAATTCTGTCAAAGCTTCGGCTGCGGGAGTTCCAGCGGCGACTTCGATTCCTGTCATTGAAACTTCTCATAAAGCACAAGCTTCTTCCTCGTGTTCTTCTACAACACGTTCATCTAAATCTCCTAATTGCTCTTCTAGGTCAGTTATGGATGATCCTAGTAATCCATTTTTTTCGCACAATTCTGATCATCCAGGATTGGTGCTAGTTACACATCATCTTCACGGTCCCAATTTCCATACTTGGAGACGTGCAATGGTGATGGCACTCACTGCCAAGAACAAAATTGCGTTCATTGACGGTTTCATCTCTCAACCTTTTCCATCTGATGTTAAATTTAATAGCTGGAAGCGGTGCAATAGCATGGTTCTGTCCTGGATTTTAAATTCTGTCAGTAAAGATATTGCCGATAGTTTAATCTACTTTGATTTAGCTGTGGCCGTCTGGAATGACATTGCAGAGAGATTCAAGCAGAGTAATGGTCCAATATCTTATCAGTTACGCAAGAATCTATCTTCTTTTCATCAGGGCTCTCTCGATATAAGCTCTTACTACACCCAAATCAAAAGTTTTTGGGATGAATTACAAGAGTTTCGTCCAATTTCATCTTGTACCTGCGATGGGATGAAAACCTTGATTTTATACCAGCAACAGGAATGTGTCATGCAATTTTTGATGGGCTTAAACGACTCTTTCTCCCACATTTGTGCTCAAATTCTAATGATGCAGCCTCTTCCCACAATTGGCAAAGTATTCTCTTTGGTTATTCAAGAAGAAAGGCAACGATCCATTGGTGACTCTCACTTCTCTGCTGATCCGGCGATTCCTATGTCTTTTCATTCAAATGCCTCTCAACAGCCTGCTACATCTTCTAAACCAAAAAGAGATCGTCCCTTTTGTACTCACTGCAAACTACAGGGTCATACCATTGAGAAATGCTATAAGCTTCATGGATACCCTCCTGGCTACAAGGTTAAACTAAACGGGAAAGCCTCTATTAATCAGTCCAGTAGTGACTCTGCATATATTACTCCTAATACCAGTTCCTCAGAATTTAGTGACAGATTGTCATCAGATCAATGTCAACATCTCATAGCATTCTTGAGTTCCCAACTGCAGCATGGTTCTCCCTCTATCAGTGATAGCTCAGCTGCATCTTTATCCACTACTTCAGCTTCTCATTTCACTGGTACATTCTTTT
Source organism: Begonia loranthoides (assembly GCA_022433065.1). Classification (NCBI taxonomy): domain Eukaryota; kingdom Viridiplantae; phylum Streptophyta; class Magnoliopsida; order Cucurbitales; family Begoniaceae; genus Begonia; species Begonia loranthoides. The sequence goes on along the minus strand of CM039472.1, from coordinate 8,702,292 downwards.
CTTCTTGTTTCAGTTCTGATCAATCTTTGCTTTCTAATGTCTCATCCAATCGTTGGATTATTGATACCGGTGCCATTCATCATGTGTGTTCTTCATTTGAGAATTTTTTTGACTCTTACCCTGTCTCCAATAAGTTTGTTACTCTTCCTAACAATTGTAAGATTCCAATCAAAAGAATTGGATCTGTACATATTTCTCTCTATCTTACCTTGTCCAATGTCCTTTTTTTTTCTGGATTTTAGATTGAACTTGCTTTCTGTTAGTGCTATTACCTCTTCCTTAAATTGTTCAATCATATTTCGTTCAAATGCTTGCTATCTTCAGGACCTTCCCTCGGACCAAATGATTGGGATGGGTGAAAGGTGTGGAAACCTTTATATTCTGCATCAAGTCTTTCAAGCAAATCATCATGTCAACTCAAATTCTTCGACACAACATGCTCCTTCTACTACTTCAGAGCATTCGTCTTCTCTTACTGATTCTAGTAAATCTGATTGTTTGGCATATAATACTTCCTGTAATTCTACTCTTTCACTTTGGCATCAAAGACTTGGACACCCTTCCCATGCTATAGTTCATACTATCAAAGACAGTTTATCCATCAATGTTAGTGACAATATTTCTTCTCCTTGCACTATATGTCCTTTAGCTAAACAGCGTAAATTACCATACATTTCTCATAATCATTTATCTGATTCTTTGTTTGTCTTAATACACTGTGACATTTGGGGTCCCTTCGCAATCCCCACCCATGATGGTTTCAAATATTTTCTCACAATTGTTGATGATTGTTCTCGGGCTACATGGGTTTATCTCTTAAAACAGAAATCGGATGTTGCTTCTATCATTCCTCAATTTGTTCAGTTGATTGCAACTCAATTCCACTTAAATATTCAAGGTATCCGAACTGATAATGCCCATGAATTTTCTCTTGTTGATTTTTACAATAACAAAGGCATAATCCGTTACAAATCTTGCGTTGAAACTCCTCAACAAAATTCGGTTGTTGAACGCAAACATCAACACTTGTTGAATGTTGCTCGAGCACTACTTTTTCAGTCTAATATTCCTTTACTATATTGGGGTGACTGTGTTCTTACAGCAGCATATTTAATTAATAGGCTGCCTTCTCCTTTGCTTTCCAATAAATCCCCGTTTGAAAAATTGTACAATACAGCACCATCTTATAGTCATCTTCGTACATTTAGATGTCTTTGTTTTGTTTCAACTTTGTCTAACAGTAGACACAAATTTCAACCACGAGCTCGAGCCTCTATTTTCTTGGGATATCCTCCAGGTTATAAAGGATATAAGACTCTGGACATTGAAACAAATGAAATTGTTATTTCTAGAAATGTCATTTTTCATGAAGCTATATTTCCTTTTCTTTCTTCTTCCTCTAATCCAGAGCCTACTTCTTCTCTGTTTCCAATTTCTTCTGATCTGATACATAGTTCTCCTTCTATTCCACATAAAAATTCCTCAGATTCTGTCACTGCTAGACCTTCCAGTTCATCTACTCTGCCTTCCCGAATCATAAAACCTCCTTCTTACTTGCGTGATTATCATTGTTCTTTGTCCAATGCTTCGGGCATATCTCTATCTTTAACTTCCACTTCCAGATATCCTCATTCCCAGTTTCTTTCGTATCATCGTTTCTCTCCCTCCTTTAAGGCATTTAGCCTTGCCATTTTATCCAATTTTGAGCCTAAATCTTTCAAACAAGCTGAGCAATTTTCTGAATGGAGGGATGCCATGCAAGCTGAGTTGTTGGCTCTTGAACGCAATTCTACTTGGTCTGTGGTTTCTCTACCTCCTGGCAAGAATGTTGTTGACTGCAAATGGATATATAAAATCAAGTATCATGCTGATGGGTCAATTGAACGATACAAAGCCAGACTAGTTGCTAAGGGCTTTACCCAAACCGAAGGCATTGACTATTTTGATACTTTTTCACCTGTTGTTAAGCTAGTTACAGTCAAGTTGTTACTTGCTTTGGCGTCTATCCATGGTTGGCCCTTATTGCAACTAGACGTGAACAATGCCTTCATCCATGGTGATTTAAATGAAGAGGTATATATGGCATTGCCTCCTGGTTATCCAGTTCAGACTTCTTCTTCATTGCCTGACAATAAATCAACTTTGGTTTGTAAGCTGCACAAGTCTTTATATGGCTTAAAGCAAGCCTCTCGCCAATGGTTTGAAAAATTCTCAAGTGCATTAATTTCTCTTGGGTTGAAGCATTCTGAATCTGATTCATCTCTGTTTATCAGATTTCAATCCAGCTCATTTGTTGCTCTTTTAGTTTATGTTGATGACATAATCCTGACTGGTAATTCTTCTTCTGAAATAGCTTCGGTGAAGGACATTTTAAATGAAAAATTTATGCTAAAGGATTTAGGTCCTCTGCATTATTTCTTGGGGCTGGAGGTTGCACGGTCTGATAAAGGGATCTCCATCAATCAACGACATTATGCCTTACAGCTTCTCGAGGATACTGGTTTTCTTGGTTCTAAACCAGCCTCTACTCCAATGGATGCTAATTGCAAACTTTCCCTCGACAGTGGAACCTTGTTGGAGGATCCTTCTATCTTTCGTCGTCTCATTGGTAAATTACTCTACTTAACCATTACAAGACCGGATCTAAGTTTTGTTGTGAATAAACTGAGTCAGTTTTTGGAAAGTCCGACGTCTTCTCATTTACAGGCTGCCTACCGTGTTCTGCGCTACATCAAAACTTCTCCTGGCTATGGTTTGTTCTATTCTGCATCTTCTACTATACAGTTGAAAGCATTTAGTGATTCGGACTGGGGTTCTTGTATTGATTCTCGCCGTTCTATATCTGGGTTTTGCATATTTTTGGGCAATTCCTTAATTTCTTGGAAATCCAAGAAACAGCATACTGTGTCACGATCATCAGCTGAAGCTGAGTACAGAGCTATGGCTCTTGCAACTTGCGAACTAATTTGGTTGAAAGCTCTTCTCGCGGATTTTCGCATTTCACCTTCACAGCCGGCTTTGCTCTTTTGTGACAGCCAATCTGCTTTACATATTGCAGCTAATCCAGTGTTTCATGAGCGAACAAAACACATTGAAATAGACTACCACATTGTTCGCCAACAAATCCAGCAAAACAATGTTAAAACCTTACATGTTTCTTCCAAACACCAGTTAGCGGACATTCTTACTAAGCCGCTCCTTCCTAGTTTGTTTCAGTCCATGATTTGCAAGATGGAGATGCTAAATTTACATCGTCCATCTTAAGGGGGCCTATTACAAATACAAGTCGAGCATTAGCGAGTTTTGGCGGGAGTCAGATTGAACTTGACACGTCACTCAAATAGTAGTTTTCTTTCTTTCAGTTAGTTTAGTTTCTTTTGCGGAACTCTAGTATATGAAGAGTTGCCGAGCTTCTGTACAATGGAATTCAATAATGAGAAGATTCAGTTTTCTTTCGTAATAGAAATTGCTATCGTTTCGGGAGAAGGAGAAGCCAAGTCAGCCAGAAGAAAAAGTCGGTTCAATGTGGAAACCACAGAACCGGTCACGTGACAAATCCCTTGCCTCCAGTTCGAAGCTGCCGCCATCACGGATCACCCCCGCCAAATCGCCTCTACCAATTCGTCCTGTCGAACAACAATTGCCAAGAGAGAAGGAAATCAGCCAACTTACCTTCACCGGCAATTCGCAGCGCTCCAATTCCAACATTGAAGGCCTAGGCGTCAGAGCCCTTGCTCGCGTTCACCGTTCGTCGCGTCGCCCACAGCCTCGCCGTCGCCAACTTGTGCCGGACAACGTGCACCCAAGCCACCGTCACCGGGATCGTCCGTCGCTCACCATCATCCCCTTCCCGATCACTCTCCCCTCTCTCGGCCTTCCTTCTCGTTTCCTCTCCCCCTTCTCTTCTTTTCTCTTTTTCTTCTTCTCAATTGTTTTTCTTTTAATTTCTTCTTCAATTAATGTAATTTAATTTAATTTAATTTAAAACTTAATTAATAACTAATCTCAATTAATTAACTTAATCCCAATTAATACCCACTTATTTAACTTAATCCCAATTACGTTTTCGAAATAATAAGATATTGGTTACTTCATTAGTAATATCCTGATAATATATTCGATTAATTCGAATATCTCCAATTATTTTTTAATTTATTATTTTTAAATTCTGATATAATAATTCGGGATATTACACCGACTGTATCCAAGTTGACGAGGGTTGCTGGTGAGCGAAGCTACGATCTGTCACGTCACTTGTCAAATGAAAAGGTGGTAGGCGAACAAACCTAGCGACTGACAACCTCCAATCCATGTGACTAAACCTTTGCCAAACTCTGAGGCTCGAAAACCAAAGAGCGCGTTATTACTGCCCTATCACCTTTCGGGGCTCAAAACCCGAGAACATGTCACCGATGCCCTATCACCCTTTACATGCGTACAAACAACCAATCTTTACACATCAGAAGATTGCACGAGACAACCTTGTGATTCTTTAGTGCCAAGACAACATTAAGCATCATAAGGATTCATCCTCTAAACATATTCACAAAATATCAACAGAACCATGTATGATAAAGTAAATGTGAGAAAACATGATAACCATGATGCAATACAGTGCATAAAGTATAAAATTCCTTACCTCATAGACGACCATGACAACTTTACCGAATAGCTAGCTCCACGAGCTATTGGAAGTGAGGGTTGAAACTAGCTACATCTCTTAAACCTATGACATGGCTTATGTCAAAATCTAAAAATAAAACTAAAGACATAACAAGAGTTCTAAGCCGAAAATCAAACAAGACTGGAAGGACGAATACAAGACTTCTTGACTAAATCAATGAATGGCAAATCCCCTCCACCTTGAGCCAAGGATCCATACTGACTGGAATGAAACTTGGTTGACAAAATCGAGGGAGGTTTGCTAACCTACACTCTACAAAACAAATATTGCAACCAATCAAAACATAATTGTGGTCGACCCAACACATCAACAAACAACCAGAAAGATACACCAGTTGAAAAGACATAGTTGCGGTTAACGAATCATAACACTCAATAATAAAAAAACCCAGCAGTCGAGAAGACTCAGCTGGAGTTAACCAAACCCAACCACGATCGATTCGAATCACTTGGTGTCGACAAGACACCACAATGGTCGATCGGGACCACAAATGGTCAACAAGCAAAGTGGAGGCCAACTAGGACCTCACAGTGTTGACCAGACTTAACAATGATATACCAAATAAGAACTCATTGGAATTTAGCTCAAAATCCAAAAACTTGATCGAGCCTAAAACCAAGCCAAAATTCAGGATTTTCCTTCAACTATGAGAAGGAAATAGTGAAAGTGTCCTATATCGGGATTAAGAATCCAACTGATGCGTAAACGACTCAAAAACATGACAAAATACATTGTGCAATCGACTAGAGATCTCTTGTGGTCAACTAGGGACGATTTCAAAACAATCTGCCCAATTCACGGTCGACTAGAAATAGAACTGCGATCGACCCTCACTGTTGTGGTTGACCAGTTGTAGACCACTGGATCATCTGCGGTTGATCGAGCTCACGCAGTTGTCAACTGGGACAACGTTCGTTCTTTGTTTTCTTATGAAAAACATGTTGTTTCACCTGTTTTCTGCCTCCAAATTGCCAATACTCCTGCATAAACTCTAAATCTACCAACATAAACTAGAAATTTCCTCCCTTGAATCCGATGCCAACAAAAACACCAAAGTTTAAATGACAAAACGAGGTTAAAAATTGACTTACTCATGAAACATCTTCACAAAAGACGGAGAACAAGACAACACGAACAAGAATTGGGGGAGAAACAGCGAGAATCGTTTGCAAGATTTCTTCCTACTCCTCTCCTCTCAATAGCAGGCAACTTCCTCCTTCTTGAAGGAGGATATTAATTAAATTGGTAATTAATTTCACCATATAATTAATTACCTGGTGATTAATTTTACCTTATAATTAATTACCTAATAATTAATTTGGTAATTAATTACAAAATTGAACGAGTAAGTCAAAAGTTAATTACCAATTTAATTAATATTTTGTGTAAAATATGTTTCCATTGCGAAAAATATGTTTCCACAGTGAAAAATAAGTTTTCACTCTGGAACATTCATTTTTTGCTATAGAAGATACACTTTCCGCTACGTAATATATTATTTTCATTGCATACTCTTTCTGCAGTGGAAAGAGTATTTTCAAAATTTAATTTGGTAATTAGTTTCAAAATTAATTAAATTGGTAATTAATTTTACATTATAATTAATTACTTGATAATAAATTTGGCATTTAATTTCACCTTATAATTAATTACATGATCATTAATTTGATAATTAATTACCATTACCTTATAATTAATTACGTCATAATTAATTTTAGAATTAATTTCACCTTATAATTAACTACCTGGTAATTGATTGGATAATTAATTACCAAATTAGACAAATATCTCAAAAATTAATTACTAATTTAATAAATATTTTGTGCCAAAAATAAAGAGTATTTTCCACAGTGGAAATGTGTCTTTCATTGCAGAAAAGATAATTAAAATTTTAATGAAAAACATGACAGAGAAGTTTGCGCTGTTCATTTCTCATAGTTCAGCTAGAGATGGAAATCGGTTAGGTTCGAACCAGATAACGTAACAGAATCAAACATTATTGGTGGGTTCGGTTTGGATTTGATAAGTGTAAATTTTTTGTTAGAACCGAACCGAACCGAACTAAAAGTTTAGGTTCGGTTGTTGATTTTGAGTGGACTAAACCGGGTAAGCTGAAATCGAATAGACCATATTAAAAAAAATATACAAAATTGTGCTGCACCCACAGTCTCGTACCGCATTTCATTCAAACCTAGTACCTGCTATGTACTCTCTCTTTCTTAGTCTCTCTAGCCTGAAGGCAGAAATTGCAATTTGCGAAATCAGAGTTTCCATTGCCTCGCAATAGTGCAAATCGATGATACCTAGCTCACGGTCCTCACTCTACAAGTCCAAAGTCATCCACTTCAGTCTCCAGCGCAGCCCGCAAGTTCGAACTGACAACTCGCAAGTTCACGATGAGAACTTCACACACAGATGTTTGTCAAAGGTTCACTCCCTTGGGATTTTGTTTTTGTTTCAAATGCATTAAAAGAGCCTACCTACCTTGGGTTTGTATTGTATTCTTTGGTTAAAGGCATGGTAGACACTTTATACTGACAAAATTTTTCTAACATTTTTGAGGCAACAAGTTTACTAATTGGAACAACTTTTCTAAACAAAAACTCTGCCATGAGCTTATCTCCTTTCTTCCATTTGCTAATTTTGCTAACTTTTTTAAGGGAACAACTTTATACTAATTTTCAATGAAGAGAATTGTGATATCTGTGGACTTGTGATATCTACAACGTTCATAGTTATACAAAGTGTAACGCCCCATCAATTTAAAACTATTTTTCTCGTTAAAAATACGTTGTAAAAATTTTCGCTTTTATTTATTCATTGTTTGAAATCCATTTTTTGAAGAAACGTGAAATCAGGGTAAATATTTGTGGAATAATAATGGAAATTAACAAGTAGTTTCCAAGTGTTCTTAACAAAATTCCAAAGTCCCTATTACAAGTTTAAATGTTCAAAACACTAATAGTAGAATTTACCATAATACCCCTCACTCAACATACCAACAAAATACTAACAACTTCCAAAATACGTGATTCGCACCCAGCATGTCAAATTGGTTGATAACAGGAGGGGTCATCCTGGAATAACTCCTCTTCCACTGGTACAAATTCTTCATTATCATAATCACCTACATTACGGGGAAAACAATGAGTCTAACGCCCAACAAGAATCAGAATAATAAATGCAATGCATATGATGCATGTTCATACGATGTATTACAGAGGAAATCCATATCTCATATGTTATTTGGGACGATGGATAAGTCAATTGCTCTCGTAGCTTAACCTATTTTTCCTATGGGGAAACATGCAATTAGGGGTGTCACTACGAGCCATACCCAGTCGTTTTGTTGAAGACATTGGGGATTTCAGTACGAGAGAATCGAGAATCTTATGATTTTCATGGCTTAACCTATGCCTTCGTGCCCCCTAAGTGGGGGTAGGCACTCCAATAGGGGTGTCACCACGACAACTATTCTCAATCCTCCCGAACCCCCATATGTCTATTTACGTATATTAGGATGACATACTGCATGTTAACAGTTTTATAAGTCCTAGGGTGGTGCATGAATATCATGAACTAAGCATAGAAAATAAAACACAATAGGAACACGATTTACTGCAATTGAAATTGTGAAGCAGCATAATTTTAAAAACAATATCCATAATTTCCATTGAACAATGCAACAATATTAATTTCACCCTATTAACTAGCTTTAGTGTTCAGCAAGGCACTACAAGTATTGGAGCATTCTTTTAACTGATACGAGCAAGGGAATACGTATGGAACAAAGCCTGTATACGATTAGCATTCCAAAAAGACAGTTTGCACTTCTCAGATTTCAGGCAGTCCTAATACCTTTCAAGCATATTCTTCAATAACCAAATACGATAATGAAGGACATAAAACAGTCCATTTCCAAGCAATACAATTTCTGCTTCTTACACCTTAAACGGTTAGTTTGCACTTCATCATTTAACAACATTATCATACCAACAACCAACAACTAAACTGATTCTACAAGTCAAATTCTCATGCTTCACCATATAGTTTGTCCCTTATATTTCTATTATATTTGACAGAGCAATTCCTATGAGTTATTTAGCTATTTTCTTGGCAACCAGCATAGCAGAAAGTTTTTGCATTTCATCAACCTCAGCAATTTATACAACAAGCAGTAATTTAACCATCTTTAGCAATTCATACAACAAGCATTAACCTAACCCGTAATGTAGGCCTCTTTGGCCAAAACAATATTCCAATTCTTACTTCAGATTTACAACAATTTATCCAAGCAAAACAACAACCAAATAGAAAGTTTTCCCAATTAATCAATCCTTCACACTTTCCTAACCAAGGGAGTATTAGATTAAATCCCCAAAACCAATTTGACCCAAAAATGTGAAAGGTCTTCAACTAAAACATAATCTATATCAAGACTTACCTTTACTTCACTTCACGAATGAATAATCCTACCACAGTACTCTTAGAGTATCACTCCAATGTCAACCACTCCTTCACTTAACTCACCACTTACAAATAATCTCTCAACAAGATGATACTCCCACACTCATTCACGTTCCCAGAGAATGAAATATAGAGGGGAGGGATCACCTATTATAGATGATGGTGAAGAAGGAAGCTGACAACTGCAAAGGATAAACTGTAAGGGAGGCTGGCAGTCACTCCAACCAAGGAGAGGTGGTCCAGTGGGAGGGAGCAACGCGGAAAAACTTCCACACCTACTGGAAGAGGCATGACATCGCAGCAGGAAGAAAAGAGAGAGAATTCGTTGTTGCAGACACAAAATCGGAAGAGAGAGAAGGTAATATATAAATGGGTTTCGTAGATTTTAGACTTTTCGGACGAACCCAGTCGTCTGAATCCATTTTCAAACAAGAAGGATGCGTCCAAAAACTCATAAAATTTAGTATAGATTCAAATCAACAACGTTTGCATCGTCCACGACGTCCGAACCTCGTCCGAAAACCCTTAAGCTCACATTTTCCTTAATTTTTAACACTTGGGTAAATTTTCAACATTAACCCTATACTTTTCAAGCATAATTTAATGTGTATCATCACGTAATATGACATGGGATGTATACATATTAGCTGTCTAAATTTAATACATTGATAAACAGGGAAAAATATATTTTCGGGGTATTACATCCTACCCACCTTACAAAAATTTTGTCCCCAAAAGTTGACTAAACAAATAGTTCCGGATATTTGGCTAACATATCATCTCTTCTTTCCCATGTAGCCTTTTCATTGTTGAACTGATTCTGCCAAAATACCTTCACAAGAGTGACTTCCTTGTTGCGTAATCTCTTTACACTGGTGTCCAGGATTCTGAACGGCTTCTCCTCATAGCTCAGGTTAGTACGTACCCAGATCTGCTCTTCAGGTCTCACTCGAGTGACTTTACTAAGGCATTTTCATAGCATCGATACATGAAATACATTATGCACTCCTGACATAGCTTCTGGTAATAGTAACCGATACGCCATAGGACCGATCCTTTCTGTAATCTCAAAAGGGCCAATGTAATGTAGATTGAGCTTCCCCTTGCGCCCAAAATGCATAACACCCTTGAATAGAGATAACTTCAAATAGACACGATCCCCTATAGCAAACTCCAAGTCTCAACGATGACTATCTGCATAACCCTTTTGGCGACTTTGTGCAGCTTGCATCCTTTGTCAAACAACATCTATAATCTCAGTGGTCTCCTGTATCATCTCTGGACCATAATACTTGTCTTCACCAACTTCGTTCCACTATAGGGGAGATCTGCATTTTCTGCCATAGAGCACATCATACTGTGCCATGCCAATAGTTGCCTGGAAGCTGTTATTATGGGCAAATTTTGCTAATGGAATGATATTTTCCCATCCAATCTTATACTCGAGGATGCAGGCACGTAACATATCTTCCAAGGTCTGAATAGTCTGTTCACTCTGACCATCAGTCTGTGGGTGGAAAGCGGTGCTAAACTTTCATTCTGTACCCATTGCCTTTTTCAAACTCTTCAAGAACCTCGAAGTGAATTGGGGATCCCGATCTGATATAATAGATACAGGAACTCCATGTAGCCGAACGATCTCCTTGACATACAATTCTGCAAACTGACTCATTTCATATGTCATCTTTACTGGCAAGAAGTGGGTAACCTTCGTCAGTCTGTCAACAATTACCCATATTGCATCGTGATCCTTCCTTGTCTTGGGTAATGCGGTAATAAAGTCCATAGTAATGTGCTTCCATTTCCATACTGGTATAGGCAACAGTTGGAGCATACCCCCAGGTCGTCGATGCTTAGCTTTCACTTATTGACATATATCACAGTGAGTAACATAGAAAGCAATATCGTGCTTCATTCTCGGCCAATAATAATGCTTCTTCAAGTCTTTATACATCTTGTTACATCCCGGATGAATAGAGAAACTAGAAGAATGGGCCTCTTTCATTATAGCAATTCATAATAGTATCTCAGGCACATACCACCGATTCTTATATTTAATGATCCCATCTGCAGATAAGGAATAACCCTGTAATTCAGGAAGAGTTGGATCGAGTTTAAGATCTTCACATAGAGCATCAGTCGCTTGTTCTTCTTTAATTCTTTCCAGTACAGAAGGCCTAAGAGTCAAAGCCGATAAAACTTCCATCAACTATTCAGGAACTAACTGCACATCTAATTCCTACATATCTTTCTGTAATCATGCTAGCATCTCCTCGCACGTAATGTTCATTAAAGCAACCTTCCAATGCAAAGCATCAGCAACGACATTCGCTTTTCCCAGATGATACTTAATTTCACAATCATAATCTTTCATGAACTCCAGCCAGCATCGTTGTCGCATATTCAAATCTTTCTGTGTAAAAATATGCTTCAGGCTTTTGTGATCAGTGAAAACCTCACATCGTTGCCCATATAGATAATGCCTCCAAATTTTCAAGGTAAAGACCACAGCAGCAAGCTCGAGGTCATGTGTGGGATAATTTGCTTCGTGCGGCTTAAGCTGTGTTGAAGTGTAAGCAATCACCTTTCCATTCTGCATTAGAACACCGCCAAGCCCACATTTGGATGCATCACAATATATACAGAAATTTTCGTCTTCTACCGGTAAAGCCAATACTGGTGCAGATGTCAAACGATGTTTCAACTCCTGAAAGCTTTCTTCGCACTTATTAGACCACCAAAATCTCACATTCTTCTTGGTCAAATTGGTGAGAGGCATAGCGATCTTAGAAAATCCACTAATAAATCGTTAGTAATTTCCAGCCAATCCGAGGAAACTCCAAACAGCACCGATGTTCTTTGGTTGTACCCATTCGACAACTGCTTGAATCTTTGTAGGATCCACAACAATACCTTCTTTAGAAACCACATGGCCAAGGAAACTGACCTCCTTCAACCAGAATTCACCCTTGGAGAACTTTGCATAAAGCTGGTGTTGTTTTAGAATAGATAGAGCAATTCTCAGATGCTCAACGTGTTCTTCCTTCGTTTTAGAATACACTAGAATATCGTCAATGAAGACAATGATGAATTTATCCAGATAATCCCTAAATATACGATTCATCAGACCCATAAACGCTGCAGGGGCATTGGTTAGCCCAAAGGACATCACAAGAAATTCATAGTGTCCATATCTGGTTCTAAATGCCGTCTTCAGTATATCTCCTTGCTTAACCTTTAACTGATAATATCTCGAACGCATATCAATCTTAAAAAATACACAAGCACCGTTCAATTGATCAAATAAATCATCGATCCAAGGTAAAGGGTATCTATTCTTCATAGTTACTTTGTTCAGCTTGCTATAGTCCACGCACATTCGTAAGGTCCCATCCTTCTTTTTCACAAACAAGACAGGAGCTCCCAGGGTGAGAAACTCGATCGAATAAACCCCTTTGTAATCAATTCTTCAAGTGGTACCTTCAACTCGCGTAACTCAGCGAGTGCCATCCTGTACGGATTCTTCAAAATTGGTTCTGTACCAGGATGGAGATCGATAAGAAATTCAATTTCTTTGACAGGAGGCAATCCAGGAAGATCATCCAGAAAAACCTCCGGAAAGTCACGGACCACCATTACATCTTCAACATTTGCTTTAAGTTTGATCATGGTGTTTATAACACTGATGAGAAATCCTTCGCATCGGTGCTTCATCAATGGATCTGCCTTTAGCGCAGAAATAATTGTCAGTTTGCCTTTTTCCTTGATTCCTCAAAAAATGTACAATTCGCCATCGAGAGGATAAAAATGAACCTCTCGTCTTGCACAATTCATAATGGCACGGTTTGAAGTTAACCAATCCATGCCGAAGATAATTTCAAACCCCTGAATATCCATAACGATTAAAGTTGCGCCAAATTTTCGGCCATTAATTTGGATTGCATAATCTTCAAGAATACCATTAGCAGTCATATATTCACAGGAAGGGGTGAGTACTCGATATCCGTTTTTAGGAATACCAGGCATGCAGTTTGCCTTCTTACATAATCATGTAGAGATAAAAGAATAAGTGGCGCCCGTATCGAATAAAGTATACGCGGCACATTATTAATGTAAGTTATACCTAAGGTGTTCAAAAATCACTTATTCAGATATACAATTCTAAAGTTTATATGGAATTGCATTACCATCTATATGGAATTGCATTAACATCGTGTGAATAAAATATACGTTCATAATAGTCAGATCATAGTTGTGTACCTGATATGAGAGCCGGAAGTTCTTCCTCTTTGTTCCCTTCTCCTTGCAGCTAAAATACACGTGGAGCTGCCTGTCAACCAATGTCGGGCTATTACGTGATATATGACCAGGCTTCCCGGATCTAAAACATCCACCTATGCCAACCTTGCACTGTCTAGGATGGCTCTTCCAACATATGGGGCACAGTTTAGGTGCCGCAGGTGTTGCAACAATCACTTCAATCACAAGGCGCTTGTCACGCCCCTATTGGGTCTCAGGTCCAAGCGGCCTTCTTACGCCATGATTTCCAAGTGGAATCCCACGCTGCTGAATAATCAGATTATTCCTCCCAATCCTCTGAGTAAACTGGCTCTATCTGGCCGTAATCCCTTCAACATCCTTAACGTCCAGTGCTCTAGCCACAATTTGTGAATAGGGAACACCCCGGATGCCAGATATCCGCAGACATCTCAGAATCTCCATCTTCAACCCTTGTAGGAAATGCTGCACTTTCGACCCATTGTCACTAACCAGGTATGGGGCATACCGGGATAGTGCCTCAAATCTTCGAATATAATCAGACACGGTCCCCGTCTATCGCGGCCATAGAAATTCTGTAAACTTCTAATTTTGAACGGTAAAGCTAAAATACTTCTCGTTGAATAACTCCTTGAAGCCCTTCCAGGCGAGAGTCTGTATATCGAGGGTCGGCTATACTGCTTCCCACCAAAACTGTGCATCTTGAGTCAGCAAGTATACAGCACATTTCACCTTGTCACTTTCTAGGATGTCGGCATAAGCAAACATCTTTTCAACGAACGGATCCATGTCTCAGCTGCTGAAATATCAGAAATATTGCCTTCAAAAGTCAGTGGTTGAAGTCGTAGAAACCGCTCCCAACCGGCCTCCACGGGTGCAATAGCGGCACAGAGATTCCCGTTACCGTTGCCCTTTCCATGCCCATTACCATTTCCCCGCTCCACAAGTCTCTCTATCACTTGGGTTTGCTGTGCCATAAATTGAGCCTGGTGCTCAATAACTTCCGTCATGCGGTTAAGAGCCTCGTTCTGCTCATCAGGTACTGGCATATTGTTTCTTGCTCATCGTGCCATTTCAATTTATCATCTACATTCAAAGTTTTTTAAGAACTAATAAGTTACGGGCATAATTAAAATTTTGAAAATTAGAACTTACTTACAGTAGGAGGAGTGTTCCACGACGATTCCTTGTGTTATAAACAGTCTACAGAACCGAGTTTGACCTGGTTGTGCTCTGATACCAACTGTAACGGCCCGTCAATTGAAAACTATTTTTCTCATTAAAAATCCGTCATAAAAATTTTCACTTTTATTTATTCATTGTTTGAAATCCATTTTTTGAAGAAACGTGAAATCAGAGTAAATATTTTCGGAATAATAATGGAAATTAACAAGTAGTTTCCAAGTGTTCTTAACAAAATTCTAAAGTCCCTATTACAAGTTTAAATGTTCAAAACACTAATAGTAGAATTTACCAAAATACTCCTCACTCAAAATACCAACAAAATACTAACAACTTCCAAAATACGTGATTCGCACCCAGCATGTCAAATTGGTTGATAATACGAGGGGTCATCCTGGAACGTCTCCTCTTCCACTGGTACAAATTCTTCATTATCATAATCACCAACATTACGGGGAAAACAATGAGCCTAACGCCCAGCAAGAATCAGAATAATAAATGCAATGCATATGATGCATGTTCATACGATGTATTATTGAGGAAATTCGTATCTCATATGTTATTTGGGACGATGGATAAGTCATTACTCTCGTAGCTTAACCTATGTTTCCTATGGGGAAACACACCAATAGGGGTGTCACTATGAGCCATACCCAGTCATTTTGTTGAAGACATTGGGGATTTCAGTACGAGAGAATCGAGAATCTTATGATTCTCGTGGCTTAACCTATGCCTTCGTGCCCCCTAAGTGGGGGTAGGCACTCCAATAGGGGTGTCACCACGACAACTATTCTCAATCCTCCCGAACCCCCACATGTCTATTTACGTATATTAGGATGACATACAGCATGTTAACAGTTTTATAAGTCCTAGGGTGGTGCATGAATATCATGAACTAAGCATAGAAAATAAAACACAATAGGAACACAATTTACTGCAATTGAAATTGTGAAGCAGCATAATTTTAAAAACAATATCCATAATATCCATTGAACAATGCAACAATATTAATTTCACCCTATTAACTAGCTTTAGTGTTCAGCAAGGCACTACAAGTATTGGAGCATTCTTTTAACTGATACGAGCAAGGGAATACGTATGGAACAAAGCCTGTATATGATTAGCATTCCAAAAAGACAGTTTGCACTTCTCAGATTTCAGGTAGTCCTAATACCTTTCAAGCATATTCTTCAATAACCAAATACGATAATGAAGGACATAAAACAGTCCATTTCCAAGCAATACAATTTCTGCTTCTTACACCTTAAACGGTTAGTTTGCACTTCATCATTTGACAACATTATCATACCAACAACCAACAATTAAACTGATTCTACAAGTCAGATTCTCATGCTTCACCATATAGTTTGTCCCTTATATTTCTGTTATATTTGACAGAGCAATTTCTATGAGTTATTCAGCTATTTTCTTGGCAACCAGCATAGCAGAAAGTTTTTGCATTTCATCAACCTCAGCAATTTATACAACAAGTAGTAATTTAACCATCTTTAGCAATTCATACAACAAGCAGTAACCTAACCCGTAATGTAGGGCCTCTTTGGCCAAAACAATATTCCAATTCTTACCTCAGATTTCCAGCGATTTATCCAAGCAGAACAGCAACCAAACAGACAGTTTTCCCAATTAATCAATCCTTCACGCGTTCCTAACCAAGGGAGTATTAGATTAAATCCCCAAAACTAATTTGACCCAAAAATGTGAAAGGTCTTCAACTAAAACATAATCTGTATCAAGCCTTTCCTTTACTTCACTTCACAAATGAATAATCCTATTACAGTACTCATAGGGTATCACTACAATGTCAACCACTCCTTCACTTAACACACCACTTACAAATAATCTCTCAACAAGATGATACTCCCACACTCATTCACGTTCGCAGAGAATGAAATACAGAGGGGAGGGATCACCTATTACAGATGATGGTGAAGAAGGAAGCTGACAACTGCAGAGGATAAACTGCAGGGGAGGCTGGCAGTCACTCCAACCAAGGAGAGGTGGTCCAGTGGGAGGTAGCAACGTTGAAAAGCTTCCACACCTATTGAAAGAGGCATGACGTCGCAGCAGGAAGAAAGCAGAGAGAATTCGTTGTTGCAGACACGAAATTGGAAGAGAGAGAAGGTAATATATAAATGGGTTTCGCAAATTTTAGACTTTTCGGACTAGACTAGTCGTCCGAATCCATTTTCGGACGAGAAGGATGCTTCCGAAAACTCATAAAATGCAGTACAGATCAAATCAACAGTGTCCGCGCCAGATTTTGGACGAGAAGGATGAGTCCAAAAACTCATAAAATTTAGTACAGATTCAAATCAACAACATCCGCGTCGTCCGGACTTCATCTGTAAACCCTCCAGCTCACATTTTCCTTAATTTTTAACACTTGGGTAAATTTTTAACATTAACCCTATACTTTTCAAGCATAATTTAATGTGTATCATCACGTAATATGACATGAGATGTATACGTATTAGCTATCCAAATTTAATACATCGATAATGGGGAAAAATATATTTTCGGGATATTACACTAAGTACTTTATGAAAAATGAAAATCATTTATATAATAGACATATTTTTGAACTTTGAATATAATATTCACTAATCTCAGCATCTTTGTACTTGTGAGTGAATCAAGTATAAAAGACAGGATAATATTTTTTTTCCTATTGTCTATTGTTGCATAGGATATTTTTTTTATCAACAAATATTTGAAATATTTAATGTATGGGATTGTATAACTTTGCTGTTATGATTGAATTTTGGATTTCTAACTAAGATGTTTAAACTATTATTCAAGTTCTATTCAATGTTTATGAATGTTCTTTACTAAGATATTGAAACAATTATGCAAGTTCTGTTTGGTGTTGATTGAAAATATTTGCGTTATTTGTAATGGTTTAATTTTACATTTTTTATATTATGATAGAAAGTGATGAATAATAGCAGGAAAAAAAACAAAACATGTGAAGCGTGAAATTACTTAGCTAAAATAGAATCAATAGAGTCGGATAACCCTTGAACAACTTGCAATTACTACGGAAATTCATATGCATGTCATCTAGTAAGAAATGAGACTTTTTGTAGATTTGGATGATTTTATTATGGCGGTAAACAAATATTGATATTTTCATAACTATTTTCTCTCAGGTGACAGTGTTTTTGTTGATTTGATTCTTGTATTCGATTATTCATTTCATTGTCATTTGGTAGTACTAATTATACCATTGCAGGAACTTTCCTTTGGTTCCCGGTGAAATGGTATTCAGGTTAATTTTCCTACCTCCGATTTGATTCTCTTTGTCACCAGTTGAGTTTCATGCAAACTAAGAAGTTTAGTTTTGAAACAACTTTTTTTTGTATATTTTTTTGGGTCTTCATGATTTTCAATTCATAGCATGCTAAGATACTTACTTTTGTTATATGACAATTTTATAGAATTTATATAATTTTTTGTCCAGGATTAGTTGAAATTTGTGACTTCTTTTAGTTGAAAATTATTAGAAAGCATCTTGTTGGAGGCCATAGGGTCTATAAAGGTAGGTGTAGATGATGGAATGCAAGTATACTAATGTTATTCATTTATAATTTGTCTTTCTAAAATGACTTTTGATTTTCTCTTCCATTAGTTTATCTATATTTAATACTTTTAGTTAATGTTATAAGTAAGTTTAGATTGACAACTTACAGTGATATTGTAATATCTCAAATCTTCTTTGAGCTAAAGGCATAGCTTACGTGATAATTTGGGGATATTAGGAGCTAAGTTGGACGAGTAAAGATATTGGTCAAGAGAAATGCATTTGGAATGAGTGAATTTTGATACCCCGTTATATTCATAATTAGATTATGAGAATGATTGAAGTCAATTGGAGATACTTAAAGTTATATTGGGCGATATCAATTGGATTAATCTTCAGTCGAGGTAGTATATATACATATGTACATAGGTTAATGAAGTAATATGTATATATATATATATATATATATTGTTTGGAAGAATATTTAATTGGTGTTGGGTTTGCCGATGATTAAGAAAATGGGTTTTTAAAGTGTGGTTAATCATGGTCAAATCAACTTCAATTTTAAGAAAGAAGAAATAATGATATATTATACATGAATACGTGAAACCATTTTCTAAAGAGGGTGATCTGCGGACGTTGATGGCAGACGATCGGCAAAGGGAGATCATCTGCCATGATCATCCGCAGTTCAAGAACAAAGTGTTGGCAGACGATTTTCTAAATTCTGGTCGATCATCCCTCCTATTTCACTGTCGATCGCCATTTATTGAAGAATATTCTGAAGAGTTTAACTGTATGGAAATGTAGCAAGCCATTGTCTGATCGTCTAGAATCGAAAGAGACGATGTTTAACACGTCTGAACTGGAAAGGTTAGACGTTTTGGATATTTGGTTTATGAAAGGTTATTGAGCATTGATGAGTACACCTCTTGGCTTTCTATTTTCTCTCTGAATATTTATGTTAGGCATTAGAAGGATTTTATCTATAAATAGGAGATGATGGCCGAGAGTTTTTAACATGAAAAACATAAGGATTACTCTACCAAAATGAGGAGTGACTTGGAGGAAAATTGTGAGGTTTGGGTGCTGTGAATGGAATGCTAGAGTTGAGTTTATAGAGTCACTGGGTGGCTAAGATTCTAAGAAGAGACACTAGGGATGACGAGAGACTGTATGGATTTCTAGAGAAGTGGGTCTATGAGGGTATGAGTTTTGTATAGTTGGAACTTCTTTTGGAGTTTTCAAGGAGAGCATGAATGGGAGTAGTGTGTTGCTATGTTGTTTTGGTTGATAGTGTGTAACTGATAGAAAATCGTGGATGAATTGCATAAACCACACTGAGTTTTACTGGTAATAGTTTCTTCCCATTTGGATAAATATATATATATATATATATATATATATGTGTGTGTGTGTGTGTGTGTGTGTGTGTGTTTATATATTACTGGTGCTGCTGGAGAGTGAATAGAACAATTATTAGTGGAGTGATTATATGAATTGGTGTTGTATATTGAGTTGAACTTGATTCTGTTGAGTGCATATTAGTAGTATTATTCTTGGCAGAATAATTGGATTAGGGTTGACTATTTTATGTGATTAAGAATGGATTTAGCCACTGCATGTATAATAGTTAGAAATTGTATATTAGGATGTTATTCATGAAGATGGTTATTGTCATGTGGTATGAATAGTTGCAATGGGTTGAAGAATAAGGTTGGAATAAATATTGGATTAAGGGTTGTAATTATTGGATAGACTGATAGTTTGGATATAATGGGAAACTATTTATTATGGATATATAAGCATGTTAGTTGAAGTTAGGGAAGTTAGAGGATCTTGTTATTAGAAATTAATTATTAATAGTTTTATTTGCTAATAATTATAGGTTTCGTGAAAGAATCTTAAAAGAGTTAACTCATTAAAGCTAAGGACTTTAGGTACGTGCTATTGCATGTGCTTTGTCCGAAAGGACCTACATCTCGGGAAATTAGGGTTTTGTTTGATGTGTGTTTAATAAATGCATAAGTTATATTATTGTATGAAATGTATGTTGTTTGATTGTATGTTTATTAGATTTAAGTTCAGTTCCTTAGATAGGACGGATCACGTTTTAAGAATACGATTAAGGAATACGTTAGATAGAATTATATGTATACAACAATGTTAAGACTCGATTTACTAATAAACGTAAATATTTGTTTCTGTGGACCTGTTAGTTATGCCTGGCATAGAAACCAAAGATAACAACTGTGGTCCGGTTGGACACTGTAACGACCCAGTTTTTCGTAAATCCTTAAAAATGTGAAAAATTTGAAAATTTTCTTTTTAAAGCAAAACATATGAGAGTGTGTCTGACCGAATCGCTACTGACTTTTTCTTTAAAACTCATTATGAAAACCAATTGATAATATGTGCGGAAGCATTATAAAATAAATCATTGTAAAACAATGGGGGAAGCGTAAATGAATCTTTTAAAGAAGAAACTAAACAATGGAGTACAATATAATAAACTTAATGTGATTACAACCATTTCTCATTTTACTCTTTAGTCTGGCCAGCCCCGAGTCTCGCGCATGCAAATCATCCATCACTGCTTCATTATGTGTTTATCATCTACTTATTATCTGTTCATTGTTGTACCTACACCACAAGTAATACGTGAACCTAATAGCTCAGTAAGGAAAAGGGTTAACACAATTATGCTTATGACTCTATTTAGTTCTTTTGGAATGGAGGCCACCCAAACCATTCTTTCTTTACGTTTGTTTGTTCGTTTGTTCGTTCGTTATTCGTACTTCGTACTTCGAGTTGGAGATTGGTGGTTGTACTTTAAGATGGCTTAATTTGGTTGGCTGTAACCTCCTGTGTGCATACTAGTCCCTTTCCCGACTAGGTGAGGGTGTATCCTAGCTGCCAAGTTAGATCCGAACTACCCATCTACCCCATCTACCCCAAACTCCCTATTCTTTTCCTTTTAGGCGTATCTCGCTCTCGAGGCTGTTTTCTCAGTGATAGACGTATCCCGCCCATCCTGACCGTTCTTTTCCTTTCGAGCGTATCCCACCATCTGGGTTTTATTCTAGTAATAGACGTATCCCATCCATCCTGAATGTTTTCTGCTTCCTTATTCCTTAACATTTTTCTTCACTCATGCATGTGTGAGTACCACCCCAAAGTGGCACTTCCTACGGGTTTCTATTAACGTGGTGTATGATGCGTATAACATAACTTTAACAGAAACTGAAGTGCGCATAAATAAAAGTAACTGAAATTAAAAGTGCAATAAAAGGAATAGCAGTAACTAAACAAGCACACAAAGACAAGTAATAACAAAAGAACACCTAATTAAGTACAACATATGAAGGAAGCAATTATAGAACTAATTAAACAACGGGGGACATGCTTGGATATGTAAGTCACAATAATAAAAGAAATATAACAGATTACAAGCAACGTGCATATGAAGGTAAGGCGTAATTTAATTAACATGCTCAAGAAAGAATTATAATTATTTCTAATTAATTTATATGCTTAAGGGTTGATTACATGCTTTTATCCTAGTTAACTAATCATGCTTAAAGAATAATTTACATGTTTCAATGTCAATAACATGCCCAATCAAATACTAGCCACTAAGCATGCTAGAATAATCAATTAAACATGCTTCCAAATAAATGGCAATTCAAACGGTTTACAGGCTTGGACTACTAAATGGGTTACATGCTCAATTGATTATTATTTAACATGCTCCACTAGTTATTAACATACTTGAACATACTTAGATGAATTAACATACTCGTGCAACAGTATTAATTAACGTTAAAAACATGCTAGACCTAGCTAAATTAACATGATAATTGGTTTAACACACTTAGTTAATTGATCTACTAAATAATGGTTATCGTGCTTGAAGGAAGATAACAATTTATTAATCTAATAATTATTAGTCGATTTACATGCTCAGCCGATTTACATGCTCGATTTCTAATTCTAATTCAGTTACTTACTATGATCAGGTTATTATACTCAAGTTGTCTAATTTAGTTAAGCTAATTAACATGCTCATACAATACTAATTAACAATTAAACATGCTGGAATTAGAGAAGTCAAACAACTGATTGATTTCCATGTTCGGAAGATTACAAATACAGATTAAGTAGTTTACATGCTTTGATTAAATGCCTTGGTTAACATGCTCAGAGGTTATTAGCAATTAAACAAACAAAGACATGCATAACAAAATAATATTCATGCGTGGAAGGAGAAACTATACGCAGAGGGTTAAACTAATTTCTGCAAGATATTATAATAAATGAAACTGTGAACTATGAAAAATAGGATCATACTCGAAGGTCTAGTTCTCAACATCATTCGTTCATACTTTTCAAGTCATTAACTCCTTTAATCATTCATCATGAGTCTATCAAAGTGAAACATGTATAACATAACTAAATAAGACTAGCAACAAGAACAAGCTATCACAGAAGCAATATCTACAGGGTATCAAGCAATCTACACTACCAACAAGGAAGTAATAATAGTGAGGAAGTCAACAAGGGAATAATGGTAGTAAATCATTCAAGAGACTAACAGTCACTAACAATAAACGTCACTTTTATCAACTTATCTAACTAGCAATCACAATATAGCATAAGGAATTTACAGAGAACTAAACGTATAATCCACGCACTCTACTTGTGGTGTAGGGCCTCCAAATGGCCAAGACACACCCAAGTTCCTTACCTCAATGCTATATCGCGTTTAGCACCTAACTGTTGTCCTTCTCCTTCTTTCGATACCTTCATAATTAAAAACATCTATCGTTATAGCATTCCATAATCAAACTCAATATCCATTTGAATAATAGAGCATGTTCACACTTCATACCAATTTCAAATTTGTCCTTTAATCATGTGTTACCATCCTAACATAACTCTTCCATTCATTTCATTTTTTCATCTTATATATACCAAGATGCAGTCCAATAAACAGAGAGTATCTCATCACTTATCTTCCTCATAAATCAACAGAGCAAACAACACATTTCCAACAACATACTGTATTTACTACAAGCTAAATTCAAACAACAGTAGAGCCCAACCATCGACATAAACAAATCCGCATTAACCATCAAACAAATCCCAGATTTAACAAAGTATAAATCATCACTGGAATACTCAAGAACTAATTTACCAGGAGAAGATCTTACCTAGAATAGACCCATGAAGGACCCGAGAGAAACAGCTCCAACTACTAGGTCAACAAATTTCAACACCAATTCTAGCTCACCCTCGGCTTAACACTCACTCGAAGCATCACTCCTGCTCTCACCCAAACCTCTGGTTCGCAGCTCATTGAGAGACACTCTCTGCCAAATAAAACGGCAGAGAGTACAAGCTCCCTCCTTCTCCATGCCCGATAGTAATCCTACAATTCCATCCAGCTTTTCAGAGGTTGTTCCCCATGCCCGACACGTAGTCAACTTCATCTGGAGGAGCACTGGTTCGAGCCGAACAGCGACCCGGACCCAGCAGCTCCACCCGACTCGTCCGTTTGCCCATCAACTCGAGGCATTGGTTGCCTCTGTCTATCGCTCGCCAACCCCTCGCCGTCACTGCTCCTTCCTCATCGCCATTCCTTCTACACCGGCATCATAGACTCGCTAGTGAAACCTGACATCGCCCAATTCCGAGCCCTAGTTTTGCACATCGCGACCTGTAGCTGCTCGTCGCTCGCACCGCACCTCCCATCCGTCGCACCCTCACTGCGAGCCAGTTCGCGATCAATTGCTCCCCCTCTCGGCTTCGGTCTCCTCTTCTCCCTTCGGGTCTACTCTCTCTCTCTCTTTCATTTTTTGTCTCTTCGGGTTCCTCAAAGCCATTATTCATTTCCACTTAACCGGTTCACTTAGTGAACCAGTTCAAATGGCGTGAACCGGTTCTGCCGAACCGGTTCATGCCTCCCACATCCCCCCTTTTTAAATTTTCCCCTAACTCAATTAATTTATTTAACCCTTTTACATATTAAATCCCAAATAGTCTATTTTATCTAATTAAATTCCTCTTTAGTAATTTAATTAAATCTTTCATTTAATTAAATTATTGTTGACTCAATTCCAATTCTCGGCTTATTTCAAATATCGCTCGATGATACTGATTGCCAATTATATTTTTGGTAATACCCCAATAATTATCCAATAAATCAAAATACCTCTAATTACTTTTCAATTAACCTTATTAAATTCTGATATAAAAATTCAGGGTATTATAGACACGCCTGGCTCAAATATCAAGTAAACGACTGTGGACCGATTTGATATGTCTGGCACAAAAGTCAACTGTGGTCCGGTTGGATATGCCGACATGAATGTTTGTATGGTCTGGTTTGATACACCCGGCATATAAACGAATGTTTGTATGGTTCAATTTGATATGCCCAGCATATAAACGAGTGTTTGTATGGTCCAGTTTGATATGGCCGAAATACAAACAATAAAAAAATGATTATGTGGACCGGTTAGATACGCCCGGTACATAATCAAACGTAAAAACAATAAAAGATATGAACAATAATAAAAAACGAAATAGAAAAGCTCATACAATATTTTAGAAATTGTATGTGAATTCTATGTTTTACATTTATATCACGTAGTGAGCGCTAAACTTATAGTTAAGTCCCGTTGATGTAGGTAAGGAGCCAATATATGGATAAAGTTGTTGATGGACGTAGCTGATGGAGTGTTGCTGTGTGGACGTTTGTGTTGTTGGCGAAATTAACTTGTGGTTATGGCTCACGGAAGGAAATAAATATTTTAAAAGGCTTTTAAGTATTTTACGACTTCAAATAAATGTTTTAAGTTATTATGTTTATTTAAATGTTTAGTTAATGAATGGGTTTGTGGTATTTAATTGTAAAAGACTTCCATTGTATGTTTTATATGATTTAGACTTCCGCTATATATTTATGACTCTGGTTTTACTACGCAATGATTTTAAAGAAAAGAAAATTTTTATATAGAAAAAGGTTACGAGATGTTACAGATATTATGTCATATTTGGCGTGTTACGTCATGACACAAAAAATGGGTAAAAAAGTAGCCCAAAAGTAGGTAAAAAGTAGCCCAAAAATTGGAAAAACTAGGCCCAAAATCGAGCCCAAAAACTAAGCCAAACCGATCTAAAACCGGTCACAAAACCGAACAACCGAATCGAAAAATCGAATTCCAAAACCAAGGAAAAAACTAAAACCAAATAAAAAATGAACCGATAAAAACTAAAATTGAGGTTCAATTTTGGGTTTGGTTTTCATGTGTAATATGTTTGGTTTCAATTCTTAAAATATAAAACCGAACCGATTTGATTTGGTTCTTGTTTGGTATAAAACCGAACTAAACCATTTACACCCCTAAGTTCTGTTTTTTATTTGTGAGCGAAACTTGATTAGTGTTTATCTTGTTACTGAACTCATACTTCAATGGATGTTTTGTTAATTTCTCTACACAAAATTTTCTAGTATGGAATGTGATGCACCCCAAGACCTTACCACCCGAGCCCGAGCCAAGAGGCTCATTGTTTATCTAACAAGTGCATATTTTGCAGGTGAAAATTAAGCTTGAGGGAATTGGAGATGAAGGTAGGCATGAGAACAAAGAAGCACCTAGGCATATGAACACTTGGAACCTTGAAGCACCCTCTCGACTAGATCACAAAAATCGGTGCAATTTGGATGCTCACAACTCCAAACCTATGGACATCCTCTAGTTGGTGAGTTGTCTATTTTTATACTTGACATGTTGGTTAGGTTTATATTTCATTAAGATACAATTTGTTGGATTTATTTTGGTTGGATTTAGTTGTTGTTCAATTTGGTTTTTGTTGGAATGCTCAGCTAGCATGTTAGGCAAGCATTCATGCCCCAAACTTAGTTATAAAGATATTTTTGTAATTATGTATTAGGGCTCCTTTTGAGGGGATATTTATCTTGCCCTAATGAAGTCCTAAAGGCAGATTAGTCAAACCTTAAAGCTTGAAGCTACGTTTTTGAGTTCCCCTCAAACCCTTGGTGTTTTGGGTTTTTGCTTCACCACAGATCCATCACCAAAGGCTTTCCTCTCACGTTTCTTGCTTGGTGTTGGAGAGGAAGGTTTGTGCTAGTTATCCTAACATCTCTCCTTGGAGGTGTCCATGGGGTGGAGGATTAGAAGATGGAGCAAAAGCTAAGGTGGAGTGACCTTTTTCTTAAAAGGTTCGATTGAGTCGCTTCCTTCGGTTGTGTGAGGGATAGCGAACCATCTTGGTATTTCGATTTTGTTCTCTGGATTTTTACAATATCTTTGTTTGAGATTCTAGATTCTGAATTTACTCTGAATTTATTTGAAGTATTGGGAATTATTTGTTGATTGGAGTTTATTTGGATTGATTTGTGTAACCTTTATGTGTGATAGCCGCAACCTATTTTTTGAGAGCTATTTTCGAGCAGCTTCTTGTTTCGGTCATAACACCGCTGTGTTATGATTTTGAGCGTGAATTTTGGAGGGCCCTTGTTTCTTTGTGTCCTCTAAATCCCCTCCAAAATTGAGACCAATTGGCTGTATAAATTGAGAGTTGATGTGGTTTCATTGGGAGTGGTCAGATTATAGCTAGCTGATTGCTAGTCTTGCCTCTTTTCGAGTTGTCCATTATCTTGGGCATAACTCTGTTTGTATTATGAATTTGAGTGTGGAATTTGGAGGTATCCTGTTTATAAATGTTGATTTAATCTCCTCCAAATTTTGTACTTATTGGCTCTATGCGTTGAAAGTTAACGTCGTTTCATTGGAAGTGTTCAGATTGTCGATTATTAGTTTGCACTTGTGTTGTCTTCTTGTTTTTTGGGGCACATGAAAATGTAGGCCTAATGATAACTTTGGTCTATTTTTGAGTCTTTGCACCAACAAAAGAACCAAATAATACAAATTATGAGCTAAACAAAATCGAACTCAATTTTCTTATTCATAAAAACTAATCAAAAGTAGGACAAACTCCTTATTTATATTATATATTTTTCAATAATCACAATTAAAAATATTTTTAAAATAATGATATGTGACAAAAATGAGGTTATTGTCCCATAAATTAACTTGTACTATGAAATTTAAATATTTAAGGGTATTTAACATAAAAAAAATCCTAAACTACGTAGTTCGTAAATAAGTTAAATCTAAAAGTATTTTCACTAACAAATAAACCTTGAACTATGAAAAATGAATAAAACAAACTTTGCAGTCACGTTTTTTTGTTAAAAAACAAGTCTAGACCCTTGCATAGGACAAATATGCATCCACGGATGAGTACACGTGTCCGTTGCAGACACATAAGGGATTCGTGGCATGTAAGATTAGATCTAAACCGTCAAACAATGTTCAACCGATAGCGCGTAAGGGATCCGCGACACGCAAGGGATTCGTGGCATGCAAGAAGCTCAACCAGCAAACCTCTATAGTGGATGCCTGCAATAAACCGCGGACCTTCGAGCAGATGACCGCGGCAACCAGTTAACCTCTATAATGGGAGATAAATCAAATCAAATTAATTCCAATGAAATAACAATAAATCAAATAAATTACAATTAATTCAAGGGTAAATGACAAATCAACCATCGTGGTTTAAGATCAGTGACAAGTCAATCACTAGGGAATTTTTTTTAACAAGTTAACCACTCACGTATGTTAATGACAATTCCATCATCACGTAGACGTTTACCGTTAAAAAGCTGGATGTCAACGTCCAAATGCCCAAACGCCGAAACGCCCCGCTCCGCTCCGACGTTCTAAATTCAGAACGCCCAATACGGGGTGTTCTGATTTTCTGAAGAATTTAGAACGCCCAATGCGGGGCGTTCTGATTTTTTAAAGAATAAAATTAGAACGCCCAACGTGGGGCGTTCTAAATCGTTGTGGTGTCTGGTGCCAACACATCACAAAAATAGCGGAAGTATTAATATGAAAATTAATATGAAAAATCAAGGAAAAGAAGCGGAAGTATTAATATGAAAAATAGCGGAAGTATTAACTTGTCACGACCTGGAGGAGGGTCTAACAAAACCATCGGTTAGGCGACCCGATCCTCGTAGAGGACCCGGTTACCCAGCCCAAGGCGTAAAAGAAGCGGAAGTATTAATATGAAAATTAAGCTCAAACACAAATCACAGGGGTTAAGATCCACAGAGTAATCAACTAGAGACATGATAGTATAATAAGAAACTTACTACGCATAATTAAATCAATCAACACCAAGACAAATCTCAAATGTACCAGAGACGAAGAGATTGAACAGACGAACATCCACCCATCAACGGGATGATCAAAACACCCACCAGTAAGGAATATAAATGAAATGCAATTACAACCTCTATGACAATTCTACATGCATAAGTTTGATATATCTGTAAGCTGGGTGAGAGCAACCTCTTCAGTTTCCGAACCCACCACTTGGATTCATTTTTACATGGGACCAACCTCTTTAGTTTCCGAACTCACTAAAAATGAGCCCACTTACATTTATGTTACTTAGTTTTGGGTGAGAGCAACCTCTTCAGTTTTTGAACTCACCCACCCATTGAGTAAGAGCAACCTCTTCAGTTTCCAAACTTACCCAAATGGGTTTATTTCTACGTGTGAGCAACCTCTTCAATTTCCGAACCCACGTAGAAAACACCATTTATTATCTTTGTTATTAACCCATGAAATGCATTACGTGCAATCCTACTAACATGCCTATATGAATGTCACACAACAGTTCATATATTGCAAACAATATTACAAACAATTAACAAACAATTAATACAATTATGCTTCAATTAACTCTAAGCATGCTTTCAATTAATAACATTTTCCCTAACAATCATACAACATATCTATCCCCTTATTTTTCACACATCATTTCTAACATATATTTATAGTTCCATTTCCAACATATTATCTGCCAGTAAAAACACTAACCTAGGGCAGCAATCAACTTAACATGCACTTATCACACATACATTAAGAATTATACAATTTAGTATTCACAAACTATAACTAATAATTTAATTACAACACCCTTGTTAATTCCTACAATTACAGAGCCTACAATCACAGGGAAAACCTATACTGTCACAAGAAGAACACATGGTAGACTTAATTTACAAAATATATTTTAGTATCCATGCTCCTCATTTATCATTTGTGGCCATTAATCAGGTCATTAACCTACATACATCAACCGGTTGAACTACTCTAAACCTAATAGAAGCATTCAGGGAGTGTTTATTCCAAGCAACAGCAATAGAATATAATTATTACATCGGCAGATCAATTCACTAAAATACAGGTTCATTAGCAGAAAGGAAACTAACAAAAACATGCAATTTAGCAAAATATCAGTTATTATTTTAATGGCAGGGAATAAGAACATGCAACTGACCATTGATAGGTTTGATTATTTTCATCAAGCTATTGACAAATCAATGATGAAAAACTACATAATCAGAGGACTATCATCAAGAATAGTGGTAACCAAAAATCAAGGAAATAACATGACCCAAAGAGAAACATTCCAGAAGCAGTTGGAAGAGAAATAATTCATGCAGAGGAGAACGACTATCACAGATATATGAACAGACATAAATATAACAGAGAAGGATGACAATCATAGAGACAATTCTTGCATGGATTCATCAGGGAAAACAAGTATGAAAAATCACAGAGAACACAACCAAATCCTACTCCCATGACATAGGTCCTTACAGACAAAGTACACGCATTATTCCTTACCTCGCGTATCTCTTTTCTTCTCCTTTTTCAGCAACAGTTCTCCTCACCACCGACAGAACTGCAACTCTAGAACAAAACCCACCAGTTTTTCTATAAGGAAAAACTTCTAACATACATGATCTATATATACACGCCCAAACGACACCTTCAGCTTCCCTACGAAGGTGAAAAGTCAAGGAGAAAGACGTTTGGACACCCATTGAAGCATCAAGAGTCGAAGGTTTTCCATTAATGGCAATTAATTATTGTTTCCAGATGACGTTTCAGGTGGCGGTCAATCGATTCATGTTTGGACGATCAACCACCCATTCACTGAACAATCCTTAATGTATTTTAAATCCTTGTTTCCCTAACAATAAATAATTACATCCTTATAATTCCATCACATTTCGACACTTTATTCTTCATATTAAAAACACCAACAATAATGTGTGACAAATTGACAATGACCAACATATTATATTTTTGCTTAATCCAATGTTTACACGAAACTAAATACCCCTGGTATTACATACATAGACAGCTACATCGCAAAATATGCCAAAATCATTTTTCATACGAAAAAATCATCAGAGAAAAGGGATGGTCACACAAAGACTCATTCAACTCTCATCATAGAATAGATGACTATCGTCGATAGCAACACCTCATGAGTCAGATGAAGACAAAGGATGATGATCTAAAGATCCAACATGTCACCTAGATGTGCCGACAAGTCGTAGCTTAGCACCGATACGATCTGTATAATCGAAGTAACATAAAAGGTTGCTCACGATAGATTGCTTCTCAACTAAAGAACCTATATGTTCCAAATTGATGGGGGTTGCTGATGAGCAGAACTACGAGCCATCACGCCACTTGTCAAATGGAACGGTACTAGAATTGACTAATTTAGCTACTAACAACCTTGAATCCATGAGGCTAAATACTCTTGCCAGGTTATGGGGCTCGAAACCCAATGACACATCATCACCACTCCATCTCCATTTCAACTTTTGGGGCTCGAAACCCCAGGACATATCACCAATGCCCTATCACCCTTTGGCACGTATAAACAACCAATCTTCTCGTAGTAAAATATTACAAGGGATAGTCTCCTGACGCTTTAGCGCTAGAGTGCCTAAATCATTAAGAAGATTCATTCCACCCAATACATATGCACATATATCAAACCATCACTATGCACAAAATATCAACAGTATACCATGTAAGATAAAGTAAAACTAAGAAAACATACATATACATATAAATAGATGTGTTGTCGAAATAGTCCCTGTCAGGTTTTCAACGTGTGGTATCACACAAAATATTAGTTTTGAAAACATGATACAATGCAGTGCAAAAACTATAAAGATCCCTACCTCGATGATGACCACAACATGTTTACCGACTAGCTAGCTCCATACGCTATTGGAAGGAAGGTCGTACCACTGACATCTCCATAACTTATAACAAAGCTGATCCACCAATCCCAAACTGGAGATCAAATCAAGGAATACCCTAGGAATCCTAGACCAAACACAAAACCTAGACCAAAAACTAAGTACGGCTGGTGAAGTCGAACTATAATACCCGAAATTAAGCTTAAAGTAAGGATAACAATAATTAGAAACTTTAGGGATTTTGGGATGATTTTATTATGGAATGTAATACTTAGATAAATCTCTCTATGTATAATGTAAAGGATTTTGTAGAATATATGTTTGATAAAAGAAAATACATTCTGTAATAATGCATGGTACACTTGGTATATTGCAATGAAAAGAAGTATGAAAATTAAGGTAGAAGTATTGTTGGATTAATTGAGATATAAAAGTTAAGTTAAAAAGAGTGATAAATTAATTAGGATACAAATGGTAGGAGAAAGAAGAGCAGGTTGTAGGAATATAGTAGTTTAATGGAAGAGAAGTGGCCATGTGAGAAGGGTCGAGCGGCCGTGAAGAAGGGATTTTCAAAGGTAGAGCGGTTGAGCATATGCTGGACAGATCTCAGGGGAGGAAAATGGCAGAAGTGAAAACCAAGGGTGGATAGAAAATGGCATTACACTAGTCGATCAAGTGATCGACCGATCCCACATGAACTCCAAAAAATGTAGATCCCGAGAAATGCATTCTCTTTAATTCCTCCATGTTTACTTCCCTTTACAAATGACAATTTATAAAGGGTGTTAGGTGAGATTATGGGGATCATACGAGGCTTATATGGGAAGATTCTGAGGAAGAAATAAGATAGATAGAGAGAGATTTACTGAGAGAGAAATAGAGAGAAGCTCTTTGGAAAGCTGTGAGCCAAGAAAGACAAGAGAGGAAAGTGAGCTTCTATGAGAGAGAGAGAGCTGTTGCGAGAAAAAAGCAAAGAAGAAAGAGAAACAAAGTGAAGGAAACAGAGGGAGCCGATAGTGAAGTGAAGTAGAGAAAAGGAAAAGAAACAGAGGAAGAAGACAAAACGAGCGAGGGAAGGACGAGCTAAAGCACTTGGGTCTTCCTCGAGTGTTCTTCTAGGATTGTCCCCTGTATTTGGTTAAACTCTCTGTATTATTTGGTGAAGCTCTCTATTTTGTTTATGAATATCTTGGATGATATGCTCTGTTGATGGTTTGGGCTCTCTGTATTGTCTGTTTGATGGATAAATGCTCCCTGTTGGTTAGTGCTTAGTCAAACTATGAGAATATATGCTCTGTTAATTGGTTGTTGTCTCTTTGCTTGTGACTAGTTATGGATTCTATGGAAATAATAAGTAGAAGATAAATGAATAAGGGATGTTGTGCACAGCTGTTGGATATTATTAAGGAAAATGTGTATGCTCTATTAATGAAGGGTATTAATGGATTGATTTTCATTGATTAGTTGTTCTGCACTTTTAGGATATTGTTATTGGACATTGAGGGATATATATATGTTGTCTGTTGGGATCGACTATAATAAAAAATGAAGTGAAGAAAAATGTTGGGAATAATGGTATAGATAAAGGTTAAAAATATGTGATTAGTGATGGTTGGTTATTACTAATGATTAAATATTAATGATTTTGAAGGTACTAAGGAGAAGAATAAAGTGCTAAGTTCTCTAAGAACAACAAATAAGTTGATATTATTATCTGTTTTTGTCTTTGGGGCATACATCGCAAGAGTTAGGAATTGTATGTTTACTGTGTTTATTAGGTTTAGGTTCTGTAAATTAAGAAGTTTGATATTGATCATGCTATTGTTTGAGGATGTATTGTTATGTGCTTGCTTATTGTTTTAATGATGTGTTTATAGATTTAAGTTCTTTAAGTAAGGATTTTGATATTAAGCATGCTTTGAGGATTATAGGATTTGATATGAACATGCTTTGAGGATTAAATTGAGGATATAAACTGTATGCATTCATGTGCACTCACGTATCATGGTTTTCACAAAACGATACAAAAATGATTTATCATGCATAAAGTTTTAAGTAAAGAAACGATAAAGGAAAGTAAGAGCTTAAAGGATATGATGAGGCTTTGGCACGCAACTCATGAACAGAGCCTTGGTGGACGTGGTCCCCATGTATAGAGACTTTGGGTGAATTGGTCCCCCAATGATTGAATTGCTTCCCAATGGTAAACAGTTAAGGCTTTGGAATTTAACTCAAACTCATGAAAGAGGCTTGGTAGACATGCTCCCCAAGTATAGAGGCTTTGGGTGGATTTCCCCCCAATGATTGAGGTTTAAGTTGAATATCAAAGAGAAAGCAAAAATAACTGTAAAAAGGAAAAAGAAACTAAACGAGAAAATGTTTTGTAAAAAGAGCATGGCATGTTCATATTGCATATTTTATATTGTTTACTGAGCCTTAAGCTCATAATTTAGGTTTTGTGATGTAGGTATGAGTGGTATAAAGGCTAGGAGTAGTTAATGAGACAATTATGCGTCGTGGACTTGAGTGACTGGCTAGACTAAAGGATTAAAGGAAAAAAAGAAAATGTAAAAATGTTGTGTAAAGTTATGATTAAATATTTCAAGTTAAGAAAATTTTAGAAAAGATTTATTATTGCATTCTTAAATATTTTGTTTTACTATAAAGTCTTCCGCTGTGTTTTATAAAAAGTTTTTAAGAAAAAGATTTTATTTTATTAGCTTTAAATGATTTTAAAATGAAAAGTCTTCCGCTTCGCAAAAGTTTTAATTTTATGTGATTTTCAGACATAATCTCTTTTAAAAAAATGACACGTTTTCAAAAAGAAAAATTTAGTCATTACAATTAGTGTCAGAGCACTCAGGTTTTAAAAATGATTCTGTAGAGTGCCTACTAGCACAAGTCTCAACGTGAAAATGTTGCATCGACTGTAAGTATGTTAAGTGTTATTTTGAATTATATGTTCTATTATTGGAGATTATGTTTAAGTTATAGGATATTTTGTTTAAAAGTATATCATAAATGTTTCTGTGATGTTGAAAGAAGTTTAAAACGAATGATAGGAACTATTTAGGTTGGAGAATGAGACTGTATGATATGTGTGTTAGGCTAAGTTGAGGTTCTGTTTCTATTTGATGGGTTGGGAATATAGTTTTGTTATTGGAATGGAATTGGTTGACTAATAGAAGATCTTGCACAGGTTAAGTAAAGTTTGGATGACATAAGGATTCATATATTATCGGATTGAGTTTATTGCGTAATTCACCTACGACCTCCAAGGATATTGTTGAGGAATGATTTTTTAATTTTTGGTTTGGGTTTTATTCTACCTCTTTTGGATTACTGTTGGGTAGACAATTGAGAAATTTGATTTTGTTGAATTGGAATTGTCCTCAGTGTGTGTGTGTGTGTGTGTGTGTGTGTGTGTGTGTGTGTGTGTGTGTGTGTGTGTGTGTATTGGTGAGGATAAGAAACTGTTGATTAGGGTTTAGTCCCTGTTATAATTGTTGTCTAATTTAGTTGAGAACTGTTAAATTGGTTTGGGTTATGTTTTGCTATTGGTTTTGCTAGTTGAAATTTTAATAAACTTTGTGGGTTGTATAGGAACAAAATGGTGAGGGAAGCAAGATGGAACGAGGATCCAAGGGATGGAATGATCAGTAAGCTGATGAAAGTATTGGAATGATAGATTCAATTTATGGAACAAAGTAGAGAATTGGAAGAACAAAGAAACCAACAGCTGACGGC
The DNA here is from genome assembly GCA_022433065.1 of Begonia loranthoides. Lineage (NCBI taxonomy): Eukaryota > Viridiplantae > Streptophyta > Magnoliopsida > Cucurbitales > Begoniaceae > Begonia > Begonia loranthoides. The sequence goes on along the minus strand of CM039472.1, from coordinate 8,667,216 downwards.
TTCCAAAGATTTAGGATATGAAAGGTTCTAACGACTAAAGCTGACATACTTTGAAGGAGATATTTCAAATCTGGCAAGTGCAGAGGAGTGGATTCGGATGACTGAGAGTATGCAAGTGATTCTTATATTTGTCAAACAAGGGTGACACCCCGTAAGAATCAAGCTAAAGGTGACGCCCCACGACAGTCAAAGGAAAGGATGACGCCCTAAATAGTCAATTGTAAGGTATGTTTGACACACATAAGTCAAATATTGTCAACTGGGGAGGTTGGATGGATTAGGGATCTCCAAGTGGACTCTTGGAGCATGGACGTAGGGGAGGTTGTCGAACCGCGTGAACAAACCGTGTTTGCACTCTCTAACCCTTAACCTCTTTATTATTGTTTTAATTGAATGAATGGTATGCATTAAATCACTTAGGGTTTAGAGAAATAAATATTGTACAAAAATAGTAGATAACCTAATTCACTCCCTCCCCTCTTAGGTTCATAGCAATCCTTCCAGTGGTCATTTGCCAAACAGTCTCTGGTTCTACCTAAAATCAGAAAATGGTTGCACCAAGGGTATTTCTATCATGAAGGATGAGAGTATTTAGTGTATATTTTGTTACATTATATGCGAAATCAGTGTTTTGGTGCGTAAGATCAATATTTTGGTGTGTAAAAATGTGTAAAAACATTAAGGATATAATATAAGTGCTATTTCTATAAATTTCTTCTCGGATATAATTGTATATAGATAAAAGTAATGCATGATTGATTTATTTTAATTGAGTTTGGATGTAATACTTTGTTTCCTTTAGATTAAGTTGAATGATGTATATGATGGAAGATAGATAATACTGGAATTGCTTAGGTTTTAAGTCCAAGATGTATGGAATTAGCTTTGGGGGAGTAAAGAAACAAGAAAAACTCTACCCAGATAAACGAGCAAGGGAAGGACAAGCTAAAGCTCTTGGGTCTTCCTCGGGTGTTCTTCTAGGATTTTCCCCTCTGTTTGGTTAAACTCTTTGTATTATTTGGTGAAGCTCTCTATTTTGTTTATGATTATCTTGGATGATATGCTCTGTTGATGGTTTGGGCTCTCTGTATTATTTGTATGATGGATAAATGCTCCCTATTGGTTAGTGCTTGGTCAAACTATGAGAATATATGCTCTGTTAATCAGTTGTTGGCTCTTTGCTTGTTAGTGGTTATGGATTCTATGGAAATAATAAGTAGAAGATAAATGAAAAAGGGATGTTGTGCACAGTTGTTGGATATTATTGAGGAAAATGTGTATGCTTGGTTAATGAAGGATATTAATGGATTGATTTTCATTGGTTAGTTGTTCTGCACATTTAGGATATTGTTATTGGACATTGAGGGATATGTATATGATCTCTGTTGGGTTCGACTATAATAAACAATGAAGTGAAGAAAAATGTTGGGAATAATGGTATAGATAAAGGTTAATAATATGTGACAAATGATGATTGGTTATTATTGATGATTAAATGTTAATGATTTTGAAGGTGCTAAGGAGAAGAATAAAATGCTAAGCTCTCTAAGGACAATAGATAAGTTCATATTGTATGTGTTTTGGTCTTTGGGGCTTACATCGCAAGAGGTAGGAATTGTATGTTGACTATGTTTATTAGATTTAAGTTCTTTAAATTAAGAAGGTTGATATTGATCATGCTATTCGAGGATGTATTGTTGTGTGCTTGCTTGTTATTTTAATGATGTGCTTATAGATTTAAGTTCTTTGAGTAAAGATTTTGATATTAAGCATGCTTTGAGGATTATAGGACTTGATATGAACATACTTTGAGGATTAAATTGAGGATATAAACTGTATGCATTCATGTGCACTCACGTATCATGGTTTTCACAAAACGATACGAAAATGGTTTATCATGCATAAAGTTTTAAGTAAAGAAATGATAAAGGAAAGTAAGAGCTTAAAAGATATGATGAGGCTTTGGCACGTAATGTTGGACCGTATGCAAGCTTATAGCGTTCTAACTTTTTCGTGCGATAACACCCTATGTGATTTAATGCATATAATTAAATAATTAATCACAAATATGCAATAAAGTAAGGAGAGGGTTAGAGAGTGTGCACAAGATTTGTTTACACGGTTCGGCAAACTCGCTTACGTTTGCGCTCCAAAATTCCACTTGGAGATCCACTAAACCAATTGGCTTATAGGTGCCAATTAAACCGTTACACAATGATTATTAACGGGGTGTCACCCTTGACTATTCTAGGTCATTAATCTTTGACAATTAACGGGACGTTGCCCTAAATTTGACTATTCCAAGAAGTCACCCTTTGATTGAACTTACGGGCGTTCAATCGTGTCGTTAACTGATTTGGGGGCGTCACCCTAAATTGACGAATTCGTAGGGAGTCACCCTTTACAATTTAGTACAAATGTGTTTGGAAAAAATTAAAGCTCAAAAACTAATTCGAAACTCTCCCAAATTGAAATCTCAAGTTTGGGGTTAGGAGAGTTATATTTTACAAGCTCAATAATGTGTTTGGAATCGAGTATAAATTTTGGCAGGGCTTCGCCTCAATTTGTAGTATGAGCTATGGAAGTCTATGTATTTATAGAACTATCCATTTTTGGTCGACCTGAACGTTTCGGTCACCCAATGATTGAATTGCATCCCAATGGTAAACAATTAAGGCTTTGGAATTAAACTCAAACTCATGAAAGAGGCTTGGTAGACGTGGTCCCCATGTATAGAGGCTTTAGGTGTATTGGTCCCCCAATTATTAAGGTTTAAATTGAATACCAAAGAGAAAGCAAAAATAACAGTAAAAAGGAAAAAGAAACTAAACAAGAAAATGTTTTGTAAAAAAGTGCATGGCATGTTGCATATTGCATATTTTATATAGCTTACTGAGTCTTAGCTCATAATTTAGGTCTTGTGATGTAGGTATGTGTGGTATCAAGGCTAGAAGCAGTTGATGGGACATTTGTGCATCTTGGACTTGGGTGGATGCTTAGTCTAAAGGATTAAAGAAAAAAATGTAAAAATGTTTTGTAAAGCTATGATTAAATATTTCAAGTTCAGAGAATTTTTGTAAAGATTTATTATTGCATTCTTAAATGTTTTGTTTTACTATCAAGTCTTCCGTTGTGTTTTATAAAAGGTTTTTAAGAAAGGATTTTCTTTTATTGGCTTTAAATGGTTTTAAAATGAAAAAAATCTTCCGCTACTTAAAAATTTTATTTTTACACGATTTTCAAACATAACCTCTTTCAAAAATGACAAGTTTTAAAAAAAGGAAACCGAGTCGTTATACGAACGGAGCTTGCCAAATCCAACTTCGAGAAACAAACGGTACGGTCTACCAAACACAACCACGGTTGACACGGCACCCTAACGGACAACTAAAAAGTCCCAATGGTTGACAAGACACAGTGACGAAAGACGGAGCACAACACACTCAACGTGATCCACTCTATACTCAAGAAGACATAACCGATGCCATTCGAACAACCCATGGTCTACAAGGCATTACAGTGGTCAACCGAGATCACTCAACAGTAGTCGAGGCAAAGCGAAGGTTAGCCGAGAACTCGCAGCCTCAAAAAGACTCAACAATAGTCAATCAAGACCATCTAGTGTCGAGGAGACACGTCGAGGGTCAACTAGGACCTCACAATGGTCGATAAGACACGCCCGCATCCATCAAAGACTCAACAGTCAAGGAGACTCATCTACAGTCAATTAAGGATGACTTTCGTGGAAAGTTAGCTCGTAAACCATAACCAAACAGAGCATCAAACCTTGTCAACGGACAAGACTTTCCAACCATGAGTCACAAAATAGAGGGAAGGGCCCTATGTCAAGTCTAGGAACCCAACCGACACACAAACAGCTCATTCATGACAAAACGAGGACAGAAATTTCCCTTATGTCAATCATCGATCGATTAGTGTCATATTGGCCAACCGCTGATCATCCATTTTGAGCTCACTAGCCTATTTCTAATTGACCAGTGAAGCATTGGTTGATCAGCGATAGACCGATGTCACTCGCTGGTCAATTTTTGATCGACCAGTGGTGCACCGGTCGATCGGTGATCAACTGGTGTCACCCCCTGATCGATTTAGAAATCCACCAGGGCTCCCTTCTAGTCGATCAACCATCAACCAAAACCCCTCTCGATCGACCGCTGGCCAATCATGAATCATTAGGAACAATGGTTCTTCTGTGTTTCCACTTGATTCCTGGCCCCTAATTTCAAACAAGAAAATGAGGAGAAAAACTTACTAAAATGCAAACCGCCTTCACAAGGGTTGCTCCTCTGGACGTCGAAAAACTGAAACCGTTGTCGAAAATCGACAACACTCTAATTTGTCCTCCCTCCCCTCTATCACGTCCTTCTTTTGGCCGCATACAGAGAAGGAAGAAGAAAGAAAAAGAAGAAGATTTCTTCTTCTTATTGATTCTTTTAATATAAATAATAAATCTAATATATAATTTACATATTAAATAAATCCAATTCAATCTACGTTTTAAAATTCGACTCATTGAAAACATGATCTGAAAATAATTTTTTTAGTCAAAATAATTTTACCAAGACATTTCCGCAATTAAAACATCACTCGAAAAAACCCAAATTTTACCAATTTTGACTATTCGACCAAAAATATACACGTGACCGCTAAGTGACAAAATGATCAACTTCCAATATTTGACCCAAAATTATGCGAAACATTTACACGTGGAATTTGAAAATCATTTAAAAATCTCAAATTTTACACAATTAATCCAAATTTATTAAAATCCTCATAGGAAACGTAAAATAAATTAATTCAAATTAATGGAAATTACCTTATATACTGTAATACAAATTTAATAGTGGGCTTATTTGATTGGGTCACGACCATCCGCAACAAACATGTTCATGTCAACTGACATGTTCTCATCTGCTGTAGACCATTTACGTTGTCAATTGAGCACTATTTGACGGTCTAGATTTAATCTTGTACACTGTGAATTCCTTGCATGTCGCAGATCCTTACCACATGTCTTAAAATACTATATTGTTATATATTTTAAGCTTAAATAATTGGGCCACAAACACGTACTAGTCTGCCATGGACATGTACTCATCTGTGGATGCATGTTCATTCAATGTAGACATCCAAACTTGTTTTTTATCAAAAAAATATGATAGTAAAGTTTGCTTTGTTCATTTATCATAGTTCAATATTTAATTTGTTAAAAAAATTAATTTAAAGTTCAACTTGTCGTTAATCATATAATTTAGGCTTTTCATGTTAATTATCCAATATTTAATAATTATTGCAGTATGAAAAGTTTGATAACATGAAAAGAAGAAAAAAAAAGGGAAATTAATACTACACACCCTATAGTTCGCAGTCAATGGCAAGTCAAACCTTGGAGAATTTTTTTTAACAACTAAAACCTTGAACTATAGAAAATTCTCACCGGCGACCTCGGAATCACATTTCTCATCCAGGATCGTCGAGTTTAATGCCTTGGTTTTGTCTTTGTCAAGCACCATCTAACGGAGACGAAGGACGTCAAGTATCGTCCATCTTGGCAGTTCGAAGAAGATGGACTGTGGCGGGCAAGGAAAGACGATGGCGGGCGAGGGAGGACGATGGCATCCCTCCTGGCGGTTTCGTCTGTGTCAAGCTCATTAGCCGTTGGATCACGGAATGTATGGCCAAGATTGCATTGATGGATCGACGACGAATGGACAGACACATATCCCTGGCCGTTGGATCGAGTGAGGGGCGTCCCTCATCTGGATCGATGGCCAAGATTGAATCTGACATCTTCTAGAGGTGATGAACGGACATCCATCCCTGGCCGTTGGATCAAGCAATGGACGTCCTTCGTTTGGATCGACGACCAGGATTGAATCTACTGTCTTCTAGAGGCAATAGATGGATGTCTATCCCTAGCCGTTGGATCGAGTGACGAACATCCCTCATTTGGATTGACGACCATGATTGACTCCAAATTAACTGTCACGTGCAAGGCACACACGATTTTAAAATGCGTGACTTCCCTCAATTAAGATGGACGTCCCTCACCATGAAACCCACGTCCGTCGGCCAATACTACGTCGTTCTGCCCTCAATGGACACCTCTCATCTTAAGATGGCGTCGTTCAGGCCATGACAGACGTCCATCTTAATACGACGGATGTCCATTCCTCTCGGATTTTATTCCCTTACCCTAGATAATAAGTCTATTTCTTCTACCTTATAATATAATCGAACACCATAAGTCCATCCCTTGCCCTAGATATTTGAGAGAGAAATTTTGTCTTCCCCTAACCAACTCGCTCAACACAATCGAACAAACAGAGTGTTGCACATCACATGGAGTCAAGGGATGTTGCTTCATCTATTGTTGAAGAATCCATTGACTGTGGAATGGAGGTGGATAGTATTCCTATTTCGGCAGTAGAGACCAATGAGAATTGGTGGTTCTATCACGAAGTTGGTATAGGGGTACATTCAATCTCGGCATCTCTGGACTCGGAGCTTTGTTTAATATGTGACTCAGATGATGATAATTGGCCAAAGAGTATGCATCCCAAAGTAGAATGTTCATCCTTGGAGCTCTATCTAGGTAAGAAGTATAGTTCATTGAAGGATATTGGAGATGAGGTGTTGATTATGCTTTAAAAAATGGGCAAGGGATCAAGTTTGTCAAAAGCGAATGTCATCGATTGACTATTGTGTGCAAGGATGAATGTAGTTGGTGGCTTCCCGCTTCAAAAATGAAAGGAGAGCTTACCTTTCAAATTAAGAGCTATAATGAGGCGCACACATGTGCACGACAAATGGAAAGCCAACACGCTTCCTACAAATGGGTGGCAACCCAATATTTGGATAGATTCAAAAGTCAACCCATGTGGGAACTACATTCCATTATTGAGACTGTTAGGAAGGACTTTAATGTCCATATTACCTTGAGTCTTGCTAGAAAGGCCAGGAATTTAGCATTGAACCTGAACGAAGGGGATGGTGACGAACAGTACAAGCAACTGTAGTCCTACGCAGAAGAGATTCGAATATCCAATCCCGACAGCACATTGTTGTTGGTGTAGATATTCCCGAGCTTACTCCCCTTCCAAGTCCATATTTAAAATTATGTACGTGTGTTTGGATGCATGCAAGAGAGATCTAAGGGAGTTTGGTAAACCCGTCATTTGCCTAGATGGCTGTCACTTGAAGGAGTCGTGCCCAGGCCAATTTCTCACAGTCGTCAGCATTGATGCCAATGATGGAATTTATCCAGTTGTTGTGGCACTTGTTGAATCAGAATGTAGAGACTCCTAGACCTAGTTTTTGTGCTGCTGCTTTTGGACATAGATAGTGACATAGGCAGGGGATGGACATTTATTTCTGACAGACAAAAGGGGTTAGTGCTTGCTATAGAACAATATGCGCCAGCAACTGAACATCGTTTTTGCCTTAGACACTTGTATGCCAATTTCAAAAAATAATTTCCAAGCATGCAGTACAAAGATATCATGTGGAAGGTAGCTAGGGCCACAACATCATCGCAATATCAGAAGGAGATGAATACACTATTTGCGCTCAATCAGTCAGCACACGCATATCTGTAGAAAATTAACTCGAGGTGTTGGTTGAAACATGCTTTCAGTTTCGTTTCAAAGTGCGATATGGGCCTCAATAATTTGAGTGAGTGCTACAATGCCTGTCTCTTGCCAGCCCGGAACAAACCGATCCTCACTATGTTTGAGATGATTAGAACAGATATAATGATTAGGATCGTTAAGAAACATAACCAGATGGCTGAATCAACGGATCCATTGTGTTCTTAGACCACAAAGAAGCTTGCCAATCTGCAACATGCAACTCAAAATTGGTGTCTAACACATGTAGGAGCTAATCGGTTTCAGGTCAGTGATGGTAATGAATGGTACATAGTCGATCTAGACATGCGCACCTGTAATTGTTATTGGTGGGAGCTGACTGGAATCCCATACGTGCAAGCCATCTTGTGCATCAATTTTATGAGGAGTTCAGCTAACGATTATGTGCATGTATGGTACCTTCGGGACACATTTATGAGAATGTACTTCCACTTTGCCTGACTTATCAGTGGCCACCACATGTGGCTTAAACCTAACCAGCCTCCAATTCTGCCACCGCCAATTAAGAGACTCCTAAGTCGGCCTCAAAAACAAAGAGTGCGGGATGTGGACGAGCCCTGTACCTACACGGTACTCAGCAGGAGACATGTCCCCATGACATGCAGCCATTGTCACGATGTGGGTCACAAATTCCGCTCTTGTCAAAGTGGAGGCTCAACCGCTGGCGTGGCAAATGGTAGTGGCAGAGCATAATCCTCATACAACACCTTCATGGGTTTTACCATTGTCGCTGATACGCAGGTGCTTTGATTGTTATGCTTTCATTCGTTGTTCTCACTATGTGCGTTTTGTCTGACATTATATTGCTTTTTGTGTTTTGTAGGAGTCCGTCACCCCACACCCGCATCCTTAACCATGGGGCTTCTATGAGTGTTGCTATGAATTTGTTAGTATCCTATTTGTACATATGTAATACCCCAAATATTATTGCGTTAGTATTTTATTTGTACATATGTAATATACTGAATTTCAATAAGTTGGAATTGTTATATGTGTTGCCAATCTTGTTTGTTTATGTGTTTATTGCATTAATTAACAAATAATTTGGATTTGAATCTGTGATCTTGACCAAAATTGTGATTTGAATCTGCCTTATTTCCTTCAGAATAACAGATGTCCGTCATAGCATAACGAATGTCCCTCATAGCATAACGGACGTCCCTCTGAAGGTTTGATTCTACTTTATCGGTATAATGAACGTCCCTCGTAGTAGAACATACGTCCCTTGCCGACCAATGGACGGCCCTCGACCTATTTGGGGCGTCCCTCGCCTAAAGCCAATAATCAATTTGCACCAGACAAAACCCAACAATAGAAATACAACAACAAGCTTTAAAAAAACTTTCTAAAGTTACAAAACCAATATACAACAACAAAAATTCAATTGAGCCACTTATTTAATGTTCTTGCAATTCTTGCACTTCTTGCACATCATGCACCTCTTGCACCTCTTACAGTTCTTGAATATGTTACAGGTGGTGCCTCTTTTGTAGCTGGTGCCTGTTTTATCACTGGTGTCTGTTCTATAGCTGGTGCATCTCTAAAATGGAAGGCTCCTTGTCCCAGATATCGATGACCTTGAACTACAAATTAGTACTCATCTCGACATGAGTGGTCTCCTCGTAAAGGTCCTCATGTTTGTGCGGCTCGTTGAGATGGAAGCCTTTCTGAGGACACTTGGCAATCACTAACCACTCTAAAAGGTAATAGACTTGAAATATGCCGTGTTGGCTGCAATTGGGAGACCAATTTATTTTGTCACTTCATTCAAAGCACAAGGTGGAAAAACATATTGTGTTTTGTCTATCGATGCCGTGACAATTGCAATTGCCTCCAGGATCAGCAATTGGTACACATACTAGGTGTGCAGTCAATCGATGACATGAAACAATTCAGCTCCAGGTGGCATTGCATGAGGAAGAAATATTGGTCCGTGTATGATATGGGGAAGAAATATTGCATGAATGAATACAAGTGTCTTACATGGATCCAACCAAGAGTCAACAGCCCCTCCCTTATTTGAACATCTGTCGTGTCCCCCTCATTTGTTGTCGTGCACTACATGTTAAGAACGCAATTTATTTATGTACTTAGTTGTTTTCAATAACAACATATTACAAATTGATTAAACATTCTCACCTAGTTCGGAGCTCCCTGTTGCTTTGGCACGAGAAGAGTTGTTATTGAGCAGATCTCTTTACCTTGCAAATTGATAACACGACACACAACATACATTTTCAAATCACAACTCAGAATAATTTACAAATCACATTGCTTCTTACCTTGGAGCCGCAAAAAAGAGCACACGCCTCCTTGTTGTTCTTCGTATTTTCCCGTGCAATTGCCATGAACTTGTCCATCAATTTCACATGCTGCAATGGAAAATCAGTGTAAGTGTAAATTCAACACATTGTACAAAACCAAATTGAAGACATACCACTTGCACTGTTATCATTCGAACTGTTGTAGGACCTATCACTGGAGGACCCGTTCCCAAAATCTTCTGAACTTTGGCAAGAGTTGGAGGAGGGGACGATTGCCTGATGATAGGAGACTTGCACAATTGTAACACATTATTAATCAACAATACTAATGCATGAAAAGTGCATGTAAGCTAAAAGACATATTGGCATCCGTTTGGGCCGGCATTGAAAGATGCAGGAGAAACTAATGGAGGAGCTGGCTGGGTTGCTGTATGCGTCTGTGCTTCTTTCATTTGTAGTACAGTGGCTTGAATATTGCCAAGTTAGCTCTCCTGTCTATACAACTTGGCTTGAATCTTGCAAAGTTGGCTCTCCTGTCTATCCAACTTCGTGACAAGCCACTGCCACCTCTCATCACTGATGAGTACGAAGGGCGAGGATCTAGGAGGGGGAGGGGCATCGTTTGCCGTAGGACGCACAAAATCAACCTCCACCTCCACGTGATATGATGGTTGTGCACCTGACATCTACAAAATTAGTGCAATGGACGTGGAAGGAGGAAGTGCAGCTGACATGGCAGGAGGAGGTGCAGGTGTAGCTGAGGTGGAAGGAGGAGGTGCAGCTGCCACCTCTCCTTTGAATACCCACTTCCCTCGTACTTTGTGCAGCCTCATACAAGCCAATGTCAGTTGATTGTACACATCAAGTGGTTTTTCATTGGTTTGTCGCTCCATGGGAGGAACAACCAACCCGATATTGTCAACAATGCACTAAATGAGCCAATTATATGGGAGATTTTTCCTTGCACTATTCAGGGTTGCCTTCATTTGATACATAATGATGTATGCAAGGTTGAAACTCTTCCCATTGTACAACTTCTCCATCACGTAGAGATCCATGCAAGTGACAAAGTCTCTATGTCTATCATGACGAACAACTGTGTGGGTGATTATGTGATGGATGACTCTTGCTTTGGTATTGAGGTCTTTGATTTGGGCCAAAAGAAAGATTCAACGGCTGTAGGATTGCGAACCAATCACTTTAGCAATGCAAGACCTTCTCCTTGTGTTATAAAATCGGGGTCTTTCGACACATGGAAATAGTCCTCTAACGGCTCCTCCATGGAGCATCCAATAAGCTCATTCAGCTGATTAAGAGTTATCTTAATCTGTTTTCCATACAGAGAAGTCCTCAACTCACTATCACTGGAGATGTCCAACTCCAAATTTGCATAAAATAATTTTACAGCCCTCTCACAATAATAACCCCCATTGTGCACAATTTATACAAACCAATTCGCTCAAAAATGTCCTTCAATCCAAAATCAACGAACGAATTGAAATCTTCCTTCCTAGATGTAATTATGGCATGGGATACAATGTCATTATCATACCATTATTCGGAAGAGGCTGAGCTGAACAACTCGGGTTCGGAGGGCTCTGCAAACAAGCACACTGGACCTGTGGGCTCGGAGGGAGCCACCTTACGCTTCTTCGACACTTGACCTGCCTTCAGTGCCGTTTTACACTTTAACAATCAGGAGGATAGGTATCGGAAGTTTGAGTTCGTCAGGGGAAGTTCCTCGAGTTTGTCGGGTTGTCTCTCTGCAATATCAAGGGCAAGGGATGCCCTTCGTGATTAACAGGCAGATTTTTGTCGTCCATCAAAAGAAAAACATTGTCGTTTACCATTCAGAGTATGAAATCTGAGAGGAACAGACGTCTGTCGTATTAAGATGGACGTCCTTCATGGCCTAAACGATGCCGTCTAAAGGCAGATTTGAATGCAATCCAAGAGGAATGGACGTCCCTCGTATTAAGATGGACATCCGTCATGGCTTAAACGATACCATCTAAAGGAAAGAGTTGTCCATTGAGGGCAAAACGACATAGTATTGGCTGAGAGACGTCCGTTTCATGGTGAGGGACGTCCATCTTAATTGAGAGAATTTGCACGTTTTGAAATCACGTGTGCCTTGCACGTGACACTTAATTTGGAGTCAATCATGGTTGTCAATCCAAATGACGGACGTTCGTCGCTCGATCCAACAGTCAGGGATCGTTGTCCATCTATCGCCTGTGGAAGATGCCAGATTCAATCCTAGCCATCGATCCAGATGAGGGATGTTCCAACAGCCAGGGATATGCGTCCATTCATTCGTCGTCCATCCATCCATGCAATCCTGGTCGTACATTCCACGATCTAACAACCAATGAGCTTGACAGAGATGAAACCGCCAAGAGGGACGCCATCGTCCGCCCTCACCCACCATCATCCATCTTCTTCGAACTGCCAGGAGGGACGGTACTTGACGTCCTTCGTCTCCGTTCGACGGTCCTTGACAGAGACAAAACCGAGGCGTTAAACTCGATGGTCCTGGACGGGAATCATGACTGCGAGGTCGCCAATGAGAATTTCCTATAGTTCAAGGTTTTAGTTGTTAAAAAAAATTCTCCAAGGTTTGACTTGTCATTAATCACGAACTATAGGGTCTGCAGTGTTAATTTCCCAAAAAAAATAAAGAACTCGTGGACATATGGTTATAAACTTATTTGTAAAGAATGACTATAATTGGCAGGTTTGTTTCAAAAGGCTTTTTTATCGAACAAATCTTGTTTTCCATTTCCTACCACTCACCCTATAATTTAAGCAAACCTTCCATTGAGAATGGTGAATTGTCTCTTTTATTCATTTCCCTCTTCTTCTTCTTCAGGTTTTTTAGTCACTTTCTTCGTCTGTCTTATATCTTATGCTTCAATATCTGTGTGCTTCGATCTACGAGTTTCTACACTTGGTAAAGTAGAACATAAACATACATACTGATTAAGCTACGTACGTCAGAATGTCGGCGAATTCTAGTTAGGTTTTCATCACTTTTCTGTCTTCATTTTCCATCAGAGAGTAGCATTCAAAGTTTTTGTCATAATTTTGAATTTTTCAATGATTTTTTTAGCTTTGAAACTTGTCTAGTGAGCTAAGTGGTAAGCTTAAACACTATTGAGACAATGGCAGATGCTTATCCATGATCAGCCAGCGTTGTTCAGATCCTCTCTCTTTCTCCAAATCATTTTCTCTCTATTTTGGAACTACTTTCTATCCATTGAAAAGCAATGTTGGTCTGAATGTTGTTGGGAAAAGTAATAATAT
>CM039472.1:8447345-8648976 GCA_022433065.1 Begonia loranthoides | reverse complement strand
CTTCTAAGGCTGAGAAGTATAAGAACACCCTTTTTGGTTAGGAAAAGAGGAAAGGAAACTGTGAGAAAATGAGGAAGAATAAGAACTATTGGAAAGTGTTCATCCTCTCTATTCCTTGAAGGTATTAAAAATCAAGGCAACAACTTCCTAGACGTTAAGGTAAAGAATGTTTGTATGTTTTTTGCCTGCATGCTACAGCACAAGAATTAGTTATTGTTTACTCAAGAATTTGATGTTTGTGTTGTGATAAATGTTAGATTTTATATATTTAAATGTGATGATGATTTGAGGATATGTTGTTGTTTTGTTAAGTTTTGTATATGTTCATGTTATGCTATATGTTGGATTATGAATATGATGATGATTTTTAATGTTTTGCACTTGTTGACTTGAGAAATTGATGAATTGATATTAGATAATATGTTAAAGTTGTAGTAAGGGCTTTAAGTTCAAGCATCATGTTTTTCAAGAAAAAAAAAATGCAATGTTTTCTCATTGCATATGTTTTCATGTGAAAATAAATGTGACAATGACTAGTAATGTAATGTGACAATGAGATAGAGGCTTTGGTGGACAATGTCCCCAATGAAATAAAGGTGTTGGGGTGGATGTTTTCCAGACAATGTCCCCAATGAAATAAAGGTGTTGGGGTGGATGTTTTCCCCAATGATATAGAGGCTTTGGTTGGATGTTTCCTCCAATGATAAAGGCGTTGGTAGACGAAATCCCCAATGATATAGAGACTTTGGGTAGATTTTTCCTCTAATGATAGAGACATTGATAGACGATATCCCCAATAATATAGAGGCTTTGGGTGGATGTTTTCCCCAATAATAGAAACTTTGGTGGAAAAGGTCCCTAATGCTAAAATGTAACATGAAAAGAAAAGAAATGAAAGAATAAACGAAAAATGAATGTTTTATGAAAAAGATATATCATGTGTATGACATTCATAGCATTTCTTACTAAACATTAGGCTTATTGTTTATTTTTTGTGATGTATGTACTCAAGTTAAAGAAAGAAATAAACTAGCAATTGATGGAGGATTTACACGATGAGGATATTGTGCTAGTTAGGCTAAATGGGAAAAGAAATATAGATGGTTTTATTTACAAAATATTTTGTACAATGTAATCTTTAAAGAATTTCAAAAAGAAAAGAAAAATTTATTACGAGTATTTTCACTTCCTTTTCGTTCAAATGAATTAAAAGAAAGTCTTTCGCTATGCGATATTTTAAAATTAAAAGTATAAGACAAATAGGGCATTACACGATGCAACAGTATCCTATAAGGTATCTCTTCAGCTGATAGCATGACCCCCAAATATAAAGGCATATTTTGTAAGCAATTTTTTCTTATAAAGGTCTCTAACATAATTAGAATCAACGTATCTAATCACTAAACAATTTTCTAGTGTTTCTTTCCTAGATTTGTTATATACGTACTAACTACACTAATTGTGTAAGATAAATTTGGATGCGTGTAAACTTTAGCATACATTAGAGATCTCACTGCACTAAACCATGAAACTCATAACATATATTAATTTCATCATTTGATTGCGGACATAAGCCAGATGAAAGCTTGAAATGAGCTATTAAAGGAGTACCAACTGGTTTAAACTTGTTCAAGTTAAACCTACAGAGAACTTTCAGAATATATCCCATTTGACTTATGTACAATTTCTCAGATTTTCTATCTCTCTGTATATTCATTCCAAGTATCTTCTTGACTGCTTAAAATCTTTCATCAACTCAAATTCTTTAATTAACTCTGTTTTGACCTTTCAAATTTTTTTTATCTTTAGCTGTGATCAATATGTTGTCAACTTATAAGAGCAGATAAATAACTGACTCATGCTTACTATTCTTTATGTAGACACAACTGCCACAATTGCTACTTCTAAAATCTTTAGTAAGTAGGAATGAATCAAATCTCTTATACCCTTGTCTTGGTGACTACTTCAGATCATAAAAGGACTTCTTCAAAGAACAAACATAGTTCTCTTTTTACGATACTACAAAACCTTCATGCTGCTGCATATAGATGTCCTCTTCAAGTTCTCTATCTAAAAAAGTAGTTTTCACATACAACTACTCAAGCTCAAAGTCGTGCATAGCCACAACACCTAGTAAGGCTCAAATCGAACTTTACTTAACAACTAAAAAAAACACATTAATGAAGTCAACACATGAAATTTGATTGTAACCCTAGCAACCAGATGTGCTTTGTACTTGTCTTTTTCAGCACTTGGTGTACTTTCCTTTCTCTTGAACACACATTTACAAGGAACAACTTTTTTGTCATTTGGAAATTTAACTAAGTCCCTCGTATCATTCTTCTAAAGAGATTCTATCTCCTCTTGTATGGCGGTCATCTATTTTCCAGAATTTTCTAAACTCACTGTTTTTGAATAGGTAGACGCTTCTTCACCAAAATCTAAGCTTTCAGTTACACTCAAAGCATAAGCAACTAAATCTGCTTCACCATATTTCTATAGAGATTTAATCTCCCTTCTTAGCCTATCTTCAGTGATGGAATATTGTAGTGAAGCTAATACTGATGATTGTGCATAAGCGATATGATCATGATTATGAGAGCTAACCTGCTCTAATGTCGACCATGACTTAATCTCATCTTCAAACTCGATACTAGATAGATGGTTAGTCTACTTCGACAAGACTTTAGGAGGTGAATTAGCAAACACAACAACTTCATCAAATACCACATTCCACCAAATATGACTTTTCTAGATTCTAGACACCATAACTTATATTCATTGATACCAGACTTGTCTCTAAAAAATATACATTTCAGTTAACTAATTTGCTCTTATCAACATGAGCATATACAGGGCAACTAAACAATTTCAAGATTGAATAATTATCAAGAGTACCAAACCAAACTTTTTCAATAGTTTTCTTTTCATAAAATCAAAAAATAACAAATCGTTCGATACCTTCAATAAATCGAAAACCCGATTTTCATAAAACTTTCAACTACACTCTTATACCAATTGTTGAAATTCGAAGTAGAATAAAAAGTGAAAACCAGAAAATAATGGATACCAAGATTTATGTGAAAAATCTAAAATGGATAAAAAAAAACATAGACAGAGGACAAAAATCACCAATCAAAATCGGTACAATGAGTTATGCGACTCAATTGTATATTTATACACAAAATTGAAAACCTTAATCCTATTGAGATTCCTAACGTGAACCGAAATAAGGTTGACCCATATAGAATTCGGGTCACACCGAACTCTAACACTACCACCATATGTCGATAGGTTGTAGGATCGGAAAGAAGATTACCCTCTTCACTACAATACTTTGTGTTGACTTCTAATGAAGTATCAATAGATGAAATATTTTGAAGACTTGCCAAAATGGTTAAACCCGGTGTGAATTTATGTTAATTTAAGAAAACACCAGAAGAAGTATTATGAACTTCCAAACCCAAGAAATAAGTAAGAGGACCAAGATCTTTTCATATGGAATTTGGTGTGGAGATAATGCTTCAAATGAATAATCAATGCAGAATCTGTCCAAATATCATCTACATAAAGAAGAAGAATAATAATAACTCTTTTTAACGTCTTGTAAAGAAATAACGATGGATTATATTGACTTTGATTGAAAGAAAAATCAATCAAGACTGTCTAAAATTTATCAAAACAAGCCCAAAGTACTTGTTTCAATCTATATAAAGATCGTTTTAGTTTACATACATTGGATGAGGATGATGGAGACACAACAAGAGGCAAAATCATGTAAATTTCTTCTATTAGTTTACCATGAAAAAATGTGTTTGACGACCATTTGATAAAGAGACCAACATTATGCACCACTAGAAATTATAATTCCTATGGTAGTCATTTCAGAACTTTGGCACATGTGTTCAGTAGGTCCCACAAGGTATGCTATTATTTTAACTTCTTTATATGTTCTTTTAGAGTAATGGTTGTAATTGATATTGATGTCGTCGGCAGGATATTGTTATGCTTTTTTGGAGTTTGAAGATGTTATTGGCTTTCACAATGCATTGAAGGTTTGGATCTTTTCACTATGCAATTAGTTTTTCTAATGTTCAATGCATTACTGGTTGTGGTTTTTTCACTTTGCAATTAGTTTCTAATGTTCTCTTTTGTTTGGGTTTTATAAGACTAGTTTTTTTTTTTTATTATATCAACCACAGACTTGTTTATTTTCGAGTATTTATGCTTGGATTTGGAGCGTTTTTGTAATAAGAAAGTTTCTTCAGTTTTTGTTGTTTTCCTTTCTCTTTATTGAAAGCAATACCCACCATTTGGTGCCTGCAGGCATGTATACATTATAAATGCCCGTGATATTTTCTTTTTTAGGCATCACCTAAACAATTGGCTGGAAGGCATGTATAAATTGAGGAACGAAGGCCAAACAGCTGCGCTACTCGAGGAGTCCAACTGTTTATGTTTATATTATGTTAAAGCTATGCCTGTGCAGTATTCAAGCTTTCTGTGTTGAACTATACTATCTTGTGGCGGAGTTGATTATGCTGTATCAGGGGGGATTGAGCAGCCCAGGGTTTTTGATCATTTCCAGTCTAAATTTGTAACGGAGAGGGGTTCCGAATCATTGGGCTGGTGGGTTTTAGTAATAATAAGCATGGATGTTTAATCAAATATAGGCATTGAATTTAATAGAGAGAAGTACATAGTACACTCAGAGATTGGTAATAGCCCAGTGCTACTGTACAAAACTGGAGTAAAGCTACTTATACTGCTCAAGCTCTTAGAGAGCCAATCTGATTAAACTGACTTTTGGTCGTAGCAGCGTGGACAAGCTCCTCTGCCACATGCAACTCTTCTTCCTCTGTCTCCCACAGAAAGGAAGCATATGCCGCATAGACATGGCTGCAAAAACATTTGCACTGTGACGTGAGATTTTATGAAATAACATTCCTTTCAAACTATTTGTTCTTGATCATATTGTATTAAACCAGAAGAACTGCGTTCATACCTATCATGTGCAGAAGCCTGGACTGCTCTTTCAAAGTAGCTTGCAGCTCTTTCTTGATCCCGGTGCACCTCCCAAACTAACTTAGCATACTGCGATAAAACTTCACCGTCTTTTGGATCGGCGAGTATGGCTCGGGAGTAGTATTCTTCGGCTCCATGAGGGTTACCCTTCGTCTGTGTTTTTTTAGATGCCATAGAAACAGGTCAGATAAACCAAACAAAAGATAAACAAATCTTTGAAAAAATTGTGAGAGACCAAATTTCATTCTCCAAAATGATTAAGGAGCTTCAAGGCAATTGAAGATGAAAGAACAAGGCTTGCCTGATATAAGAGTTGAGCATAGTTCCTCAAAAAAAGAGGGTTTCCAGGATTCTCTTCCACCATTTTCTTGTAGTACTCCTCAACCCCACGGCCATCATGACCACTATCTCCTGAAGTGAAGTCTCCTCCTCCTACACCACCCACACCTCTGCCGAATCCGCCTCCACTAGTGCAATCGCCGTCGTCCACTCCTAGCCCTCTTGCCGGATACATGTTTTGGTTTGTTGAATCTCTCTCTTTCTCAAATCCCACATTCAATAGCTCTTCATTGGTTGTAACCATATTAGTCATCCTTTCGATTGGACCAAATTCTTCTTCTTCTTCATCGTCGGTTTCTACGCCCTCGAAAGTAAAAGATGGTATGCTTAGCAACATCGAGTGTTTATGCGGATAAGAGTCGAATAATTGATCTTCAATATCCTCCTCAGAAACATATGCAAGCTTTTCCAAATTTCCCTCGGACTGAGCTCTCCGAAATCCACTTCGAGGGTATCTGCAATTCTCGGAGAATTCGGAAACGGACGGGGAGATGGGAGAAGAACTGCAAGAAATAGTGTTTAGATGGTAGTGACCATGTTGATGAAATGAGAGTTTGTTGTTTGTGTTAGGATGGAATGGAGAAGGGGGGCGTTTTGCTAGTGAGCTGATTTCATGGTGGCCGACCCGGTTTGGAGAATCCGAGAGGACTGATTGGAGAAGTGGTGTCGAAGAGCTTCTCAACAGCATTATTCTATGACAATTACCCAATAATCCTCCTCTCTTGCTTCTATTCCTGCAGGTTTACACACAGGAAATGAAATTAGCCCTCACCTTAGTCTTAGAGAGAGAGAGAGTAGATACCTCTTTGTGAGGTGTAGAGAGAAGCTGGCAAGGCTAGATTTTTCAATGGCAGAGTAAGCTGACGAATCCAACTTTTCAGAAGATGAAAATGGAGATCACACATTTTTATACGAGACACAGAAGCTTCTTCCTATCTTCTTAATTATCACGTCATCGTAATATTTTATTTCAAAGAAATAGGTGTAAATGGGTTGTAACGAGAGCTCCATGACTTTAAGGAGGACAGACCAAACCACCCTCTTAAACTTGTCCTTTTATTTCTATGATTAAACAAATTCAGAGTAGAGACCAAGGCATAAATGTCCAAACTTCATAAATATCTCTTCATAATCTCTCAAAGCCTTCTTTCAAACACCCAACACATGTAATAATCACCCTATTTTAACTTGAAGATTAAAGAGATGACAGATCATTGTCTAAAATTCAAAGCCAACAAATTTGAGTCTTATTTGATCCGACGGTTCAGGTTACATCTGAGTGTGATCTTTGTGTTAAAACCTCCTCAAATATTTGTGGAGATTAGGTTGAGCATTATCATTTCGGAAACAAAAATCACGATTTTCTAATGACCTGGTCAACCACACGTGTACGGTCCTGAACTGCCACGCAACCCATGATTTTTCAAAGCATTCAAGATCGGACGGAGAAGATGCCTAAAACGTGAAGCGCGTCGTTCGCACCCACCTCTGTCGACCGCGCATCACAAAGCAGGAAGGACCACTTGCGTCTTTTGTCCTGTCTCCTCCTTTTCCACACGTTTAAATATTTTTAGTTATTTTATTCTTAAAACATGAACCAAAAATTGTTTATATAATTGTTAAATAAATATAGGGAAAATGATAAATTAATCATCGTAGTTTTAAGTCAATGATAAATTAATCACTGTGGTTTAAATCTTAACAAATTAACCATTAATTTATGAGAAAATGACAAATTTAACATCGCAGTGACGTTCGCCGTTAAAAATTAGTCAGGACGCCACTGCGGTGTCCCAAGACACAGCAATTGTGTCGTGTGTTTCGAAGGAAAACACAAAGTTTTATTTGGACGCCGCAGGGGTGTCATGAGGACGCCCCTGCAGTGTCCTGGGACGTCCCTGTGGTGTCCCGGGACACCGCAAGGGTGTACCGGGACGCCCCTGCGGTGTCTCGGGACTCCCATGCGGTGTCCTCACGACACCCCTGCGGTTTCCTTCAAAATCAATGTTTTTATTAGATTTTCAACCTCTTCAACTTCAAACGACCATAACTTTCGCTATGAGTGTCGGAATTGGACGCAGAAGGTATCAAATCGAAGCTCTCTCAGAGAACTACATTCATCATATAGTTTACCCCATGGCCCCTTGTTTCGACCCTTAAATCCATCGTCTAAGCCCTCAAATCTGCAATTTAACATGTTTTAACCCTAAACTATGTAAGACGCCACGGCGGCGTCCCGACTATGTTTTAACAGCAAACGTAACTGCGATGGTTGATTTGCCATTTACACTACATTAGTGGTTAACTTATTAGAATCTATACTACAGTAGTTGACTTGTCATTAACTTAAAACCACGATAATTGATTTGTTATTTTTCCATAAATATATTATACCAACAAGACATGAATCTTGACTTCGACTTGGACTTCGACTTCGAGAGTCTTTGCCCTTACACAGTTTGATGACATCAATGTATTTTTCTTTAATTTGCTAGACTTTTGAAAATTACGATGTTATATTATTGTTCTAGGTTGTTCTATATGTCAAGTCGTTCAATATATCTATTATTTTGGTTGATATATAATATATTTTATTCACTAAAAAACAGAGAGGAAAAGATTTGTTCATTACTAAGAAATTTCATATGTTCTTTCCAAAAAGTTATAACACAACCTAGGTTGCTACTTAGTCACTTCGATGAGATTTGGCCTCATGCACTCAAGTTTGTTGCTTGAACTAAAATGGATGAGGTTTCAGGTTTAAAATGTAAATTGAAATTGTGCAAAGTATTACCCATCAAAGCTCATTATGAAAAATTTTATTTATTATAAAGATTTTCATGAGTCAATTAGGTGCGTGCAGTGCGATTCAGTTCTAGTTTGATTACAAATAGTATGACAAACAAAAAAATTATTATAATTTTTCTTTTTAGCAAAGCGTTGATAACCAATATCAGCCTTCTCAAATATAATTATTAGTTTTTCTATAAGCATATTTAAATTTTTGCTTTCATTTGTAAAATTAAGCACAACACTATTTAAATAATCATTCTTAACTTTTCAATGTGTTAATTTCACTTTCAAGTGATTTGATGGTAGAATTCAAGTTATCATTTAAGTGTGCTAAATTTTTCATGCGATATTAATTTTTATTTCCCTAAGTGATTTTGTAACAACCCAATTTTTATTTACTTTAAAAATCGTGTAAATTTAAAACTTTTCTTTTTATAAAAATGTTAGAGTATTTTTCCTTTATAAAACCCGATCATTAAAACTCTTTACTTTAAACATTTATCAATTTCAGCGAAAGTAATAAAAATTCTTTTCTGAGACGCAGCGGAATTAAAACAAGCATTAAAGGATATTAAATAATTTTATAAACCCTTTTATAAATAATTTTCATTTAATTCTTTAGCCCAGCCAGCCAAAAGATCCACTTGTGTGAATCATTCATCAACTGTCTTTGACATGTTCTCTTGTTTCTCGTACATACTTACATCACAAGGCTTAATCTAATGAGCTCAGTAAGTGATATAAAATAAAAAGTATGATGCACATGTCATGCAACTTTTAAATCTCTTTTTGTTTTCTATTTCTATTTCTTTTCTTTCTTTCTTTTCTTTTCTTTTACCGTATTCTTGATCTTAACTTTGTTTTATCTTGATTTTACTTTACTGTTATTTTCTTTATTTAATCGTTACTTTGCTTTATCTTGAAAGACGTTGGAGATATCTAAACTTGACAAGGAGAACCTCATATCCCCAGACGAACTCGTTTATCTTTATCTTAAAAGGCATTGGAGATGTCTAAACTTAATGAGGAGGAGCAGCCAACTCAACCTCACATCCCCAGACGACCCCGTTTATGTTTATTGTTGTCTTAATCTTGAAAAGCGTTGGAGATGTCTAAACTTAATGAGGAGGAGCGGCTAACTCAACCTCATATCTTGTCACACCCATTTATGTTCATAACCGTTTTGTTTCTTCTTTGTTTCCTTTTTAACATTTCGTAATCATTTCGTTTCTTCTTTGTTTCCTTTTCAAAAGTATGCATGGAAACCATTTTCGTATTTTTTGAAAACTATAATGCATGATACTCGTGAATGCATACATTCTCTATTAGAGGAATTTAATAAAAAAAAACCAACATACAATTCACAGATCATGCTTATAAACTATAGACATGCTTATAAAAACTGTAAGCAATGAAACATGCTATTAAAACTGTAAATGTCGAAACATGCTAGAAAAACTGTAAGCAACGAAACGTCCATCTCCTAATCTTGCGATGTAGGGTCCTAAGGACCAAAGTACATGCATATCACTTACTTGGCATCCTTAGCACGGTTTAGAAATTAACGTTGTCATTCTTCCCTTTTATACCTTCAAAATAATTATCATTTATTTATTAATATTTCTATCAATTATAAATCTTAAATTTGATATCGTTATTCCTTTTTTATTATTTAATAGTTTAATTATCACTTAACGAATTTCTATTAATTTATCTTCATTAATTTCATGGTCAATAAATGAATAATCTTAATTTATACTTTTTCCTTTAAATCACAATTGTCCAATTTAACCGATATTTATTCATTAATAAAAATCACTGAATTTCCACAATTCTTAACGCTTAACAAATCTCATTAGTCAACTTAATTACTTAGCAACCCCACAATAACCATTCTAATATCTTAACATGTGCAACTGGATAACAATAACTCACAACAGTTGCTCATTCTATCAATGTGACCTGATAATAGAGAGAATTTACTTTATAAAACCGAACAGTAACAGTTGTTTAATGATAATAATTACGAACCCAATGTATCATCCAGACAAACAATCAGAAGCTAATCCGAAATCAATCACAACAGTAAAGATTCAACGACCAATCCAGAATATCAATTCAACATGTTTCCACGTTCAACAATCCATTTTTCAGTATATAGTTGTCTAATGGTAAACCAAATTTAAATCAACTAAATTCTATATATTTCACATGCACATCAACCATACAGTTTAATCAACAAATAATCCAATCGAAGAATGACTTCACTGCTTCAACTCCAAGCAACAGAATAATGTCATTATCTAGAAAACATAAATCCAAAGATAGAACCAAACTTCATCAATAAAACATCTCCCAACAAGACTCACTATAATATCCCGATTTTTCTATCAGAAATTAAATTAGAAAATAATTGAAGATATTCAAATTAGTCTAATAAATTATCGGGATATTACTAATAACGTAATCAATATTTTATAATTTAGAAAAATTAATTGAGATTAAGTTAATTAAGTGGGGTTAAGTTCATTAAGTAGAAGAATAATTAATTAAAAATTTAAATATTATATGAAGATGTAAATGAGAGATTTAAGCAAATAATTAAAGGGGATTGTTTCAATTAAATGGTAAAACCTTTAAGTTAACCCGGTCCATTTAATTCAATATGGCCTTCGGCCATTTGAAATAGAGAGAGAGAGAGAGAGAGAGAGAGAGTAGCCGAGGGCCCGAGAGGGAGGCGACGAACGCGGGAGGCGAAGGCGACGGGAGAAGTGGGTGTCGGAGCTCGGGCTTGGGCTCGGTGCGCAGGCGGACTGGCGTGCTCCGGGCTGCGTCGTGGTGCAGCGGGTACGACGAGCCACGTGATGGCTAGGGCTCGGGAATGCAACTCCCGGCGATACCACGAAATTCGGCTATGGTAAGTCGTAATTTTGCAATTCAAATTCTCCTTCATGGCCTTCCGAATGTGATGGTCAATGTTTTGTATTCTTCTCCTTGGCATTTTGTTGCTCGACGGTTCGATGTGGCGATGACCGGGACGGAATTGGTGAAGGCAGGGTGAATTGGACCGGACCGAAGCTGGCTCCTCCAGCTCCTCATCTGGCAAGCCTTCCACGTGGGATTGGGGGAGTGGACCACCTTCCCTTGAAGTGTGTAATTCCCTCTGTTTCACGCATCTTCTCTACCTATTTAGACAGGGCAGTGATGCTGGAATGCAAGAAAAAGGGAGGCCTTCTGCTGCTGCTCTCGGGTGCTTCATGGTTGGTGTGCTATGGAGGAAGAACAATGGAGAAGTTGGAGATTGAGAAAGTGGCCGAGTCGAGAGGAAACACGGAGAGCAGGAAGAGTTGCTGCTCTCGGGTCTTCATAGTGAGAACGTTTCCTTCTCTGTAATCTGAATTTTCTGGATGTTTGGATTCTTCTGGATATTTGGATTTTGTTGTTGGAGTTTTGATTCTATAAGTTGATTGGTGATATGTGCCTGTAGAAGTAAATTTCCTTGAGGTATTCAATTTCGATCAGTGGGGTGGAGTTATGCACTATGAAGAGTTGTTATGTATTTCCTTTTTGTTATCTGTTGAGTGAATTGTTGGAAGCAATAATCTATAGGTTCTAGAAATGATATTGGTTGTTTGCTATGATAGGTAGTTTGTCATTGTTATGTGTTTCGGACTCTCAGTGTTGCCTGTTTAATGACTGTTGGACTTAGAAACATGCTGGATCGAATTATTGAATGTCAGAATATATGGAAATGCCCTTTGTTCAGTATAGTTTGATATGCTCCTTGTAGATTACTGCCTCTAGTTTTGGTAAAGTGTTGCATGTCAATCATGTGCTCTGTCATTGGTTTAATGCTCTCTTGTTGGCCATCAAGTTATAAATGATGGGAACTGTTGTTTGGTGTATTTGGAGTATAACATTTTGGTATGACATTACTCGGAAATAATATCATATTCACTTCTGATACGTCATTTGGATTTCGTGTTAATTTGGATAAAGTGATTCTATCACTTAATGAATGAAAAATAATGTTATCAAATTGTTGAAGAGGATGAAATGTGTTGGTCTGGTTACTATTGGTTGGATTTTATTGAACACTAAATTTGTGAATGAAGTTTGGTTCTACCTTTGGATTTCTATTTTATGGATAATGAATTTATTCTGTTACTTGGAGCTAAAGCAGTGAAGTCATTCTTTGATGGGATTATTCTTGGTTAAACTGTATAGATATTGTGCATGAGAAATATATAGAATTTAGTTGGTTTAAATTCAGTTTATCATTGGACAACTATCTACTGGAAAATGGATTCGTTGACGTGAATTCTATTTTTTGCTTGGACTATCGTTTGGATAAAATGAATTAAATGGTTCTCTACTCTGCTGTGGGAAATACGATTTTATGATAAAATGCTACTTGGTTTTGTAGGATAGATTCTTTATTATCATGTCACATTGATGGAATAAGCAACTATTATAGGTTGTTGCCAGTTGTTACGCATGTTGGTTATGGGACTGTTATGACGTCTTAAGTTGTTATGTTCTCTATGAGTGAGATTTATAATGATCTAATAATTGTTCATTTAACAGTTTTTGAAGGTACTAAGTCGATTGACATAATCGCATTGAAGACGTCAGGTAAGTTGATACTTACTGAGTTTTGGTCTTCAGACCCTACATCGCAAGAGTTAGGATTTGCATGTTGTGTGTTCTTTTAATTATATGTTTATTAGACATTTGTACGATCGTATAGGACTGTAGGTATTCATAGGCATATTGTATGTCATACTTAATATATGTAAATAGGTGTGTAGGGGTTTGGGTGATCGGTGACACTTCCATACGGTAGTATTCCTCCCACGTAGGGAGTGGTAGGTTTAGAGTTAGCTACGTGAAAGCTAGGTTCACTTTTACCCCCTTCTGAAACCCCCAACGTCTTCAACAAAAGTGAGGATACCTGCTTGTGGTAACACCCCCGATGGATATATCTCCTCATTGGAGTAACTGGTTAGGCCACATGTCTCTAAGGACTATTCCACCTTAACTTCCAGAAGAGAAACGACTATCTTTTGTAATGCATCGCATGAACATGCATCATATCTGCTTTTCGTTTTCTTTTATCACTTATTGAGCATTAGGCTCATTAGTTTAGGTCTTGTGATGTAGGTATTGTACGAGCAATTGATGAACAGGTCAAAGACAGTTGATGAAAGATTTGCACGAGTGGATCTTGTGGCTGGCTGGGCTAAAGAGTTTTAAAAGGAAATGGTTAGTAAAATGATTTGTAATTATTTAATATTCTTTAATGGTTTTAATTCCGCTGCGTTTTATAAAAAGATTTTATTACTTATACTGCAATTTATAAAAAGGTTTTAAGAAAAGAGTTTTTAACGCTCGGGTTTTTATAGAAAAAGAATACTTGGGTTTTATAAAAGAAAAAGTTTTAAATTTCACGCGATTTTAAAGTAAATAAAAATCGGGTCGTTACAGTTGGTATCAAAGCGTCGTGGGTTTTTAAAACCGATTCTGTATACTGCCTGTCAGCACAAGTTTCGACGTAGAAATACTCCATTGACTGTAAGTAATTAGTTCTTTTCCTTACCTAATTACTTAAGTTTTATTGGTGAGACAATAATCCCAATACTTGGAGAATTATGGAAACGGTAATTGAGATACTTACGATGGATGTAGCAACTGTGGTTATTTGGATTAAGTAGAATGATGGATATGATAAAAGATAGACAATACTAGAACTGCTTGAGTTTTGAGTGCAGGAATTAGCTTTGGGGGAGTAAAAAAACAGGGGAGGCTCTGCTCAAATTTTTCTAAATTTGGTGAACTAGATAATTCGGTTTGGTCATCTACACTATAAGGGGTTCGGATATTAGGAATTACTTTAGGTTGAACCGAGAAATTCAGTTTTATTTCCTACGTTAGGTTTTGTCATGGATTGGAAAATGAACTTCTAGTCTGCTTATAGGAACGACTTGAAGAAGTAATTTCGATAGAGAATGTAGTCTAAGTTTAATGATATGGTGTTTGGGGTAATTTAGGAGGGATAGAAAATGGATAATAAGACCTGTAGTAGATTAGGTTTAAGGCTTAAGTTCACTATCCCGGGTAGAATCCGAACAAAATAGCCAAAGACGTAATTACAATGATATGGATAAAGTTACAAAAAGGACTTAATCAGCTTCGACTGGAAGGAAAATGGTTACGATGTATGATAGTTAATTCAATGTTGTCACGCCTTACCTCAAATTGTGTAAGGACTTAAGTAGTAAAGAAATGTTGTGACTTAGAAATTGGTTGTAAAGTTTGACTAAGTCGAATTATAGGATAAAGAATCTATCTAAGAGATTGGATAACACATTGTAAGGTTACCAGTAATATTTGCCTCTGACTGGAAGTTAGCAAAATATTATTTGGCAAACGATTCCATTATTGTTCTAAAATTGGAGTTGAAAGTCTGCCATCTGTCATATATAAAGATTCTACGTTGTAAAACAAGATATGGGTTTGAAGAGTCGTTAAGGCGGTAACTCGAACATGCGAAAGGTTAGCTTACCGGGAGAATCACATAATGGAATTGATTTATATTTTGAATCTATTGCTAATGGAATTAATTGAAGAATTGTGATGGGTTAAGGATTCACCGACTAGGAACGGGAATGAAAACTGAAATGAAATTTCTGGAAACGGATTTCCAGGAATGGATAGGGACTTGGATTCGAAAAAAAAAAAAAAAGAAAAAAAAAGTGAGGAGATAGTGTTAGCCTTTTTGTTAGGCTAAGTTGTATTTTGATGATGACTAAATGTTGATTAATTTAATAAATCTATAAGTTGTATTTTGTGTTATATTTTATATGTTCCGGATATTATTTTTATTGTTTTTATCATAATATTTATATCCGTGTATATTGGAAATACCCTCAAAATGGGTATTATTAATGTTCTAACATGTTTATTTGAGTCCATGTAGTGTTGGATATCTTTTAGGAACTCAATATAGTTCAAGGGCAGATTTGGAGTGAAGTGGGGATGAGTCTGCGGAAGCCATTTTGCGTCCCCAAACTAAACTGTATAGATGCGGATGAAGCGGATGCAGCGGACGCAAATATTGGCGTCCGATTTGAATCTGTCATTTTCTGGGTGTTTTGTGGATATAGCGGATGACAGATGCGGATGCAGCGGATTCGTCCTAAACTGGTGAACAGTGACTTGCGGATGCAGTGGATGATAGATGCGGATGCAAATCTGTGTCCTAAACTGGGTGAACAGTGACTTGCGGATGCAGTGGACGCGAAATTCTGCGTCATAAACTCCAAATTTTTGCACAACGGCTATATTTTTAACAGGCATTTTTCCAACGGTCACATGCGGACGATGCGGACGAGCTGAGGACGTCCGAATGTGGAATGTCTATAAATACAACTTCACTCCAAGCTCTCAACAACGAACCGGGAATCGTGGCGAAGCCCTGCCAAATTTTATACACGATTCAATCACTATGAGCTTTCAATATTGTTGTACATCCAATTCTCCCCAACCCATAAACGTGCGAGTTATATTTGAGAGAATCGGATTAGCTAGATTTGAGCTTTAATTTTCAATTTTATTATATTGTGCTTGATTGTAAAGGGTGATTCCCTAAGAATTCATCACACGAGGGTGATAACCAGAAATACTCATAGGCTAGATTGAACGCTCGTAAGTTCAATCATTGGGTGACTCCCCGCAATAGTCAAATTAAGAGTGACGACTCGTAAGAGTTAAAGGTTGACGACCTAAAAATTAGTCAAGGGTGACGTTTCGTTTAATAGTCAATTTGTAAACGGTTTTATTGGCACCCGTAAGCCAATTATTTAGTATATCTCCAAGTGAAACTTAGAGCGCGAACGTAGGCGAGTTTGCCGAACTGTGTAAACAAATATTGTGTGCATTTCTCTAACCCTTACTCTTTAATTTACGCATTTAATATGATTGCATATTTAATCGTATTTGATAAATCACTTAGGGATTTAGAGAATTTAAATATGGCACGAAATTACTAGAAACGTTATATTCACCCCCCTCTATAGGCGTATATCGATCTTTCAATTGGTATCAGAGCGGGTATTTAAATTTTTGTGTGATATTTTGTTGATTGTGCATATTGCTATAATTTATTAAGTTGCATCTATTGTAATAGATTTCCTTGTTAAATTTTATTGGTGAAATTTGATTGAATATCATTAATTGGAATTTTATATATTTGCATATTATGAATTCCAATATGTTTATTGAAGACTAATGCACATCTACATCTCCACTTTTTGATGGTTGTAATTATTTGTATTGGAAGTATAGAATGAAAATATTTATACAATCTATTGATTTCTTTTTATGGAAAATCATTGAACATGGATTAATTCTTCCTAGACAAACTTGTGATTTCAATGATATAGATAAATAAAATTAGAATTTAAATGCCAAAGCAATGAATATTTTGTATAGTGCCTTGAGTAAAAATGAATTTGATAGAGTTCAATCATGTGTTAGTGCTTATGATATTTGGAAATCTCTTGAGCTAACACATGTAGGCACAATTCTAAAAATTGAAAGTGGAGAAAGCTCATCCTCCGAAAAAGAGGAGAAAGTGGCCAATACATGCTTCATGGCCAATGAAGATAAAATTGAGGTAACAAACTACTATAACGATTCCTATTCTAATAATGATGATGATAGTAATTTAGTAAGTGAATTGCTAGATAGTTTGAATGAGCTTAAAGATAAATATAAAGTATTGAAAAAGGAGCATGGCAATTTGATCAAAAGGCATGCTAATTTAGATAAATCTTTTGAGCATCAAATTGTTGAATTGAAAAGCATGATTGATGATTCTAATGCTTCCTTTAAATCTCTTGAGCATGATTGTAGCAATTTGAAATTGTTGAACAATGAATTGAAATCTACTATCATTTCACATGAAAATGAAATTGATTCATTAAAT
Organism: Begonia loranthoides; assembly: GCA_022433065.1. Classification (NCBI taxonomy): domain Eukaryota; kingdom Viridiplantae; phylum Streptophyta; class Magnoliopsida; order Cucurbitales; family Begoniaceae; genus Begonia; species Begonia loranthoides. Next base: position 8,631,830 of record CM039472.1, on the reverse strand, counting down.
TGCAAAAATTGTTATTTGATTTCTATTAATGAATGTCATAAGCATGAGATTTGTAATTTTAGAATTATGAATAATACATTGAATGGTTGTATCAAATCACATGAAAATGAGATTAGCCTTTTGGATACTAAATCTAAATCTATTTTTGATGCTAAGGCTAAAATTGAATTGCTTGAGGTTGATATATGTGAATTGAAAGCAAAGAATAATGATTTGAACTCTATTTTGTTTAAATTTACAAATGGGAGCAAAAATTTAAATAGACTCTTAAATTCGCAAAGGGTCACTTTTGATAAAGCCGAAATTGGCTATGAACCCTTTGCAAAGAAAAAGGATTACACTAATTTATTTGTTAGTTCATCTATTTGTAATTCATGCAATTGTGTTGGACACAAATCATTTTGTTGTCCATTAAAGTTGAATGCAAATGTTAATTCAAAATTTGCTTATTCCTTGGATGTAAATTCTAAATTTAAGTCTAGTTTAAAAACGAAATCGAATTTGAATTCTAAATTTGTGTGGGTTCCTAATGGAATCAAACCTATAGCAAAAGGACCCAAAATGGTTTGGGTACCAAAAATTGCAAAATGATTTTTGGTTGTAGGTTGGAGATTCTCCCAAGGAGCTTGAAAGGAAATTGGATACTTGAATATCCAACAAAAGGGGGAGAAGCTTCAAATGATGCCTCCAATGCTTTATAAATGGAAATAAACTTGGTGGAGGTACACAATTTCCTTTTAAATGATTTAATTTAATAATTGAATTTTAATGTGGAATTTGATTTGGATTAGCATTTAGAGTTTGATTGATTAGAATGGATTATATTATTGATTGATTCAATCTTTATTTTTACTTGGGATTAAAGCATAGATTGATTCAATTCTATTGTTCTATTCTCGATTTGGGATTGAAAGTGTTTTAACTTTAATTAGTACATAATCTTCTTGGATAATTGTTAGCTTTAATCTTTTTGTATATATATATATTGAAATATGCTTTATTCATGCAATTAGTATTTTGATGAATGTATTCCAACAACTTAGTCTCTAAATTGAATATGCTAATGCAAACACTTGATTGTTGGATTCTAAGTTGGATGATTGTTTGAAATAAACTACTTTATTGTTTTTAATAATGTACTTCTCCCTTGAATTGAAATTAGATTGATATAAGGGGAGAATAGTAGAAAAGTTGTTAATTATGATTTTTGTTAATTTCTCCTTCGAATTGAATTTGAATTACGAAATAGAGGGAGAAAATATAATTGTATTGAGATTATTGACTTGACCTTGAAATGTTGATTCTAATTATAATCTTTGATAAATTTTACTTTCACTAGATTAAACTTTGACATTTCTCCATTAGTTGTAAATTGAATAATAAAATAGATGGAGAAAATAAACTTATTTGGAGATTTTTGTTTTCATTTTTCTAACTTAGTTTCTCCTTTGAATTAAACTTTGTACATGGAGAAAATGGAGATGTTAAATTTGATTGGAGATATTTGATTTATTTTTGAGAATTGTACAAGGATTTTAACTTTTGATAAATTTATTTCCGTTTGTGCTTAAACTTTGAACTTTGCCTTATGATTTGATGTTGCTATTTAGATCATTGATATAGGGGAGAAGTTCATTTTATATTAAGTTTATTGACTTGCTCTTAAATGTTAATTTTAATTTGTAGTTTTTGATAAACTTGCTTTCATTTATGCTTAAACTTTGACAATTATCTTTTGAATTGATTTTTAACTTAAAAAAAATGAGAAAGATATTTGTATAGATATAATTGTTTAAAAAAAAATAGAATTCTCCTTTGGGTTAAATTTGTGCATGGATAAAATAGGAGAAAATGAAATTGATAGGAGATAATTGATTTGTCTTGACTTTTGTTTTTCCCATTAAAACCCATATGTTGAATATTGTTAATTGATTTAGGGGGAGAAATTAAAATTATTTGATTCAACTTGTATTTTCCCAAATGTTTTCAATTTTTTGATTTGAAAGAGAAAATAACTTTTGTACTTTTTTTTCCATCCAAACAGGGGCTTACCACTCACAACCACACAACAATAATGTCTATCACACTATTATTTCCTACATCATATTCTCAACAAAACCCATCTGTGAAAGATTACACAACAAAGACAACAGAACCAAGAATCATCCCTCATTTATAGCATTTCACAGTCAAGAGTAACAACAGAGTCCAACACAGAACATATTGTCCTTAATTTCTTCAACTTGAACTGTCAACATATTATTAAATCCAAAGAAACAGAAAACATATTTCATTTCATTATCTAGGTTTATCAATCGAAGAACAAAGAACACTCATTACCTGCAGACTTCTCCCTTCACAGCTTCACAATTCTCCAAAGAAACACTCAGCCATTAACATCCTTCGGCCATCACACCATCTCCAACACTTCTTCACTGTCACTCATTCTCCTCACTGACAGCTTCCCCCTTTTACAATTTGCCATTGATTTATAGACAGCAGAGGAACACTAGTGACACCAAGAGGAACACCAGTGACGCCAAGCTGATGGGAAAATCACCCAATTCGAAGGGGGTGGTCCATTGCTCAATCTCCACATGGAAAGTTGATATCGTTTCGGGAGAAGGAGAAACAAACAGGTTCATCTGTGGACCAACAAACCCGAACCTGAACTAATGCCCTGCCTCCACGCCAATCTCTTCGCCAAATCGGCTCTGCCGACGCCAAAATGCCGCTACCAATGCCCATAACCGGAAGTCAGGAAGATGAACACTAAACATAGAGCATTAAATTACCTCCACCGGTGATTCGCAGCTCCAATTCCGACTCTGTGAGTTGCGGCACACCGAGCCCTAGCTTGCCATTCGTCTCGTCGCCCGTAGCCCCACCGTCGCAACCATGCGCCGAACAACGTGCATCCGAGCCTCGTCGTCGTCTCTTGCTCCCGATCGCTCTCTCACCGTTGCCTCTCTCGGTCTCCCTCTCCTCTCTTATGTTCTGTTCGCCAGCGAAAGGCCAAGGGCCAAATTAAATTTTCTCCCCCATTTTGTTTTCCATTTGAGGCATTAACCATAGACCAACCCTGAACCACTTCACAAGCTGAACCGGTTCAGCTCCCTTCAATCCTCTTTATTCATTTTCTTCTATTTAATTAATTCTTCATTTCAATTTATTTTAAATAATTAAATTCTTCACTTGACTATTCTCAGGGTGTCACCCTCGGTTTAAGTACAATGAAAAGTAAAACAAAAATACAAACAAGAACCTAACTCTCCCAAATATAAATCTCAAGTTTATGAGTATGGAGAGTTAGATTTCTCAATTTATATGTTGAGAGAACTCGAGTATTGATTTTGGTAGAGCTTTGTTATGGTTCTCTTGGTTGGTTTGAGCTCCGGAGTGTTTTTTATTTATAAACTTTGCAAAACTGGTCGACCACCCTCTGTTTGGTCAACTGCCTCCCAACTGTTGGAATGTTACCATTGTGAATACAATCGGATCGGTCGATCACTTTGTTCCTTGTTGACCGTTTCTACACAATCTAGAAATTGGCTCGAATCTGTCATATTTTTTGGTAGACCATTTCTGAATCGGTCGACCAGCAGTTTTTAGCATGTTGTGCAATCTGCCTTCATTTTCGGTTGACCACTTCTCCTCTGGTCGACCACTTCTCTGCAAAATAGAATTATTAAGCTCTTTGCCTTGATTCTGGTCAACCACTTTTAAATTGGTTGACTGTCTTTACTGTTTTTCAGCAAAATGGTCGACCTTCTCTATGCTTTGGTTGACCTCTTTTTCGCGTTTAGCATTTCTTGAATTTTCAAAGTCCCAATGATCATTCTACAATCTACATAAACTTAGGCAAACACGTTAGTAATCAATAATACCCGTACTAAGGGTATTTCCAATAATGAATAAACGTATTTACTTAATTCAAACAAATGGGTAATAAACAACTTAATTCTATAAATAAAATTGTCATCATCAAAATAAATAATGTAATGTCTATTAGGCCAACAATAAAATCTCTAGGCTTGTGGGAGTGGCTAAGTTTTCCCACAAAACAATTTCCATGCTAGCTTAAAAGAATTGATGGACCGGACATGCAAAATTGTGTATTTGGCGATAAAGGAAGAGATGGGTTTTCAAAACCAAACCTAAACCGATCAATTGGTCCAGATTGGTTTGGTTTTGAACACCTCTAGAATCGAACTTTGGTCTATTTGTAGAAATTGAATTTATTGGCTCTGTAATACCCCAAATTTTTATTGGAATTTAATAAGTATAATTGGAGTATAATTTGGGGATTTTGGCTTAAGTTGGATAATTATCGGGGTGTTACTAAGGACGTATTCGTAATATTTTAAATTATGAGAAATTAAGGTAATTAGAATAAATATTAATTTATGAAATAAATTATTATGTGGGATAAATTCTATTACTGGGGATTAACTATGTGAAAGATTAATTAAAATCAAAATGTAGAGTTATAATTAAATTTAGACTTAAATGTAGAATTAAATAAATTAGAATAAAAGAAAAATTAATTGAAAATTTGGAAAGCTGAACCAGCTCAACAAAGAACCGGTTCAGTGTTCTGTGTTGATCTGGTTCAAGAAGCAGTTGAGGGGGAGGGATTTTCGAGTGGCTTTGCACTTTCAGAAACTAAAATGAGAGAAAGAGAGGGAGAGAAAGATTTCCTAATCCTGTTGCTATAATACTTTTGTAATGATTAATTAATTTGTCATCTCTAATTTCTAATTCAATAGGAGAGTCAATTCCTTCCATGAATGTGCTTTTAAGTAAAATTTGAATTGTACTACAATGAATATAAGAAATTTTTTCTCTTTCTTCGAGATTCATTTTAGTGATTTTTTTCATAGATTCGTTCTTTATTGATAATAGGTATAATAATATTTCCGTGTGTGTTTTCAATAAGTATAGGTTCTTCTCCTATTATAATTCCATATTTAATTATATTTTTTCGATATAGTTTTTGTATAATACTATCTAAGAATGAAATGTCAAAGTTGTGTTTTGCAGTTAAAGTTAAATATGATCTCCTAATTTGTTTATTAATATTATGATTAGAAATAATTCCATCGAACATATATCCTGAATTTTCTTGTTCTTCATAAGATTCAAACATTGGATTGATTAAAGTTGAAGATGTTAAATTATTGGACATTAATAAATGTTACCTGATTGATAATACTTGATAAGCTAGCGATTGAAGAGATATTAGACAGAGATAGAAACTTTCGATCTCTCCAGAGTATTACCTCAAGGACCGTCGATCCCTACAGAGTATTACCTCAAGGATCTTAACATCCAGCATGAAGCTGAATGGAGAGGAAACGCAAGCGAGACTTACACCAACTGCTCTGTTGCTTTCAACTCTGATGATGAAACATCATCATGATTACACACACTAATTATACATATGCATCATATACACATATGTATCATACACACTAATTATATATATGCATCATACACACTAATTATACATATGCATTATCTATGCATCATTCGAGACTACATATTCTTCTCACATTTTGGGTGTTGTCTTGATGGTTTCAGGTTGACTGTGATTGTTTAGGAATAATTAGCGAGATTGTAAGTATTTTTTATAGGTGGAGCTATTTTCAGAAGCCGCTTTGTCATTGATGTAGTGTCTGATGGCTTTAGTAATAATTCCTCTATGTGCCCATTTGTTGTTTCTTCGGATGGTAGTGAGTAAAACATTGATATAAATACTAGGATTGTTGAGATAGTTTGTCTCAAGATGATCATATTTTTAGATAATGATGTCTTGAACTTGTCTTTTTTCCTTAGAACTGAGATAATGACTAGGACCAAGTTGTTGATGAAGTTGATCATACTTTTGTCTGCTGAAGAGATAATCGCAGAATAATTTTCTTTGTAGTTCACTAGGTGATTGGCAGTAGGTGATGAGATCTTGAGGTTATGATAATAATGATAAAATATCTTCGATGTTTAGGATAGATATCATTGTTGAACTCGATTGATCGTATTTGAACATAATACGATTCTTGATAGATGCTTCGCCTTGCTGATAGATATTTGATGATGATAAAAATGATTAGATATGCACCATCCAAAGTATGAGCTCAAGGTGCTGCACCATCCAGAGTATGACCTCAAGGTGCTACTCAGCAGAGCGCGAGGATGCTGAGGAGAGGAAGCGTTCGAGACTTATGCCACATGCTGCTCTGCTTTCAATTCTGAGTATTCCCAATTGAGAATACCCTTATTTATAGGAGGGGGTCAGGCTCCCTACAGACCCTTAGGGGTAACATCCCCGACAGACTCTTACATTTACATTGACATAAAGAAAAAAGAATATATTCCCTAACAAGGAATATATTCGTTACAATCCTGACATAAAAAAATAAAGGCTAAAGCTAAAAAGAAAAGCTATAGCTATGAGAATATATTGCCTGACACATGCTAATGTACAAAAATAAAAAAAAAAGTCAAGTGATTCCCGACAGTGGGAATCACCCGTACAATAATTACATTACATTATTGAAAGAGATGATAGAAAGGAATTTATTCCTTAATAGTGTATAAGGAATATATCTTCTGGATTGTATATATTCTTATGTTGATTGTAGACATCTTGTCTTCATTCTTCTTCGAAGAGATTGTAAACTTCTGGGTTATCATAATTACATAAAACTTCTGATTCTCTGTTTTTTTTCTCTTTATATTGATTTTGTCTCCATTCATATCTTTGACATGATAATAGATAGTCATTATATTTGATGTCGAGTTCGAATGCTGCTTGGCTCTTGATGATTCGTCTGATGGCACTAGAAATGGTTCCTCTGCTATGCCATTTGTTTTGTCTGATGGCAATAGTAATAAGACAGTCTGTATAAACACTTGGATTTATGTAGAGAATAGGATGAATATCACTGAGATCAAATGCTGATATTCTGATTTGTTTGGCTTGTCTTCGAGCCTTAGGATTGAGATAGATTTCCAATCCTAAATGCTAATAAACAAGATCATATTTTTTCTTGAGGTGAAGATATTCATAGAAAAATTGCTGTTGTTCTTCACTTGGAGCTAGAGTGTAGTCGATGAGATCATTGGAATCTGATAATAAATTGATTATTTCTTCATCACTGATATAAACTGCGATACTAGATATCCTTGAAGTAGGAATATAAATCTTCATTTCTGGCTTTTTTTCAACATAAGTGAACGACAATTTTCTAATGATGAACTTGTAGAAATTATGTCAATTTATAGGAGAATGAAAAGTGATTAGGTGAACGATCTAATGATAGGGTCTCGATTGAAGTCTAAAGCTAGAGAATCACTTTTCATATTTCGTTGATTTGAAAGAGAGAAATTGATAGGGTAAATTTAAAGTATGATAGTAGGTAGGTTGTCACTTCCATTTTAAATAAGTTAATTTGAAATAAAGGCATGAGTGATTGGTCAAATCCATCACTCTAAGGGTAAAATAGGTAGGTAAGTGAGTAGTCCAAGACATACATCACTTTATAGTAGTGGGAAGTGTGAGCACAAGCTCTTAATAAGATATACGAACCAAAGTTCGATGAATGTAAGACTCATTGAGCAAAGGCTCTGTTTAGATATTTTGAACCGAAGTTTGTGAGCGAAGGCTCTGATTAGATAGTGTGAACCGAAGTTCATGAGCAAAAGCTCTGATTAGATATTGTTGAACCGAAGTTCCGAGCAAAGACTCTGCTTAGATACTTTTGAGTATAAAACTCGAGTAAAGTATTCATACCTGTTAAAGATATTAAATCTGAATGTGCTTCCATTCTCTTGTAAGAGTATCTGTAAAACTATTTTTTTCGGATTTGATATATTTAATATAAGGTTGATATTGATGCAGTTGTAGTTGTCATCTGATTAATCTGCCTTTTTGATAGTCTTCTTGTAATTTATATCTCCAAAAACTTGTTACATACTTAGAATCTGTTCTTAGTTCAAATCGAGTTCCAAGTAAATCAATTTTCCATTTTTTTAAGATCTTAAAACATGCATATGTTTCTAGTTCTTGAATGGGATAATTTTGTTTAGTTTTAGAAAATGTTCCACAAATATATCGACATAATTTCGTTGGAAGTTTTTCTGTTTTATTCGTTAGATCGCTTTCTATATATTTTCCTTGGATGAAATTTTCTGAAGAATCTAAATTGAGAATATTTTTTCCATTAATTATGGCAAACATACATCATGCCCAAGTGTCTTGTACAGCATCTGTTTCGATGATAAGAAAATCTTGTATGTTTGGATTATATAATATTGGTAATATTTGACATTGTTGTTTAATGGTTTTCATTAATTCTGTATCTTGATATGTCCATGACCATGGTATTTTTTATGATAATTTCTTTTGTAAAATCTTTCGTTCTTTAGCCAATGCTTTAAGAAATCCTTGATCAGAAATATAATTAAGACATCCTAAAAATCTTTGTATTTGTTACCAATCTTGTAATTGATCTGAGAATTTATGTAATCCTTCTTTGATATTTGATGCGAGTTGAAGTTCTCCGTTACGATTGATTTTTAATCCTAGATATTCGACTTCTGTTTGTAATAGTTTTGATTTTTTCTGAGAAATAATTAATCCTTTTTCCTTGCATCTATTTAGAACTTTTAAGGCTACATTAATATGATCTTCTTTGTTTCTTGATGTAAAAATGATAATATCGTCAATGTAAGCCAGACAAATAACGTCTAGTCCTTCTAAATTTTGATCCATAAATCTTTGATATATTGAGGGTGCTTGTTTTAATCCAAAAGGTAAAACATTCCATTCAAATTGTTTTTGAGGTGGACAACTAAAGGTTGTTAATGGTTTAGTATTTTCATGCAGTCGTAACTGCCAGTATCCTGATTTAGCGTCTAATGTACTGAAATAAGTATTTCCTTTAAGTTTTTCTAAAATGTAGTCTTTTTTTGGTAATTTGTAACTCTATCTCCAATAGTAGCATCATTCATTTTTTTATAATTTATTATCATTCTTCGTTTTCCTCTTTTAATTTCATTTTTATTTTTGACATAAAAAGTGGGGGCACAATGGGGACTATGACTTTCTCTGATAATACCTAGATTTAAGAGTTGTTGACATTCTTGTTTAAATTCTTCAACGTCTTGGATACTATAGGGGATTCTATTAGGAACATTAATTTCATCAAGTGGATGTTTAAGTTGAATAATAATTTCTTCTGTATTTGTGTTTTTTAATTGATTTAATGGATTTTCACTACATACAGTTTGAAGTGTATTTTCAAGAATTTGTTGAGTTGTATATAAAAAGTGAATAGTATTTATTGTTTCATGTGCTATAAGTTTGATCATTTCAGTTTGAGAAATAATTGGTGTTGTTATTTGGAGTGGTCCCTTCTTCCCTGGAAAGACGAGAAAAATATTGTGAAAGCATTGAATAAAAGGTTGATATAATTTTAAGAAATTATTGCCGAGAATAAAGTCAACTCCAGAATCATGAAGATAGAGAGTCTTAGTAATAAAAAGATAACCTTGAATAAAAATAGAAATATATTGACCAACATACCATATTAGATGAATAGATTTATCGACTACAATGATTTTAAGAGGTTTGTCGAGTTTACTCCATGATTCAAATATGTGTCGTTTTGCGAAACATAAAGTGGAGCCAGTATCAATGTAGGCAAAATAAGATTTATTGTGAATAATTGTTTTAATAAAAGTGGCATTGAGATTTTTTAAAGTTAATCGTTTACTTAAAACTAATGGTTGAGGAGTGGGATTCATAGTTATATTTATCCTAAATATTTTCGTATATAGGAATCAAGAGTTATTATCATAATTTGAGTATTATTGATTTTTTCTTTTAATTCAGAAATATTTTGTTCAATTTTTTCTAATTTGTTTTGATTTTCTTTAACTATTTCAATTATAGTGTTAATTTTTGATTTATTTTTATAATAGTATTCTGTTAGATATTTGTCTGTGTTAATCACATTATTTTGTATTTCCTGTAAATCTTTTGTATTATGATGAATAATAAGATATGACAGAATTTCCATAATATTGTTTAAAAGAGATTAAATTTTGGAATTATCAGATGTTTCTAAGGATAAATTAGAGGTTCCAATTGCATATTGAGTTCCCGTAGGGAGATTTTTAGGTAAAATAATAATTTTTTCTTAGAATGGAATTTCGAGTAGATTACTAAATTCAAAAGTTAAATTTTTAATGTGTAAATTATGAATTCTATATTATTCATATTTGACATTATTTATCATAAAATGATAAGTAAATAAATGACTTAATGATTATCGAGATTGTAAAAATGATATAAACTTTTTATAATAGTTTGATCATTCATGATTAATTTCATGTATATATTGTTCTAATGAAATGGGTGGAGTAAAATGAAATGTTCTATTTGTCAATACTAGTTTTTTAAGTAAACACATAATAATATGAAAAACTAAAAGACAAAGTAATAATAGAAGTAATAAAGATATGATTAATTGAATAATATATCATGATATTATAGTATTGGTAATATGAAAATAACTATTATGAAAATAGTAACTCTATAAGTCATAAACGGTTTTTAAGAAAGTATTTAGTGTAAAAAGTCAGGATAAAAGGTTTTAACATTATGGTATTGAATTTGAAGTTGTACGTTAGAAACATTTAAATGTTTTTAATAGTTTGAAAAATAATAATCACTATTTGAAATTGATTTTAATTGAAATTTAACTATTGTTTGAATATGATGTGTAAAGAGGCGAGATGGCGATGGCGAGGGCTCAGGCGGCGATATCCGGCGCTAAGGCAAAACGGGTGAGCCGTCGTCGGGAGCTAGGGCTTCGGTGGGACGTTCAGTCAGACCGTGCGAGTGTCGGGTGAAAGCGGGACGGATTAGAGTTGTGATTTCTCCCTACGATTGACCGAGGGGACGATAGTTCTGTTTGTGAAGAAACAGCTAGAGGTATGATTGGGTATTTCGTTTTATGGCTGTGAAGGGTGTGTGTGTGGTTGGAGAATATTTCTGGCAGATTAAGATAAGAGATAGGACAAAGGAAGGGCATGGAGTGAGAGATTATACTCTCTGCCCTTATCCTTGTGTGCGGGGGAATTTAGCTAGGCAAAGAGGAGAGGAAGATAGAGGTGTGTTCTTGGTTTTTTTCCTCAGCTCGGTGTGAACTACTGCTAGTGTTCTTTGCAGCTTCTTCACTGGTGGTTGTGGCAGCATTCCTCCATAGGGTGAGCTTCCTTCTCTGTTATTTTAGTTTTTTTTTGGTTCTGTCTTCTGGTGATGCAGTTAAGGATTTCTGAATTAATTACTTGATGAAATAATACATAGTTGTTAAGTTACAATTTTGATTCTGAATATTGGTTTGGGGTATATAACTATTGGAATTTGTTTGAGTGGTAATACGTTGGAGTACTTCAAGTATGCTCTATAGTTTTGATTAACTGTCATGGGCTAGGTACGGTCTCTGTGATGTTATTGGTTTGAAGCATGTTAAGTGTATATTACAAATGGATTGTTGGGGGTAGAAAACGTTAAACCTGTTGATGTTACATGTAAGGGTCGAGCCTCACTACCTAGTAGTTATGCTAAATGCCTCCGTTGGTGATTATGGCTAATTATATTGAAGATGTCAACTAAGTTGTAAACAATAGAAACGGTTAAGTGATTGGGTATTAATTTGGGAGGACTTAGGGTTTGGGTGGTAGAAGTAAGGTTATTAATATGTGATTTTAACGATAGATTATTCAATGATTGTGAAGGTATTGGAAAGAGAAGAAGGACAACATTTATGTGTGAATGCGCGACAAGTTTCGAGGTAAGGAATTGAGTGTGTCATGGTCATGTGGAGGCCCTACACCACAAGTAGTTGTGTGAATTGTATTGACTTTCTTTGATGTTCATTGTTTGAATTCATTTTGCAATTCCTTGATTTACTTGCTACTGTGTTGTTTCAATTCTTGTGCATTCTCCTACTACAAATGTTTAGATGAAATATTTAGAAATGAAATGAAGGAATGAATGGAAAGTTATAGGATGATAAGATGTGCGTGAATGATTTAAATTCTATTTTTTTGTGAACTGTTTTTAATTGCTATAAATTCATTGTAATGCTGATTGTTCCTTGGTTCTGGTTAGGAGCGATAAATGCTCTAGATTGAATTGATATAATTTCCTTTAGCACAATTCTCGTTATATCAAATTGTTGACTATGTTCAAATTGTGATTCGTTAATTAGAATTCTAGCTTATAGTTTATTTAGTATGATATTTTCAGTTTTAATCAAAATAACATGCCTATATAGTTTAGTTTCGTATTTTGAAATCTAGTTTTAATATTATTGTTCCTTGGTTCTGGTTAGAAATAGAATTTGTATCTATTATTACAAATGTTTATTGTAGAGGAATGTAATGAATGAATGATGAATGATGACGTTAAGTTGTAGGATAGAATGACGAAATGAAGGATGACATGATATGCACGTATGATCATTAATGAATAGAGACTTTAAATGTTGTTGGTTACGTTCTCTTGCTGTAGTTTCCTGCATAATTCACCTTGTTATTCGCTGTAGCTTCTTAATTGTTAATACTTGCTTCATTTTCGCAAATCTAGTATGTGTAGATAAATTAGGATGATGATTATAGAAGCATGTTTAGCGTAATTAACTAAACCGAGTATGTCTAATTAAATAGGACTCGTTACATGTTTAATTAACTATCATGTTTAATCAATTGGAATAAAAGCATGATCAATCAATTAGGAAATGTAATCACTTATTTGAGCTTTTTGAATATAATCCGAATATGTTTAGTTTGAGTTCCTTAAGTATTTCGAGCATGTTTAGTTAATTTAATGAACTAGCATGTTAATTTCGAATGTATAAGATCGGTTAGTCATTTCATTTATAATTGATTAGGACTTTAGAAGGTATTAAAAACATGTTTAGTAGATTGATATAACTCGACGTCATTAATTCTAGCTTTTGTTGTTGAATCTTATAATAGTAGACCGTATATTCAATCCTGTTGTTCACTGTGTTACATCCTATTTATTATTGCTTTCTTTGTATACCCTGATTGTAGTCGATTGTTAATCATGTTATATTTCTTTATTATTATGAATTATGTATCCCAGCATGCCTTTGTCTTTAATTAAATCTATACTTGTCTCCTTTGTATGCTTTACTTTATTGGACGTTCCATTTCTATTCCTATCCTAGTGTGCGCTATTCAATTTGGTTATTACTTTCTATTAAATGTTTTACTTTCTTTTATATGTGCTTTCCTTTACAGTTATCTTTATTTCAATGCGCACTTTAATTATTATGAATGTTATGTTATAACGCATCATGCATCATGTTAGGATGAGAATGTATGGTTATGCATCATGTTAATAGAAACAAGTAGGGAGTGCCTCTCGGGGTGGTACTCACATGCATAAGAGAGGAAAATGAAATGAACGATGCTATGAACGATGATGAAGGATGCAATTGGGGGTTGAAGAGTGGATGGGTAATTCAGATCTAGCCCACATAGGGTTAGAAGCTGATGAGACTATACCATCACATACGTGTTCCTTCAACTTTCAACTCGATGTATGAGTAATGAATGAATGAATGAAATGTAATGAAAAGATTGGTTTGGGGCGGACCCATTCGAAGTGAACTAAAGAGAGGCATGTCATATGCATTTTCCCTTTCCTTACTAATTCTTTGGGTTTACAGTTTACTTGTGGTGTAGGTACTTATGTATGCACGAGAAGAACGATGAATATAGCACAAAGCAGTCGATGAAAGGTTTACACGAGCAGAGCTTATAGCTAGTCAAACTAAAGACGAGTAAAGTGATTTGTAAAAGTAGTGTTTTACTTAGCGTGTTTTAATTAAAATGTTTCCGCTTCCGCTATGTTTTAATAAATGATTTTCATAACGAATGTAATGAATAGATTTTGACGCTCAGTTTGGCACTCTGATTATGAAAGATTTTAATTGCTTTACAAAAATTTTAAATTTCACGTATTTTAAAATGTTACGAAAAACCGAGCCGTCACAGTTGGTATCAGAGCAGTGGTTTTAAAAACGATTTTTGTAAACTGCTCTGATAATCATTTTTAAAACTGAGTTTGTGGTTAGCTGAGTAAAACAAATTTTGTACAATTCAAACTAGTAATGTAGTCTGCCTGCCAACACAAGCCTCGACGTGGAAAATCTTTCATCTACTGTAAGTAACTTCCTAATACTTTACTAATACTTTTTTTATTCTACTTTGATAAATGAATTGTTCGGAAATAATATCTAGGGACTAATTGATTAGTGGACTAAGTAGATTTTGCGATTAAGTATTTTAGATAAGTATCTTGATATATTTTGGATGATATGTTTTGGACTTTAATTTTGGATTTTGGATGAACTATTCTGGAACTATTGGAATTTTTACGCAGGATTTATAGCTTTAGTTAAGTGTAAAAACAGGGGAGACTCTGCTCAAATTTTTGGAAAATAAGTGAAAAAGAGAATCCCAAACAAGGATAGATCATCTAGATAAGTGAGTGAGGTTGCCTAGGTATTAACAGGTTAGACCGACTAGACAATTAATTGATGTCACTTAGGTGGTAATGGGAAAGGGGTTGGATAAGGATAGATTAGTTTAAGGAGGAAAGGAAGAACCTTTAGGACTAAATTGAAGAAGAAGAAAAGGATTTCACTAACCAAGTAGGTGTCCACTGGTATTGACCCTTGAGGGAAAGAATTAAGAATAAGGTTTAGAATAGGTTATGAAGGGTAGTATGACCAACTAGGATTAGTGTTGAAGGCAGTTTTTGACATAAGTGCAGTAATATTGGATTAGTAGTCGAAGGAATAGTAAGACTTATATCGGACTTGGATTATGTTCTCCATCTCGATTCGAACTCACTCAAGGTAACCAAGAATATGATTACACAACTGCATGGCAACGATGGAAGCAATCAATCAAACTTCTCCTGGAACGAGTAACAGGAACCGAAACAGAAACAGAAACGGGAACAGATACAGACACAGACATAGATACGGAAACAGAAACGGAAACGGAAATGAATTCTTATAAACAAATTTCTAGAAGTGAAATTCTAGACACAAATTTCTAGAAATGAATTTCTATGAATAGATACAGATACGGATATAGATACGGATACAGATATAGATACGGATATTGTAATGACCTAGATTTTCATACATTTAAAAATATGTTAAATTTAAAGAAAAACATATCAGTGTGTAATCTGGGCCATTAAAAACACTTAAAACATGTCGGAGTTAAAAAATTTTGAAAATAAAAAGAAAAAATAGTTGCGGAAGCGTTGATAACGAACTAAGGAATTGAAATACAATTAAATACACTTTAATTACACTTAACGAAAATAAATTAAACATTTAAATACAATTTAAGAAAAGGAAAACTTAATTAAATTATAAATCAATTGTCTCTCACTTTACATAGCCTGGCCAACCATGCTCGTACGTGCAAATCCATCATTAACTACTTCATCCTTGCTCGAGAAACCCCACGTGTCATGTACCTACACCGCAAGTAAGACGTGAGCCTAAAGGCCCAGTAAGAAAATGAGTTTATGCATATGAAATGCCTCTCTTCAATTATTCGGAATGAGTCCGCCTCAAACCAATCTTTAGTTACGTATTTTAGGAATAGTTATGTGTTTTAGGCATAGCTCGTATATAGAGCGTAGGGATAGCCTATTAGTTTCTAATTAATTTTGTTAATTAGTCTTGTGATCCCGATATGGGAAATGTTAATTCTTTTCCTCACTTAAGGCATGTGGCCACCCCGTGGTGGTTTTTCCTAATTGTTCCTATCGTCATGAGACTACTCTAAACATACATACAACATACAAGGGATTAATCAAAATCATACAATAAGCAAAAAAACACTTCAAAGAACGATAACATACTTTTGACGTTTATAACCTAAGTTTATTAACATACTCATATTAATTAGCTTATATATCTACATTAACTAAATTGATTAGGTTAATTTACTCAACCAACTAACAATTGGATTATCATGCTTGAAAGGCTAATTACTTAAACTAGTTATAATTACTTAGATTAATTAGCATGCTCAACAGAAGAATTATGCAAGGCAACCAAATTAATATACAAGCAAAGCCATCAACAAGGTAACTAATAACTAACAATAAAGGGACACACTAAATTGATTACATGCTTTTACACAAAAGAAACAGCAGCGAGATACCGACAATATCAGTAGAGAAATATTGAAAACAGAACATAAAGACATGCTTCTTTACGACAATGTAATAGCAGTGTTTAGCGGGATGAAAGTCAATCATACTCCTAAAACGAATAACAAAACATACTTTGATACAACGATCATGACAACAGTATACAACGATGAAGTGGAATAACACTTTACATTCTCAGCGTCTAAACGAAACCAACTATGAAATAGAATAAAGTGACTAACATGGAGTGACATAAGAGTGGCATATATCCATAATCAACACAAACTGGATGGCAGGACAAAGGTTACCACAACAGATTAATCGTGCACAACCACATAATTACATATTAGGGTCATTGTTCTCACATTTTCACTCACGTTCATCCTTAATAGATTTGGTGATTCATACATTCCCTTCATTCTTACTTTTCCTTTATTATCAACAAAGTAGACAAATCTTCCATGAAAGAAAATCCAACATTGAAGTGAACTATTGGTAGATATGCAGGAAACAACCACCAAAATAAGACAATCCAATAGGATATTGTCAAAGGGTTAATAGAGATTCAAGAACAACTAAAGAATTACAGAAATCATACAACAATAACTCAACAAAGAAATAGCACTAGAAAATCATCCAAGGAAATAATTACATAATATCTACCAGCAAGGAAATCAATGACAGTAACTCATCCATTGAAATGACAACAACCAAGGATCAACAACTAGAAATACCACAGAGCAATATAAAATCCAGTAATTTTATATTATCACACATAACATCCAAGCAGATAAACATTCGAAGTATTCGAGCACAAAAAACAGACATACTCTATCATTCACGCACACATACTTGCGGGTAGGGCTTAGACGGCCAAACACACCCACTTCTTACCATCTAGACGAAAACCAATCACGGACAGCAACTCCACTCTCGGCCATCACCCTTCGCAGCTACCCACAACAACCCGAAGGAAACTCTCGGCTCCAGCTCTCCCTCTCAATTCCTTCAGATTTTCCCTCGACAAAATGAACAAAACAGAACAGAACATCAACTAGATTTCATCAACAGAGACTGACTCAAAGAACAGAGAAATCCATACCTACAGACATCTCACGGCTCCCGGCAGAAAACTCCCGAGAGCATATCCTCCTCCAGAACACCTTGGCCTCCAAGAGAGTTCACCCTTCTTTGTCCTCTCTCTCTCACCCATAAATCTCAATTACATGCTGAATTTAAACACAAAAAGGCAAAATTTGAAACACTTAACAACTTATCTCTTAACTCAAGCTACAGATCCTGATGTTTTGGCAGCATCAACGTCATTCAATTTCTTCTTCTTATCCTCTTCTAAATTGCACGCTGCTGACTCCCAAAGCAAGAACCAACCAATGAACCAGTTTGGACCGAACCGCAGACAAACCAAACCAGCAGCTGCGGTGAACCAAGTCCCCTGTCCAACTGGTCCTGCCATCGGCGATCAGTCCTTATCAACATTTCCAGCCAACAATCGGACAATAGAACACAATGGATGAGGAAGATCGGCCGAACTTACCTCGCCTGAAGCCGGAAGACGCAACCGGTGGGAGATAGCCGATTCCAAGCCCAAGCTCCGCGCCGTTCGTCGGACCGCGTCACCGCTGTCGCTGAGCATGCCAGGAGGTCGCATGCCCGGACATCGTCACCTTGCTTACGTCATTGTCGTCGTCGCCTTGCTCGATCGCCCTCGTGCTCAGTCCCGATCTACACTCTCCCTCGTCTCTATCTTCAATTTTTGCAAGAATGGCCTTCGGCCATTCTACACATAACAAGCTAGACCGGTTCTTGCTAAACCGGTTCAGCATATACTCCAATCAATTGAATTGAATTTATCAAATTAAATCTAATTTAATCAAATTTATTTATTAACTTTAAAATACCTCTTTCATCATTTTAAAACCCTAATTAATTTCTTAATGTAAAACAATTAAATAATCCCAAATATTATAATTTAACTTCATTAAATTAATATTTATTTTAATTACAGTAAATTCCATAATTTAAATTTAACGACTTCGTTCTTCGTAATACCCCGATAAAATAATTATCCATTTAAAAAATATCGGGGTGTTACAGATACAGACACAGATATAGATACGGACACAGAAATAGAAACAGATGCATATACAGAAACGGGAACGGTTATAGATACAAAAAGAGAAGCAAGATAGAACGCGTCTAACTTAGCCATGGAATAGTGTAGTTCATAACTCGGGAAAGCTTGGATAGACGGATTGGATGGTTGAGAGCATGTTCGAGTATGCCAAAGTCGTGGAGAAAAGGAGAAAGGTGCTATATGTAATACCCCAATTTCCGTAAACAAAATTAATTAGTGATAGTTGAGATTTATTTGATAATTAATTTAATAAAATTAGAATTAGGATGAGAATAATTAAATGAAGAATTTAATTATTTAAAATAAAGTGAAATGAGGAATTACTTAAATAGAATTAGAAGAAATTAAATAAAGGAAAGAGATTATTTAGAATTAAAGATCTAGAAGAAGGAATAGAATTAAAGGGAACCGGTTCGGTTTGCTGGTTCGGTTCAGGGTTGGTTAAGGGGTTGTGTCACGGTTCAATTGAAATTGGGAAAAACTTAATTTGGCCATTGGCCTTTCGCGGTGAGCAGAAGAGAAATGAGAGAGGCTGAGGGGAAACGAGAGGGAGAGATGAGTGATTGGGAAGGACGATCGGAAGCGCGAGATGACGGTGAGCGACGGGAGTTGTGGGGACGTTCGGCAACGAGGTTCTATCTGGCTGCGAGCGACGCGACGAACGGCAAACGCGGAGCTAGGGCGCGGATGCCTCGGTCTTCAATGTCGGAATTGGGCTGCGAATAGCCGGTGGAGTTAAGTTTTGACGATTTCCTTCTCCCCTTAGCAATTGTTGTTTGACAGGATGAATTGGCAGCGGCGTTTTTGGCAACTGCAGGAGCGTGATTGGTGAAGGCTAGAGGCAGGGTCTTGTCACGTGTCTGATTTTATTAGTCACTGTCGAACCGGCTTATTCTTCTCCCTAAAAGATTGGGGCTTCCACATGGCCGCCGGGTATTGGACCACTCTCCTTGGTGTGGGTGATCCTCCATTTGCTTTGCAGATTGTAGCTTTCAGCTTTCCCTGCCTATATAGGATGGTAGGGGATGGACGTCTGCTGTAGGGGGGAGGCACTCTGGTGATCTTCAAATTTGTGTTCTTGAGGAGAGTAAAGAGTCAGAGAGGGTGATGTTCTGGAGTTGAGGGCCGAGAGAAGGAAATGGACAGTGAGAAGAGTGGAGAGATAGAGGTGGCCAAGTGTTTCTCTAGAGAATTGTGAAGCTGTGAAGCTACTAGGTTGTCCTCTCGATCTCCTTTTGGCCTTCAGGTATTCAGACTCTGAATGCTTTATGGACTTTGCAAATGAGTTAGAAATTAAGTATGTTATCATGTTGGCTGTTGAGATTTGGAATTTACGTTTGGAATATTTTGGGTTAGGAATGTGGGATGTTTCCTGTTTTCTTTTGGTTGTGCCCTGCTGTTGGGCTGTGATTTGGTTGTCTGTTTTGATTATAATTTTGATAAAAGGAGGATGTTGGCAAGGATAATGCATTGTTGGTGGGAATTGGCTCGGTTGGTTTTGACTGTCTTCTATATTTACTGTTTCCAAATTTGGATAGATTAAGTTGATATTGGTTATAAGGAATATATGTTGACTTCAAATGTAATAATGGCTTAAGTGAAGAAAAATAGGTTCGTTGAGTCGTTGTCTAGCTGATACTCTGTTAATTAAGTTTATCCTTTTGATAGCTTGTTGCATGATATGAAATGCTATGAATGAAATAATCTGTTGGTCCTCAGAATGATATTGATGGATTGTCATGATGTGTAGCATGCCATTGTTATATGATTTGGACCTTGTCTGTTTGATGGGTGTTGATTTGCTTCTCACATATTAATATTGAATTGGTTGTTCAAATGTTAATAGGTTGTTTAGTGAATGGAAGCATGAATATGTTGGGATTGGTTTTTGTTGCTGGAGATGTTATGCATGTATGTTGGATTAAATTCATGTACTGTGAGAATTTAGTTAAGTATTCTGCACGTTAACACAAGCTCTGTACATTGGATGAATCATCTACAGCCTTTCTAATTAGATAAAGAGGATAAATAAATGTGCTATGTTGATTATCATTTGGATAAAAAGCACTTAAATGGTTCTCTACTCTGCTGTGAAAAATATGGTTTTGTGATAAAATACTATTCGATTTTTGTAAGGTAAATTCTCTTTATTATTGGGCACATTGATGGAATGAGCAACTATTGTTGGCTATCATTAACTCGTTGCACACATTAAGACATTAGAATTGTTATTGCGTGGTTGCTAAGTAATTAAGTTGACTAATGGAAATTATTAAGCGTTAAGGTTTATGAAAATTCGGTGGTCAATAATTATTAGTTAATTAGTTGATGAAAATAATTGGACGAAAAATGTGAAATGAACTAATAGAATAATGATATAAAAGTTAAGGTTTATAATGGGTAAATGTATTAATAAATAAATATTAATTATTTTGAAGGTATTAACGGGAAAAGAATAGAGTGTCAAACGCGCCACAAACTGCAGGTAAGTGATACGCATGTGCTTTGGTCCTTAAGACCCTACATCGCAAGAATAGGAGATGCATGTTTCGGTGTTTACAGTTTTAAATAGCATGTTTCGGTGTTTATATTTTTAAATAGCATGTTTCGGTATTTACAGTTTTAAATAGCACGTTTCATTGTTTACAGTTTTTATAAGCGTGTTCTATGAATTGTATGTTGGTTGCGCTATTAAATTCCTCTAGTAGAGAATGTATGCATCCACGAGCATCATGCATTATGGTTTTCAAAACGATACGAAAATGAGTTTTTTAGCATGGTTTTGTAAAGAAAACGGAATCGAATATTAAATGCTTAAATAATAAAGTAAAGAAAAAGATAAAGGCTTGGGCGGATTGTTCCCCCATAGTTAGAGAGGCTTGGGTGGATTGTTCCCCCATGGTTAGAGGTTTAGTTGACGTGCTCCCTATAGTTTAAGGCTTTGGCACGTAACCCATAAATAAAGGCTTGGTGGACATGGTCGCCATGGTTAGAGGCTTTGGGTGGATTAGTCCCCCAATGGTTGGGTTATGTTTCCAATGGTAACCAGTTAAGGCTTTGGCATGTAACTCATAAATAGAGGCTTGGTGGACATTGTCCCCATGGTTAGAGGCTTTGGGTGGATTCATCCCCCAATGGTTGAGTTACATCCCAATGTTAGACGGTTAAGGCTTTGGTGTTGAACTCAAATTCATAAATAGAGGCTTGGTGGACATGGTCCCCATGGTTAGAGGCTTTGGGTGGATTAGTCCCCATTGGTTGAGACTTGAGTTGAATACCAAAGACATAACAATAAATAGAGGCTTGGTGGACATGGTCCCCATGGTTAGAGGCTTTGGGTGGATTAGTTCCCCATTGTTGAGGCTTGAGTTGAATACCAAAGGCAGAACAATAAAGTTAAGATCAATAAAACGGTAAAGGAAAAGACAGAAGAGAAACATAAAAGGAAAACAAAAAGAGATTTTAAAAGCTGCATGACATGTGCATCATACATTTTATTTTATATCACTTACTGAGCTTTAGGCTCATTAGTTAAGTCTTGCGATGTAGGTACATGCACAGGTGAACAGACAAGGAGACAGTGGATAAAGGATTTGCACGGGTGGAACTTGTGGCTGGCTTGGCTAAAGAATTAAAAGGAATTTATTTGTAAAAGGGTTTGTTAATTATTTAATATTCTTTAATATTTTATTTTAATTCCGCTGCATTTTCATAAAATGATTTTATTACTTCCGTTGAAATTGATAAATGTTTTAAGTCAAGAGTTTTAATAATCGGGTTTTATAAAAGCAAAATACTCTGACATTTTTATAAAAAGAAAAGTTTTAAATTTACACGATTTTTAAACTAAATAAAAACCGGGTCGTTACACTATAGATTCAGGAGTTGAGTGGCAACGGTGGAAGTATGTATTGGATTAAAGTGACAATTGGATATAAGAGTGTTGCCATTTGTTCTTGATGTTGAAGAATGATTATGATTAAGGCATTTCTTTCCTTGGAGTCGATGTAATTAGAGTGGCGCAGTGGATGCGTGGTGAGTGAGTGCGAGAGTTGATCGACTTTTGGGAACAAGAGGATGCATTTTGGATGAATTCAAGTTCATCAAGTAGCGGTAGTGGAGTAGTTTAGCGGTGAGAGGAGTAGATAGTCTAAGATATAATGAAGTGTTAGGACCGCTAAAGGGAAAACTACATCATCAAATGGGGTAGCTAAGAAGAGATTCGATGCATAGGTTAAGGATAGTGAGAGTATGACGTATGGCCAATTTCGAGGACGAAACTTATATAAGGAGGGAGGTATGTAACACCCCGACTTTTTATTGGAATTTAATAAGTATACTTGGAGTATAATTTTGAGATTTTGGCTTAAGTTGGATAATTATCGGGGTGTTACTAAGGACGTATTCATAATATTTTAAATTATGGAAAATTAAGGTAATTAGAATAAATATTAATTTATGAAATAAATCATTATGTGGGATAAATTCTATTACTGGGGATTAACTATGTGGGAGATTAATTAAAATCGAAATGTAGAGTTATAATTAAATTTAGACTTAAATATAGAATTAAATAAATTAGAATAAAAGAAAAATTAATTGAAAATTTGGAGAGCTGAACCAGCTCAACAAAGAACCGGTTCAGTGTTATGTGTTGGTCCGGTTCAAGAAGCAGTTGAGGGGGGAGGGATTTTCGCGTGGCTTTGAAATTTCAGAAACTAAAATGAGAGAAAGGGAGGGAGAGAAGTCGAGGGAGAAACAGGCGAGAGACCGAGAGGGCGAGCGAGAGGCAATGGTGATGGCAATGGCGACGGCGAGGGCTCAGGCAGCGATATCAGGCGCTGAGGTAGAACGGGTGAGCCGTCGTCGGGAGCTAGGGCTTCAGTGGGACGTTCGGTCAGACCGTACGAGGGTCGGCTGAATACGGGATGGATTAGAGTTGCGATCTCTCCCTGCGATTGATCGAGGGGACGACGGTTCGGTTTGTGAAGAATCAGCTGGAGGTATGACTGGGTATTTCGTTTTATGGCTGTGAAGGTTGTGTGTGTGGCTGGAGAATATTTCTGGCCGATTAAGATAAGAGATAGGACAGAGGAAGAGTGTGGAGTGAGAGATTATACTCTCTGCCCTTATCCTTGGTGGTAGTGTTTGTGTGCGGGGGAATTTAGCTAGGCAGAGAGGAGAGGAAGATAGAGGTGTGTTCTTGGTTTTTTTCCTCAACTTGTGTGTGAACTGCTGCTAGTGTTCTTTGCAGCTTCTTGACTGGTGGTTGTGGCAGCGTTCCTCCGTAGGGTGAGCTTCCTTCTCTATTATTTTAGTTTTTTGTTTTGGTTTCTGTCTTCTGGTGATGCAGTTAACGATTTCTGAATTTATTACTTGATGAAATAATATGTAGTTGTAAAGTTACAATTTTGATTTTGAATATTTGTTTGGGATATATAACTATTGGAATTTATTTGAATGGTGATACGTTAGAGTACTTCAAGTATGCTCTGTAGTTTTGATTAACTGTCATGGGCTAGGTACGGTCTCTGTGATGTTATTGGTCTGAAGCATGTTAAGTGTATATTACAAATGGATTGTTGGGGGTAGGAAACGTTAAACCTGTTGATGTTACATGTAAGGAACGAGCCTCACTACCTAGTAGTTATGTTAAATGCCTCTGTTGGTGATTATGGCTAATTATATTGAAGATGTCAACTAAGTTGTAAACAATAGAAACGGTTAAGTAATTAGGTATTAATTTGTGAGGACTAAGGGTTTGGGTCGTAGAAGTAAGGTTATTAATATGTGATTTTAACGACAGATTATTTAATGATTGTGAAGGTATCGGAAAGAGAAAAATCACAACATTTAAGTGCGAATGCGTGACAAGTTTCGAGGTAAGGAATTGAGTGTGTCGTGGCCATGTGGAGGCCCTACACCACAAGTAGTTGTGTGAATTGTATTAACTTTCTTTGATGTTCATTGCTTGAATTCATTTTGCAATTTCTTGATTTACTTGCTACTGTGTTGTTTCAATTCTTGTGCATTCTCCTACTACAAATGTTGAGATGAAATGTTTAGAAATGAAATGAAGGAATGAATGGAAAGTTATAGGATGATAAGATGTGCATGAATGATTTAAATTCTATTTTTTTGTGAACTTTTTTAATTGCTATAAATTCATTGTAATGCTTATTGTTCCTTGGTTCTGGTTAAGAGCGATAAATGCTCTAGATTGAATTGATATAATTTCCTTTAGCATAATTCTCGTTATATCAAATTGTTGAGCATGTTCAAATTGTGATTCGTTAATTAGAATTCTAGCTTATAGTTTATTTAGTATGGTATGTTCAGCTTTAATCGGAATAGCATGCCTATATAGTTTAGTTTCGTAATTTGAAATCTAGTTTTAATATTATTGTTCCTTGGTTCTGGTTAGGAATAGAATTTGTATCTCTTATTACAAATGTTTATTGTAGAGGAATGTAATGAATGAATGATGACGTTAAGTTGTAGGATAGAATGACGAAATGAAGGATGACATGATATGCACGTGTGATCATTAATGAATAGAGACTTTAAATTCTGTTGGTTACGTTCTCTTGCTGTAGTTTCCTGCTTAATTCACCTTGTTATTTGCTGTAGTTTCCTAATTGTTAATACTTGATTCATTTCTGTAAATCTAGTATGTGTAGATAAATTAGGATGATGATTATAGAAGCATGTTTAGCGTAATTAACTAAACCGAGCATGTCTAATTAAATAGGACTCTTTACATGTTTAATTAACTATCATGTTTAATCAATTGGAATAAAAGCATGATCAATCAATTAAGAAATGTAATCACTTATTTGAGCTTTTTGAATATAATCCAAATATGTTTAGTTTGAGTTCCTTAAGTATTCCGAGCATGTTTAGTTAATTTGATGAACTAGCATGTTAATTTCAAATGTATAAGATGGGTTAATCGTTTCATTTATAATTGATTAGGACTTTAGAAGGTATTAAAAGCACGTTTAGTAGATTGATATAACTCGAAGTCATTAATTCTAGCTTTTGTTGTTGACTCTTATAATAGTAGATCGTATATTCAATCCTGTTGTTCACTGTGTTACATCCTATTTATTATTGCTTTCTTTGTATACCCTGATTGCAATCGATTGTTAATCCTGTCATATTTCTTTATTATTATGAATTATGTATCCAAGCATGCCTTTGTATTTAATTAATCCTATACTTGTCTCCTTTGTATGCTTTACTTTATTGGACGATCCATTTCTATTTCCTATCCTAGTGTGCGCTATTCAATTTGGTTATTACTTTCTATTAAATGTTTTACTTTCTTTTATATGCGCTTTCCTTTACAGTTATCTTTATTTCAATGCTCATTTTAATTATTATGAATGTTATGTTATAACGCATCATGTATCATGTTAGGATGAGAATGTATGGTCATGCATAATTTCAATAGAAACAAGTAGGGAGTGCCCCTCGGGGTGGTACTCACATGCATAAGTGAGGAAAATGAAATGAACGATGCTATAAACGATGATGAATGATGCAATGGAGGGTTGAAGGGTGGATGGGTAGTTCAGATCTAGCCCACATAGGGTTAGAAGCCCATGAGACAATACCATCACATACGTGTTCCTTCAAGTTCTAACTCGATGTATGAGTAATGAACGAATGAATGAAACTTAATGAAAAGATTGGTTTAGGGTGGACCCATTCCAAGTAAACTAAATAGAGGCATGTCATATGCATTTTACCTTTCCTTACTAAGCTTTGGGCTTACAGTTTATTTGTGGTGTAGGTACTTATTTATGCACGAGAAGAACGATGAATATAACACAAAGCAGTCGATGAAAGGTTTACACGGGCAGAGCTTGTAGCTAGTCAGACTAAAGACTAGTAAAGTGTTTTACTTAGCGTGTTTTATTTAAAATGTTTTCGCTTCCGCTATGTTTTAATAAATGATTTTCATAACGAATGTAATAAATAGATTTTGACACTCGGTTTGGCACTCTGATTATGAAAGATTTTAATTACTTTACAAAAATTTTAAGTTTCACTTATTTTAAAATGTTACAAAAAATCGGGTCGTCACAGGTTCGATGTTCAGTTTTGCATATTTAAAATTGACACTAACCAAACTAAACTGACACTAGAGCTTCGCGCACGCTCATAGTCATGATCGCTATCCATTAATATGTTGATGGACGTCCCCAACTCTTGAAGGACATCCATCAGGCATCACCTAGCATCAGACGGATGTTCTCTACCACTAAAGGACGCCCAACTGTGCTCATCCAACGACCAACGATTCGTTCACTCTATCGTGAGTCTCATCCAACGATCATCAATTCTTTTGCTCTCTCATCCAACAACCATCCCTTCATTGGACATCTCTCATCATCACCTAGCATCGGGCGTCCCACATCACTGATAAACATCCCACCACGCTCATCCAATGACCAACAATTCGCCATCTCTCTCTCCTGAGTCTCATCCAATGACCATCAATTTGTCTGCTCTCTCAAATCTTAAAAATAAGAATAGGCAATAGCCTCGCCCTCGTCTTGAGCCCTACACTCAACACTCAATAGTCCATAGTTGACTCTCTCAACACAACAAAGAGCAACAAGCCCACAACAACAACGCAAGGCTAGAAGAATCTCTTCCATCTACTGTAACATCCCGTAAGTTTTTACCGTATAAAAAAAAATTTCCTTTAAAACACTCATGAGAGAAAAACCAGAGGAAACATACAGCAGAAGTCTTAACCATATAAATACCACAAACCAGTAGTTTAAAAACTATTTAAACAAGCATTGCTAAAACATTTATTTAAAACCATTTAAAGCTAATAACACTTGAAAGTATTTTGAATCACTTAATATAATTAAACAAGTTTATTCCATTTCTATGAGAAATAACCCCTAAGGTCAATGTTGCCAATATCACAAAGGCCAATCTTAGCAATACTCCATCAGCTACATCCTTTATCAGCTTTATCCAATCATCGACTACTTTCCTACATCACAGGACATAACTATGAGCCTAAAACTCAGTAAGTAATATAAACATAAAACATGAAATACACATACAACTCTTAAACTTTGTACTAAGTTTTCTGTTTTGCTTATTTGTTACTGTTTCTGTCTTTTACTATTATTTATTATGTTTCTATGCCAGACATATCCAACCGAACCACAAAAACTACTATTTACATATATTTCATTTAATACTATTATATTTTCATTTAGTTGAAGTTACCCATCCAAGTGTTAGAGATGTCAACTTGACATGGTAGAGCGATTTATGCACAAGGCGGTCATCCCGTGGCACACACTCAGGCGACCAACTCAAGAACCTATATCTCTAACCACCTATTTATGTTTATTTATTTCTATTTTCATTTAGTTCCAGTTACCCTTCCAAGTGTTAGATATGTCAACTTGACAAGGTAGAGCGGTTTATGCACAAGGTGGCCATCCCGTGGCACACACCTAGGCGACCAACTCAAGAACCCACATTGCTAATTACCTATTTACGTTTATTCACTTTCATAGAATTTATGATTCCAAATCTTAACGTTGTTGTACGCATACAATCCTATCTAACGTGTTCATCAATCGTATCCTCAAAATGTGATTCATTCATAACTAAGAAGTTGAACCTAAATCTACTAAACATACAATTCAAACAATCAAGCAAACAAATAAACCTTAATCCAACCAGGAAATCAAATGTCAAGACAAGAATTGAAAAACAGACAAGCGCATATACGTTTAGATCATTTATTTAAACTCAAAAGAAATTTTACAAAAATTTCTGGTTCTTACAGAAATTTTAACTTCTCGGAAGCGAGCAGAAGAGGAGGGTGGTGTGTTCTTCTGGCTGGTGGGCAGGGTTGACGAGCCAGCCCATCAGGATCGCGAGCCCGCTTGTCAAGCTCAAGACCGGTGGGCTCAGCTCGGCCAAGAGGGTTACCTGGCGACTCGAAGGAGGTAACACACAATGAGGCACCTATCAGTTTGCTACCATCTAGCTCATAAACAGATGGCATCCCCTATGGAGAGTGACGCTTCGTGTTAGGTCACGCACGAGAGAATCGGAGCTCTTCAATATATAGCTCTGATACCAAATTTTACAAAGAGAGATTCTAGGCGAAAAATATTAGTCCTGATATGCAGAACTACCATATAGCTCTGATACTAAATTTACTAAGAGAGATATCATTGTTATGGATAAGAAAATTAATAAGAGATTCTATTTGTTGAGACATTCTTATTGCATTAGAAATTTAATGTTAATGATTTTAATCTTTTTTATCCTGAGATTTCTAAGGTATTTTAATCGGTATGTATAAATATACCAATATTTCATTTTAATTAATTCTTGTGCTTAATGAACGAATTACTGTTTTTAATGATTGTATTGTAGGTTATTTTTTTTTCTTCAAGTTTTTCGTCTTCAAATGATCTTTGTATTAAAGGGGTTGATTCATGTATTTGTAATGGTTTTGGGAAGTCATATACTAAAGATTGTCTTGGAAATTCGTATGGTATAAAGTTAGTAGGTTCAGAATAAGATAAACTACGTTTATGATTATATCTATTATTTTTAATGAGTTTTTGTTCGGGATTTTGAAGAATCAGTTTTGTTGGTGTTTCTAATTTTAATAATGGTTTAAATAATTTATCTATAGAGATCTTTTCATCTGTCTTAAAGATTAAACTGTGATGACTATTTGTTAGAGCATAATTGATTTTATATGTAATAGTAAATGGATGGCTTTTAGATTTCATAAAATTATGTCTTTTTAATTCATAGCGTATGGTTATAGATCTACTTAAATCTTTAACTTTTATACTTAATCCTAATTGAATATTTATATTAAATTTTATTTTTCCTTGAAATAGATTACCTAATCATTTAGCAATAATACTTTCATTATTATTAAGTAGTCAATCATGTCAGATTTCTAATTCAATAGGAGTATTAATTCCTTCCATGAAGGTACTTTTAAAAAAGATTTGAATAGTGCTACAATGAATATAGGAAATTTTTTGTCGTTCTTCTTGTTCCATTTTATGTATTCTTTCAAAAATTTGTTGTTTTTTAATAATTGGTATAGTAATATTTCCATAAATTTGTTCAATAGGTATAGTTTCTTCTCCTATCACAATTCCATATTTAATTATGTTTTTTTCATGATAGTTTTTGTTTTATTTGATCTAGGAAAGAGATATTAAAATTATGTTTCTCTGTTAGGGATAATTCAATTTTCCTAATCTGTTTGTTATTAATTATACCATGAAACATATATCCTAATTGTTCTTGTTCTTCGAATGATTCAAACATATTAGTATTAGTTAGGGAAGAAGAAGATGCTAAATTATCTGACATAAATGATAAATAGATAGTACCTGATAAGTATTGTGAAAAGAACAAAGTGATAGGGGTCGATCCCTCCAGAGTATTACCTCAAGGATCTTAACAACCATGCAAGCATGGTTAGAGAGGAACGTAGGCGAGACTTACACCAACTGCTCTGTTGCTTCAACTCTTAGTATTCTCAACTGAGAACACTCTTATTTATAGGAGGGGGGTCAAGCTCCCTACAGACCCTAGGGGATAAGATTCCCGACAACGGTTACATATATTTACAAAAAGAAAAAGAAAAGAAAAGAATATATTCCCTGACAATGAATATATTCGTTTCAAACATGACATAAAGGAAAAGAAAAAGCTAAAGTTAAGGGAATATATTCCTTCACACACTAATTTACATAAAGTAAAAGAAAAGAAAGAGTGATTCCCGACAATGGAATCAGAGTACAATAATTACATAATATATTATGAAAGAATATATTCTCTGATAGTGGAGTCTTCTGTAGATAGATTCTTCTTTTCTGATAGACTGAGAAGTCTGTTGTGATTTTTAGTCCTTTGATTTTTTGTCATCTTCTTCCTAGAGACTAAATACTTCAGGATGACTGTAGTCATTTTTTACGGTGGATTCTTTTTTCTTTTTTAGATCATAAGTCTTTTGTCTCCAGAAAAATCTTTGACAAGATAATAAGTATTCTTCATATTTAACACTTGTTTCAATTGTTGATCTGTTATTGATAATTCTTCTGATTGCTCTGTTAATGATTTCTCTACTAGTCCATTTGTTTTGCCTTATGGCGAGAGCAATAAGACAATCAACATATAGTCTTGGATTGATATGAATGAGAGAATTGATATCACTTAAGTCAAATGCAGATATTTCTATTTGTTTGACTTGATGAATTACTTTTGGGCTGAGAATGATCTAGGCCGAGATACTGATAAGTATCATCAAACTTTTTTCTGATAAGTAAATATTTACTGAACAATTGTTGTTGTTCTTCAATTGGTGCTTGATTATAATTCATAATATCCTCGGGATCAGATAATAAGCTTGATATGTAATCTTCACTGATATAAACTTCTATTGTAGATGTGAGAAAAATAGGTACCTTGATCTTCATTTTTGGCTTCTTCTGAATATAAGCAAATGATAGTTTCTTGGTGAAAAACTTGTCATAATGATGCAAATTTATAGGATGATAGAAAGTGATTAATGGACATAATGATTAGGTCTAGATATAGGGCTAGGTCTAGGTTTAATTCATCACTTTCCATCTTTCGGTGAATGAAATGAAAGGTATAATGAAGGGTATGAATAAATATGGAATTCCATTATTCTTATAATAAGAAAAATGGTAGGTATGGTGAGATGTTACTTCCATTTTTAAGAATAAGTTATTTGAATATAGGGATAAGTGAATGGAGCAATCCATCACTTTAATGGTAAAAAGGATAAGTGAGTAGTGCGAGACGTACATCACTTTTAATAATTAATGTAATAAGAAGTATGGGCACAAGCTCTTTTCCAGGTGATACAAACCAAAGTTCAATGAGCCAAAGGCTCTAGGAGCAAGAGCTCTGATTAGGTAATTTGAACCGAAGTTCATTGAGCAAAGACTCTGATTAAGTATTCTGATTAAGTATGTTTGAGTAAATAGTAAAATTTATCACTATTATACTCGTTAAGTATGTTGAACCAAAGTTCTTTGAGCAAAGGCTCTGATAAGTATTCTTGAGTAATTAGTGAAATTCATCATTATTACTCTTTAAGCATGTTGATAGGTTTTTGAGCGAAAGCTCGAGTTTATGATCAATACCTGAATTAATATTATTGATTTTACTACTACTTCCATTCTCTTGTGAGGGTATCAGCAAAATTGTTGTTTTCTGATTTGATATATTTGATGTATTGTTGATACTGATGTAATTGAAGTTGTCATCTGATTAATCTGCCTTTTCGATAATTTTCCTGTAATTTATATCTCCAAAAACATATTACATACTTCGAATCTGTTCTTAGTTCAAATCGAGTTCCTAGTAATTCAATTTTCCATTTTTTTAAAATTTTAAGACATGCATAAGTTTCTTATTCTTGGATAGAATAATTTTGTTCTGTTTTAGTAAAAATTCCAGAAATGAATTTACATAATCTTACTGGAAGTTTATCTGTTTTAGGAGGTGATTCTCCTTCTAGTTGTTTTCCTTCTTCTATAATCAGATTACCTGCAAGATCAAGATCGAGAATACTCTTTCCATTGATAATGGCAAGCATACAACATGCTCATGTGCCCTGAGATGCATCTGTTTCTATGATAAGAAAGTCTTTGATATTAGGATTATATAGTATTGGTAGGCTATTGCAATTTTGTTTGATATGTTTAACTATATCTGTATCTTGATTCATCCAGTTCCATGGTATTTTGTCTGATAGTTTTTTTTTGTAATATTTTTCTTTCTGTAGAGAGTGCTTTTAAGAAACCTTGATTAGAGATATAGTTTAGACAACCTAGAAACCGTTGTATTTGTTTTCTATCTTGAAATTTGTCAGGAAATTTTCATAGATTTTTTTGTGTATTTGATGTTAATTGCATTTCTCTATCTTGATTAATCTTTAAACCTAAATATTCGACTTCTGTTTGTAATAGTTTTGATTTTTTCTGAGAAATAATTAATCTTTTTTCTTTACATCGAGTTAAGACTTTTAAAGCAGCGTTAATATGATCTTCTTTACTTCCTGAAGTAAATATAATAATATCATCAATATATGTTAAGCAGATATCTTCTAGTCCTTTGAGATTTTGATTCATAAATCTTTGATATATTGAAGGTGCTTGTTTTAGTTCAAAAGGTAGAATATTCCATTCATATAATTTTTTAGGAGGACAACTAAAAGCAATTAGTGGTTTTGTATTTTCTGCTAAGCATAATTGTCAGTATCCTAATTTTTCATCAAGAGTGCTAAATAAAGTATTACCTTCAAGTTTTTCTAAAGCGTAGTCTTTTCTTGGTAATTTATAACTATCACCAATAGTTGCATCATTCATTTTTTTATAATTAATTACCATTCGTCTTTTTCCACTTTTGATTTCGTTTTTATTTTCGACATAAAAGGCTGGTGCGCTGTGTGAACTATGACTTTCTCTTATAATTCTTAAATCTAATAGTTGTTTACATTCTTGTTTAAATTCTTCAACATCTTTTATACTATAGGGAATTCTATTCGGTACATTTATTTCATTAAGAGGATTTCTAAGTTGAATTATGATTTCTTCTTTATTTTTATTTTTTAATTGATCCAAAGGATTTTCACTACAAACTGTTTGTCGTGTATTTTCTAGAATTTGTTGAGTAGTGTATAAAAATTGAATTGTGTTGAGAGCTTCATGAGCTATAAGTTTAATGATTTCGGTTTGAGAAATAATTTTAGTTGTGATTTGTTGACGTCCCTTCCTCCCCAGAAAAGAAAGAGAAATAGTTTTAAGTCTTTGAATAAAAGGTTGATATAATTTTAAGAAGTTATTGCCAAGAAAAAAATCGACACCAGAGTCGTGAAGATACGAAGTCTTGGTAATAAAAGGATAACCTTGGATTATAATAGCAACATAATGACCAACATACCAAATCTAATGAATAGATTTGTCAGTGACTATGATTTTAAGAGGTTTATCTAATTTGGTCCATGAATTAAGTATGTTTTTTTTAGCAAAACATAAAGTTGAGCCAATATTTATATAAGCAAGATAAGATTTGTTTTGAATAATTGTTTTAATAAATGTAGCATTAGGATTTCTTAATGTTAATCGTTTACTCAGAACTAATGGTTGATGTTTTGGATCCATATATGTCTATATTTGTATTAGACTGTTATTCATCCTAGATGTTTTCGTAAGTAGTTTTCTAAGTTTATTATTTGAGTATTATTAACTTTCTCTTTTAATTCATTAATGTCTTGTTCAATTTTTGTTAATCTATTTTGGTTTTCTATACTTGTATCTTTATGTCTTTAATTTTTGTTTATGTTTGTAATAATATTCTGTTAGAAACTCATTTGTATTTATTACATTATTTTGTATTTTCTGTATGTCTTCTGTATTATGGTAAATTATTAGATATGATAGAATTTCAATTATGTTATTTAAGAGGGCTTTAATTTTATTATTATCGGTTGTATCTGTAATACCCTGACTTTTTATATCGAGATTTAATAAAGATAATTGGAAAGTAATTTGGGTATTTGGATTAATTGAATAATTATCGGGGTATTACCAAGGACATAACCATTAGGTTATAATTTAAGGGAATTATTGGGGTTAATAGATGAGAATCAATTTAGGAAATGGAATTAAAAAATTTAAATTGGACCTCTAATAATCTTTTAACGATATTTGGAATAAGTCGGAAGTTAGAATTTTAATCGGTTAATATTCGATACAAATATTTAACGCGTAAATATAAATTAAATATTAAATTAAAGAATTAAACCAAAGTTGGGATTTATTGTTAAATAACGAAACCGGTTTAGCTTTGCCCTCATTCCGTCAAATGGCCTTCGGCCAGATGAAATGAGTAGGAGGGATGAGATTTAGGGGATAAATAAGATTAATAGTGATTAATAATGTAGCAGGTTTAATTAATTTGAATTAATTGGATTAA
Organism: Begonia loranthoides; assembly: GCA_022433065.1. Classification (NCBI taxonomy): domain Eukaryota; kingdom Viridiplantae; phylum Streptophyta; class Magnoliopsida; order Cucurbitales; family Begoniaceae; genus Begonia; species Begonia loranthoides. The sequence continues at coordinate 8,597,352 of CM039472.1, read as the reverse complement.
AAGGGGTTAAAGGAAGTGATGAGAATTATGAGTCGGTTCAACAGAACCGGTTCATGCCCATTCATTGGCGGTTCAGTGATAAAAACAAATGGCTTAGGCCATTTGTTTTGGCCATGAGACCCGAATAGCGAGAGAAGAACGAGAGGGAGAGAGAGAAGCCCGAGAGAGAGCGGGAGACAAAGTGAGAGGGAGCGATGGCGAGCAGACGAAAGCTCGGGTGGATGGCGTGCGAGCTCCACCGGCGACACAGGTGCGGCTAGGGCTTCGCGAGATGGATCGGAGCGACTCCAAATCGAGGTATGTTACGATTTTTCCCCTTGCGTTGTCTATCTGCGGTGGCCAGCATCAATGGAATGACGATGGGGAGGTCGGGCGATGGTGAGGCTGTAGTTTCCAGCCTCGGGTTGGCAGGAGCAGGGGGCTTCGCTTCTAGTGGACGGGTTGGTTCGAGCTGGACCGGCTGTGGTTTGGACCGAACAAGTACGTCCCTGATTTTGTTCTGATGAAGCCGACAATTGGACAGTTGATACAGGGCTGGTCCGGCATGCTAGGGAGTGTCACTCTCTGCCCCTGGGTGATGGTAGAGAGTGTCCCCTCCTCGTCGTCGATATACATAGGAGAAGAGGGGCATTTCCAGATAATAAAGGGCAGGACCGAGAGCTTCTGCAGCTGGGGATTTCTGGATGAAGGGAAGGGCCGAGAGCTTATGGTAAATCTTCTTCCTCGGCTATTGGTATTTGATGTCTGTTTTTGGACGAAGTTTGACAGGGATGGTGAGAAATGGAAAATCGGGAGCTGATTTGTCCACAATGCAATGAGTCTTCAACAAATTTTGGTAAGGAAATCTCTTCCATCATGTCCATAAATTCAAAATGAGAATGAAGCATTGGATTAGTCTTCTGTTATGGTTGAAGTAGTGACATGTGGGAAGATTTTGTTTGGAAAATATAATTGGATGCCTCTGTTGTTTTTCCATTTTTCACTATGTTATGGCCAATAATGGATAAATACACTCTGTTGTTAAGGATTAATCTTTGTTGTTCAGCCTTTGGATTCTGCCTCTTATTGTTCTGTTGGTTGTTGTTTTGGAAGCATTGATCCGTTGGTTTCATAAATGAATATTGGTCTGGATTTTCAGACATTTTCTCTGTTAAGTATTGCCAGAAACATGATTATGTTGGGACATCTTAAATCTGTTATTGTTTATAATCTCCTTGTGGTTAGTATAAAGTTGTGGTTATGCTCTTTGTTGTTTGGTCAATTGGTTCTGTTTAAGATGTTAAGTCTGACATTGACATTGAGTAATGTTTTGGGTTGCTTAAGTTAGTTGGAGATGTTTAGTTAGCTGATGGATGCGATAAGTGCTATCTTGAATGATGAACATGAAAATGTTGTGTTGGTTCGTGTTGGATTGACACTAATTGAACTCTCTATGATGGATATGTGTTCTGTACATTGAATGAGTATCTGCTATCGTTTTATTGAGATGAAAAGGATAAATGAATGATATGCTCAGTTGATTGTTTAAGATGTATAGATTTACCACTATTGATTCTGCCTTGGGTTATATGTTGTTGGTATCAATAAATGATCTAATCGCTATCTTGTTGGGACAAAAGATAACAAAATGCATTTTGTGTCAATGTCTGTTGTTGAGATGTTTGGGCTATTATTGAATGGATTTTTATTGGTCATTAAGCGTATGGATACTGCCCACTATTGGATGATACTCTATCGGTTTGGGTTTGGTCCATTATGGATAAATATATGATGATAATTGGATTAAGTTATTGTTCATTAGTTTATTGTTAAACATTGTTGCTTCGTGCTTTATTCAGATGTTGGTATTGGACATCAGTGTTTATGGGCCCATAATTGTGGGTGGATTATGTTTTGTCTAGGTATCAGAAGGAGAAGAAAAGGGATAATGGTTAAATGTCGACACGCGATAAAGTTAAGGTAAGGAACTTGGGTGTGTCTTGGCCAGTTGGAGGCCCTACACCACAAGTAGAGTGCGTGAGTTTTATGATTAGTCGTGTCGTAGTTATTTCCTCTGTTGGTTTATTTGTTGTAGATATATCCTGTGTTGATTGATAGTATAGATTTGTTATTACTCTGTAGATTTTGTTAAGTTCTGTCATATTTCCCTTTTGTTGTTGTGCTCCATTTTATTGTCCGTTACGTGATACGAATGCCTTGTGTGATGAAAGAAATGATGAATGTCAAAAGGGTGATGAATGGTTAATGCGTGAAAGGATGAATGCTTACTGTCTACTTTATGTATTGTTTTATCATACTAAATGTTTCCCCTTTATTATAGTATAGATTCATTAGCACTTCGTAGCTCTATGTTGATTGTTGGTTGTTCTCTTTACTTGCGTTGCTTCTCTTTGAATACAGTTCCTGCCAATATACATATGTATACTGCTGAAATTTACTGTAATTTAGCATGTTGACTAATTTAGTTAATTAAAGCATGTAAGCAAGTTAATCGATGTTTATAATCTTCTAAGCATGATTAGGAAGTCATAGTTGAAATCATTTCTTGGGCATGTTTAATTGTTAGTTAATAATTACTCTTGAGCATGAAATTTGACTAATAACTAATTAGGATAATTAGTACGTTTAATTAACCAGCATGTTAATTTACTAATGTATGACCTGTGTAGTTTTCTAATCAGTCTTATACGCATGCTAATTAACTTAAATAAATAAATAATTAGACGAGCATGAAAATCAACTAATTGGGCACGTTTAATTTGATGCATGTAAATCAAATCGAGCGAACGAGATTAATTAACCAGACCTAAGCTAAGGAAGTTAAGCATGCTACTTGAGTTAACTAGACCAGTTAATCAACTAAGTATGTAAATTATCCAGCATGTTAAAATATTGATTAGTATTGTATGAGCATGTTAATTAGCTTAACTGAATAGGTTAATTTAAGCATGATAATGAATTAGTCGAGCATGTAATTTAATTATTCGCATGACAAATTAATTAAGATAAGCCATATAAATAAGCTTGCGATTAGTATGTTCAAATAATGTGGTTAACTAACGAGCTAGAACAAACACATATTTAAATCACCTAGAATAATAAATATAGGAAGCATGTAAATGGACTAGGATAAATTACATGTTAATCGATTGTAACGACCCTGATTTTCTTAAACCATTTTAACAACTTAATTACAATTTATTTATATTAAATGGATTTATCAGAGTGCAATAAAATCTGAATCGTTAATAAATCATTCTTTCATTCTTTCATTTTTCATTCTTAAAAGAAATTATTCATAAAAATTTGCGGAAGCATACTTAACGAGAAAACAACTTTTACTGGAAACAGCATTCAAAACATAGTTGAAGTTCAATTCCAAAGTTACGGGATTACATAGCCCAATTATTCAAATAAAAACACAACTTCTTTTCTTTATTTCCTCATTTCCATACCATACCATACTACTACTCTGCTGGCGCCATTGTCGGACCAACCGCAGGCTCCACCGGCATGTCCTCTTCCTTAACTGCTGGCATAACTCCCTCGTTGCCTACACCACAAGTAAGGACGTGAGCTTACGCTCAGTAAGGATATGGAAAAACAATTATGCATTTCACTCTTTTAGTTCTCGTTGGAAGGGGCCACCCATCCAACTCTTTCATTACATTCGTTTTTCTTTATTCGTTCATTAAACTCGTACATCGAGCCTGGAGATTGAGGGTTTTCCTTTGAGATGGCCTAGCTATACGGAAACTAACCACATGTGGGCTACTAGTCCCTTTCCCGTCTTGGTAGGGGTGTATCCTAGTAGCTAGACTAGATCCGAACTACCCATCTACCTCAACTCCCTAGTTCTGGCATATACCCGCCTTTACGGTTTGTTCTTGTCTTTCTATCCCGGCATATACCCGCCTTTAGAGTTCTTTCTATCCCGGCATATACCCACCTTTAGGGTTCTTTCTATTCCGGCATATACCCGCCTTTGGGGTTCTTTCTTTTCATAGTCTTTTTCCTCACTTATGCATGTGAGTACCACCCAATTGGTTACTCCCTACTTGGTTTCTATTAATCATGGACTCAATCTAACATTTTCCTTAACAACATCTTAACATAACACAAGGAACACATCTCATAACAATAAACAATGGAAGAAGAAATGAACATATAACATACAACAAACTATGAACACATATATATATTGAAAAATATCGAAGAAGCACTGAGCATATAAAAATGAAATCTCTACTTTTCATTCCATTCATTTGCATCACTTTTCATACTAATGTCGCAATTCTAGCATATTGATAAGTCAATTCTAGCATATTGATAAGTTTTATACTTTCATTCAAATCATCTCTACTTCCATTCAGTTATTAAGACTAAACATACGTGCGATAACATTACTATATATCAATGGAAACAAATAATAAAATCTAAATAGAGAAATCAGGATAAAAAATACCAACATATTCACACACTCACACACCTAAATCCTTTTTCTCTCCTCACTTATCCTTATTAGTAGTAGTTTTGTAATTATCATGTTAAACTTTTGGTGATTATTATCCTAAACCGAAAAATGTGAAATCTATACATCTAATAATTTGTGAATAAAAGATGCAGAAACTCAACAATGGCATCATTTCACACTACTCTTTAAACTTTTCTCCATGTCTATGTTTAGCTCATTCTTTACTTGTCTTGCATTACTATCATCAAATTTCTTCTTTCCTTATCATGTAAACGTCATAAAACAAATATCTTAACCCAAACACACCAGTAAAACATAAACCAGAAAAACTGCATAATATCTTCCTTTCTCTTTTACATTTCCTTTGCTTAGGATCCATTTTTTTTTTCCTTTCTTTAGTCCTTAGCTTAATGACTTTCACATTTTTAACTCATCTCGTAAACATATAAGTCATGTGACAATTGTACAAGTTCATACAAGTCCAACAAGGAGATTACAATTCATGCTAAACCAGAAAATTTATGCATAACCATCACTTGGCTTCTTTCCATCATAACCATCATCCTCTTCTTTCTATCATATTTATCTACCTTATTCTTAAATCATTTTGTGCTAAGCATTATCAAGTCATTTTCGTGCTATTGGTTTTCACTAGGATAAGTGTAGGAACTACAAACTAAAATTTCCAGAAAGTTGTAAAACATGAAAACATTGCAACAAAACACAACATAATACTTGTGGGTAGAGCTTAGACAGCCAAGACACACCCTTTTCTTAACTTCTCTTGACGCAACGTAACCTCAAGAACCAACTCCACACTCTGCACAACTCTGAATGCAGCAACCAACGAGAGGAACTACGCAGGAGAAGGATTAAATAGAGAAGAAGGGAGAAGAATTTACCTAAAAGACAAGGAGAGACAAAACGTGCTGGAGGGTGGCTGTCTGGCGGGCTACACAGCAGCTATGGAGACTTTCGAGCGAGAATTAACTAGCTAAATGTCGAAGGAAGTCTACTTTTCTGACTTTTTATTTTTCAGATCTGGTGCGTTGCGGATGCCGTACAATCGTGCGCGGCGTCCGCGTCTCCAAAATTACTCAGAAATTAGCGTCCTCGGCCATTCATCCTCAGCGTCCGATATGGGTTTACGGACCCTATTTGGTCGTCCGCCTCATCCGCATGCGTCGTCCGCGTGAATCAAAATTGGACAAATTCAATGCGGACTCCAATTTATGCATCTGCGGCGTCCGCATTTCCCCTGACGTCATCCAAAACCACATAATTCCATCATTTTTCACATTTTCTCTTAAATCTTTCCCCAATTAAACGTCTACGAGGTTATACCTCGCAAATTAACATTCATAATACGATGTAACTTAGGAACATCCACACTTTTATTTTTAAAACAAAAACGATTACATCGTTAATCGAGAAAATTGGAATCGGGTTATTACATCGATAGTATGTTTTCGATTCTCTTACGAATGATATTGTTCTATTAATTCGAGCATGTTTTCCTTGTCTCTACCCATTGTACTTGTTCTCTGCGATGTGCAGTTATTTCCTTCTATTATATGTTTCGCTTTTCTTATACATGCTTTCAATTACTTTATATGCGCACTTCAATTCCTATTAAAGTTATGTTATATGCATTGTGTGTCGTGTTAGGTTGAGATCATGTTAATAGAAACCCAGTAAGGGGTTCCCCCTCAGGGTGATACCCACATGCACGAGTGAGGAAAATGCTAAGAACAAGAATGTTCGGGATGGGCGAGATAGGCCCATCACCGAAGAAACACTCCCAGTGGGATACGTTGGGAGGGAAGAAACCCTGAAGGCGGGCACGTCAGAAGGGGGAGGACCTTTGAAGGCGGTATACGCCTGAAAGGGGACAAAAAAAGGGAGTTAGAGGCCGGATGGGTAGCGGAACTAGTTTGTGGCTAGGCAAAGCCCCCAACCTTGACGGGGTTGGGGACCTAGTTGCAAGTAAAGAGTTAGCTCTAGCCCACTATTCCATCCCCTAAGACCCCTCCAATCTCCAGCTCGATGTACAAGTCAAGAACGAACGAAGAACGAACGTAATGAAAAAAATTTGGTTTGGGTGGCCCCATTCCAAGAAGAATTAAAGAGAGATATGCATAATTATTTTTTTCCATTTCCTTACTGAGCCATTAGGCTCACGTATTACTTGTAGTGTAGGTACAACGACGAACAGATAATAAGTAGATGATAAACACATAATGAAGCAGAGATGGATGATTTCGCATGCACGAGACTTGGGCTAACCAGGCAAAGAAAAAGATGAATAAACGGTTGTAAATCAACGATGTTTAATTGTCAAGTTTTATTTGTTAGACATAGTATTTAAATTGTTTAGTATTTCCTTCTTGAACAATTTCTTTACGCTTTCGCAAGATTTTAAACAGATGGTTTCATTTTATTATTTTACGCTTCAGCACCTTGTAATTGGTTTTCCCAAACGAGTTTAAAGAAAGAGTTAGTAGTGATCCGGTTAAACGTACTCTAATACGTTTTGTTTTAAAAAGAAAGAAATTTTAAATTTTTATGCATTTTAACGATTTACGAAAATCCGGGTCGTTACAGTATCTATAAGCGAACATATAGTTCCTATGGCATAGTTAGTTCCATTAGGTAAGTTTTTAGGTAGAATAACTATTTTGTCTTGAAAAGGAATTCCTGGTAAGTTATTAAATTCTGTAGTTATGTTTCTAATATGTAAATTATGAATTTGTAGTTTTTCAACTTCATCTATGTTATTCATTCTAATATTTAGCAATCGTCACAATATTTACTATAACATAAAAGTATTCCATAAATTACTAATAAACTAAAAATAATAAAGATAGGATGAACGATAATTAGAATAAGAGTGTAAATATACATTATTGCTGAAGAAATAAATGAGAGAAGTGTAGATAGATAATGCTTAAACCTATTACTATAGTTTAGTGTTTGAAATAGGATGTTCTATTCATAATAGTTGATTTATGTAGTGGATATTCCTAGTGACTTTGACTTCCTTAGGCAATGTAAATAGGAAAGTTGATTCCTAATTTTAATACGTATGGTTTGTTCTAAAGAATAAATATATTAGAATAAGTGGTTTCCTACTATTTGATTAAGTGGGATATATAGTTGGGAGAGACTATTGATTGTCATAGTGTATTTTTGTATTATGTTGATAATAAGCGGAATAATTTTGTCTTTCTATTTGTGTAATGTGTATGCATGTAATGTGTAGGCGCCCATCCTTCCCCCCTTGGAGAGAACATGGTTCTGATACCAAATTGTACTTGTGCCTCACTCACGTGGCATGTGTCGGACCCAGGGGTTACTTGGTGAGTCAAAGGAGGTAACACACAATGAGGCACATATCAGTTTGCTACCATCTGGCCCATAAATAAATGGCGTCCCGTACGAAGAGTCACGCTTCATGTTAGGTCACGCGTGAGAGGATCGGGGCTTTTCAATATATAGCTCTGATACCAAATTTTACTTAGAGAGATTCTAGGCGAAAAATATTAGTCATGGTATGCAGAACTACCATATATCTCTGATACTAAATTTACTAAGAGAGATATCATTGTTATGGATAAGAGAATTAATAAGAGATTCTATTTGTTGAGACATTCTTATAGCATTAGAAATTTAATGTTAATGATTTTAATCTTTTTTATCCTGAGATTTCTAAGGTATTTTAATCAGTATGTATAAATATATTAATGTTTCATTTTAATTAATTCTTGTGCTTAATGAACAAATCACTGTTTTTAATTATTGTATTGTAGGTTCTTCTTTTTCTTCAAGTTTTCTGTCTTCAGATGATCTTTGTATTAAAAGAGTTGATTCATATATTTGTAATGGTTCTAAGAAGTCATATACTAAAGATTGTCTTGGAAATTCGTAGGGTATAAAGTTAGTAGGTTCATAATAAGATAAACTGCGTTTATGATTATATCTATTATTTTTAATGAGTTTTTGTTCGGGATTTTGAAGAAATAGTTTTGTTGGTGTTTCTAATTTTAATAATGGTTTAAATAATTTATCTATAGAGATCTTTTCATCTGTCTTAAATATTAAACTATGATGACTATTTGTTAGAGCATAATTGATTTTATATGTAATAGTAAATGGATGGTTTTTAGATTTCATAAAATTATGTCTTTTTAATTCATAGCGTATGATTATGGATCTACTTAAATTTTTATCTTTTAGACTTAATCCTAATTGAATATTTATATTAAATTTTATTTTTCCTTGAGATAGATTACCTAATCCTTTAACAATAATATTTTCGTTATTATTAAGTAGTCAATCATCTCGGATTTCTAATTCAATAGGAGTATTAATTTCTTCCATGAATGTGCTTTTAAAAAAGATTTGAATAGTACTACAACGAATATAGGAAATTTTTTGTCATTCTTCTTGTTCTATTTTATGTATTCTTTCAAAAATTTGATGTTTTTTAATAATTGATATAGTAATATTTTCATAAGTTTGATCAATAGGTATAGTTTCTTCTCCTATCATAATTCCATATTTAATTATGTTTTTTCGTAATAGTTTTTGTTTTATTTGATCTAGGAAAGAGATATCGAAATTATGTGTCTCTGTTAGTGATAATTCAGTTTTCCTAATCTGTTTGTTATTAATTATACCATGAAACATATATCCTAAGTGTTCTTGTTCTTCAAATGATTCAAACATATTAGTAGTAGTTAAAGAAGAAGAAGATGCTAGATTATCTGACATAAATGATAAATAGATAGTACCTGATAAGTATTGTGAAAAGAACAAAGTGATAGGGGTCGATCCCTCCAGAGTATTACCTCAAGGATCTTAACAACCGTGCAAGCATGGTTGGAGAGGAACGTAGGCGAGACTTACACCAACTGCTCTGTTGCTTCAACTCTGAGTATTCTCAACTGAGAACACTCTTATTTATAGGAGGGGGTCAAGCTCCCTAAAGACCCTAGGGGATAAGATTCCCCAACAACGGTTACATTTCTTTACAAAAAGAAAAAAATATATTTCCTGACAAGGAATATATTCGTTACAAACATGAGATAAAGAAAAAGAAAAAGCTAAAACTAAGGGAATATACTCCCTGACACGCACTAATTTACATAAAGTAATAGAAAAGAAAAAGTGATTCCCGACAACGGGAATCATAGTACAATAATTACATAATATATTCTTTGTGAAAGAATATATTCTTTAATAGTGGAGTCTTCTGTAGGTAGATTATTCTTTTTTGATAGCTGTCTTTAGTCCTTTGATATTTTGTCATTTTCTTCAAAGAGCCTAAATACTTCAGGATGACTGTAATCATTTTTTACGGTAGATTCTTTTTTCCTTTTTAGATCATAAGTCTTTTGTCTCTAGAAAAACCTTTGACAAGATAATAAGTATTCTTCATATTTGATATTTGTTTCAATTGCTGATCTGTTATTGATAATTCTTCTGACTGCTCTATTAATAATTCCTTTGCTAGTCCATTTTATCTATCTTATGGCAAGAGCAATAGGACAATCAACATATAATCTTGGGTTGATATGAATAAGAGGATTAATATAACTTAAGTCGAATGCTGATATTTCTATTTGTCTGACTTGATTGAGTGCTATTGGGCTGAGATAATGATCTGGGCCGAGATACTGATAAGCATCAACAAACTTTTTTTTGATAAGTAAATATTCACTGAACAATTGTCGTTGTTCTTTACTTGGTGCTCGATTATAATTCATAATATCTTTGGGATCAGATAATAAGCTTGATATGTAATCTTCACTGATATAAACTTCAATTGTAGATGTGAGGAAAATAGGTACCTTGATCTTCATTTCTGGCTTCTTTCGAATATAAGCAAATGACAGTGATTTGTTAAAAACATGTCATAATGGTGCCGTATTTATAAGATGATAGAAAGTGATTTGATAATGGACATAATGATTAGGTCTAAATGTAAGGCTAGGTCTAGTTCTAATTTATCACTTTTCCATCTTTCGGTGAATGAATTGATAGGTATAGTGAGAGGTATGAATAAATGTGGATTTCCATTATTCTTATAATAAGAAAAATGGTAGGTGTGGTGAGATATTACTTCCATTTTTAAAAATAAGTTATTTGAATATAGAGATAAGTGAGTGGAGCAATTCATCACTTTAATGGTAAAAAGGATAAGTGAGTAGTCTGAGACGTACATCACTTTCAATAATTAATGTAATAGGAAGTATGAGCGCAAACTCTTTTCTAGGTGATACGAGCCAAAGTTCGATGAGCTAAAGACTCTATGAGCAAGAACTCTAATTAGGTAATTTGAATCGAAGTTCATTGAGCAAAGGCTCTGACTAAGTATTCTGATTAAGTATGTTTGAGTAAATAGTGAAATTCATCACTATTATACTCGTTAAGTATGTTGAACCGAAGTTCTTTGAGCAAAGACTCTGATAAGTATTCTTAAGTAATTAGTGAAATTCATCACTATTACTCTTTAAGCATACTGATAGGTTTATGAGTAAAAGCTCGAGTTCATGATCAATACCTAAATTAGTAGTGAATGTACTACTTATTTCTTTTCTGATATTCTATTGATACTGATGTCGTCTTTTTGCGATTTGTGCTTTGATAAACCTGTTCATACTTTTAATTTCTTGCAATTCAAAATTAGTTAGTAATGCAATACGTACTAATTTTCTTTATTTCCTGAGATGATAAAGTGGTTGAAAAAGGTGTAGTAGTAATCCCTACCACCCCAAAAAGGATAGACTATCAAGAAATGAGATTAGTTAATAAACTAGTCATTGATTATTTACTCAGAACTAGTAGTTGAGATATCATATTCATATGCATAAATATTGATATCGGAACTAATGTCAGAATCTTCTATAGGATCATAACCAATTTCATAAGCTAATTTTAATGTTTGAGTTTTAGTGTTATTATTAAATTGTTGTGGACACTTGTTGGCGTAATGTCCTTTTTCATGACATAACCAGCAAGTGCATTTAGGTTTATTAGTAGGACAAAAGTTATTAGGTCTTGTTTTGATCTTTCTCATATATTGTTGTCTATTTTTGAAATATTTGTAAGGTTGTTTCCTTTTATATTTTTGGTATTTATTAGAAGGAATCTTTTTCCATTTTTTATTTTTCTCATAATCATTGTCTTTGCATCCATATTTACCTATTCGATTAGTGATTTGTTCACAACATAATTTAATTTATGCTTGTTGTTTAGCTATTTCTGTAGTACATGATTGTTGCATCTATGCTCTTAATAATATAATTCTAGCTCCTAGAGAATTAGGTAATGCATGTTGTTCTACTCCCTGACGATAATTTTCTTCTATTAGTAGGTGCATTTCAGAGGGTAATTTTTTATAAAATAATTCATTTGCTAATGTTTTATGTTTATCATCTAGATCATAGTATCGATTCTTAAATTCACAAATAAAATTTTCTAAGAAACATAAATCACAAATTTGTAAATTAGTTAACTGCCAAAACGCATTATCAATAAAGGTAGTGGTAGTAGAGTTTTCGTATTCTTTTGAATATCTTCCTATAAATTCTTGAGTTAAATTTTTAATAATATTTTTAAATGTAGATATAGCATCTATGTCTAATATTGCATTTTTATCACTAGTTGTTAAGGATGTTAAATGTTTATATATTATTCCTGTTGTTTGATGAGTTATGTAATTAAATAAGTCTTCAGAAGTTAAGTCTTTTATTTTCTGATTTAATTGTATGAAAATATTAATTCTATTTTTCCAATCTTCTAAGACTTTATATTCATTTTCAACACAGTTTAGATCTAGAATATTTAATCCTAAAGAATTTTCAATCTTTGGAATACATTGATTAGGTATTTTAGTCCATTTATTTTTATAATAATATCATTGTTTACTCATATATTTTTTAAATTCTTCATCTTGAGTTTCATCATGAGTACGTTTTCTATAATTTTGATTTTGTCGACTAGACTCTAGAACTTCTTGTTTTACATAATGAGGTAAATGTGGATTATAAGGATTTATATACGGATTTTCGTCCGAATCAGATTCATAATCAAATACTATTTCGTTAGTGTCAGCTTCTTTATTCATTAATAGATATTCATCTTGAATATTTATATTCTCTTCCTTTGGTATATCTAATTCTGCGAATAAATTTGTTAATCTTTCAATTTGTTCTTCTAAATTTTCCATTATATCGGTGGAGGTGGTTGAATAGTAAGTTGTTGTTGTAATCTTTTATCTAAATTAATATGTTTTAAGTCTTCAATAGTTATATATCTTTTTCGTTCTTGTTTAATTATTATTTGTTGTAAGTTATTGATGGTTTCAATAATATCTTTTCCATGATTAAGTTTCTGACTTTGCTTTTTGGGATCTTTTAGGAATTTATCAATTAATTGAAATATTATATTTTTTTCTTCTGTTAGTTCTTTATATGTTTCTTTATAACTATTGAATTCTTTTAGTATTTCATGTATTTCAATATTTTGTTGTTTTACTTTGTCTAGTTGTTTAAATAAGTCTTTTATTTGAATTAAAAAATTATGTTCAATAAGTTTTACATTTTGAATTAGACTATTATTCATCCTAGATGTTTTCGTCAGTAGTTTTCTAAATTTATTATCATTATTTGAATATTATTAACTTTCTCTTTTAATTCGTTAATGTCTTGTTCTATTTTTGTTAATCTATTTTGGTTTTCTATACTTGTATCTTTTATGTCTTTAATTTTTGTTTTAAGTTTGTAATAATATTCTTTTAAAAATTTATTTGTCTTTATTACATTATTTTGTATTTCCTGTATATCTTCTATATTATGGTGAATTATTAGATAGGATAGAATTTCTATTATGTTATTTAAGAGGGCTTTAATTTTATTATTATTGGTTGTATCTATAGGCGAACATATAGTTCCTATGACATAGTTAGTTCCATTAGGTAAGTTTTTAGGTAGAATTACAATTTAATCTTGAAAGGGAATTCCTGGTAAGTTACTAAATTTTATGGTTATGTTTCTAATATGTAAATTATGAATTTGTATTTTTTCAACTTGGTCTATGTTATTCATTCTAATATTTAGCAATCATCCCAATATTTACTATAACATAAAAGTATTCCATAAATTACTAATAAACTGAGAATAATAAAGACAGACGGAACGATAATTAAAACAAGAGTATATATATACATTATTTGAGAGAAGTGTCAAAAGATAATGATTAAACCTATTACTATAGTTAGTGTTTGAACTAGGATGTTCTATTCATAATAGTTGATTTTTGTAGTGGATTTTCCTAGTGGCTTTGACTTTCTTAAGAAATGTAAATAGGAAATTTGATTTAATACGTATGGTTTGTTTCATAGTATATTAGAATAAGTGATTTATTACTATTCAATCTCGTGGAATGTACCATAGTTAGAAGTAACTATTGATGGTCAGAGTGTTATGTATGTTTGTACTGTGAAAGTAATTAAGCGGATTAATTCGGGGTGGTAGGGATTACTACTACACCTTTTTCAACCACTTTATCATCTCAGGAAACAAAGAAAATTAGTAAGTATTGCATTACTAACTAATTTTAAATTGCAAGAAATTAAAAGTATGAATAGGTTTATCAAAGCACAAATCGCAAAAAGACAACATCAGTATCAACCAAATATTAAAAAATGAATAAGTAGTACATTCACTACTAATTCAGGTATTGATCATAAACTCGAGCTTTTGCTCATAAACCTATCAGTATGCTTAAAGAGTAATAGTGATGAATTTCACTACTTACTCAAGAATACTTATCAAAGCCTTTGTTCAAAGAACTTCGGTTCAACATACTTAATGAGTATAATAGTGATGAATTTCACTATTTACTCAAACATATTAATCAAAATACTTAATCAGAGCCTTTGCTCAATGAACTTCGGTTCAAATTACCTAATCAGAGCTCTTGCTCATAGAGCCTTTGGCTCATCGAATTTTGGTTCGTATCACCTAGAAAAGAGCTTGCGCTCATACTTCCTATTACATTAATTATTGAAAGTGATGTACGTCTCGGACCACTCACTTATCCTTTTTACCATTAAAGTGATGGATTGCTCCACTCACTTATCCCTGTATTCAAATAACTTATTCTTAAAAATAGAAGTATCATCTCACCACACCTACCATTTTTCTTATTATAAGAATAATGAAATTCCATATTTCTTCATATCTTTCATTATACCTTTCATTTCATTCACCGAAAGATGGAAAGTGATAAATTAGACATAGACCGAGCCTCACATCTAGACCTAATCATTATGTCCATTATCAAATCACTTTCTATCATCCTATAAATACAGCACCATTATGATAAGTTTTTAACAAATTACTATCATTTGCTTATATTCGGAAGAAGCCAGAAATGAAGATCAAGGTATCTATTTTCCTCACATCTACAATTGAAGTTTATATCAGTGAATATTACATATCAAGCTTATTATCTGATCCCGAGGATATTATGAATTATAATCGAGCACCAAGTGAAGAACAACGACAATTGTTCAGTGAATATTTACTTATCAGAAAAAAGTTTGATGATGCTTATCAGTATCTCGGCCCAGATCATTATCTCAGCTCAATAGCACTCAATCAAGTCAGACAAATAGAAATATCAGCATTCGACTTAAGTGATATCAATCCTCTCATTCATATCAACCCAAGATTATATGTTGATTGTCTTATTGCTCTTGCTATAAGGCAAAACAAATGGACCAATAGAGGAATCATTAACAGAGCAGTCAGAAGAATTATCAATAACAGATCAGCAATTGAAGCAAGTCTTAAATATGAAGAGTACTTATTATCTTGTCAAAGGTTTTTCTGGAGACAAAAACTTATGATCTAAAAAAGAAAAAAGAATCCACTGTAAAAAATGACTACAGTCATCCTGAAGTATTTAGTCTCTTTAAAGAAGATGACAAAACATCAAAGGACTAAAAATCACAACAGACTTCTCAGCCTATCAGAAAAGAAGAATCTATCTACAGAAGACTCTACTATCAGAGAATATATTCTTTCAGAATATATTATGTAAGTATTGTACTCTGATTCCCGTTGTCGGGAATCACTTTTTCTTTTCTTTTACTTTATGTAAATTAGTGTGTATCAGAGAATATATTCCCCTAGCTTTAGCTTTTTCTTTTCTTTTATGTCATGTTTGTAACGAATATATTCCTTGTTATGAAATATATTCTTTTCTTTTCTTTTGTTTTTGGTAAAGATATGTAACCGTTGTCGGGGAATCTTATCCCCTAGGGTTTGTAGGGAGCTTGACTCCCTCTTATAAATAAGAGTGTTCTCAGTTGAGAATACTCAGAGTTGAAGCAATAGAGCAGTTAGTGTAAGTCTCGCTTGCGTTCGTCTCCAACCATGCTTGCATGGTTGTTAAGATCCTTGAGGTAATACTCTGGAGGGATCGACCCCTATCACTTAGTTCTTTTCACAATACTTATCAGGTATTATCTACTTATCATTTATGTCAGATAATCTAGCATCTTCTTCTTCCTTAACTAATCATTATACTATAATTTTCTTAAACACACCTTGCACATAAACGATATCTTGTTATCTCTATATACCCAGAAAAATGATAAGAAATTATGCAAAAGTAATTGAAAAATTAGAATATATTAATTTTTATAATGAAATGAAGTTAATGGAATGAAAACATACTTAGAAAAATATTTAGAACAATTTTCTCAAGAAATTGAAAGAAGAGTAATCGAGGTAATGAAAACAGATCTACCCTTAGAAACAATTGAACACACACGACTAGAACTACTAGCATTTGAAAAAAAATTTATATAAATTTAAACATATTTTAGAATTACATCTTAATGAAAAACATTGTTTAGAAGAAAAATCCGAAGAATCTAAAAATAATAATCCTAAAACATTTCATAAAAGGAAAAGAATTGGTTAACATCAAACAATTAAATAAAAATTAATGTCTTTATATGAAACCAAATTGACCTACAAAACTATGTTATACATAGATAACTACATATACTTAGAACAATTCATTAACTTTCCTACTTATGATAAACATTTTATTGATAATAATTATTTCAACTTCTATCCAGACAATTAAAATGAAACATTAGTATATTTATAGATACAATCTAAAATATATTAGAAATCTTAGAATAAGAAATATTAAAGTTATTAATCATACATATTTAATGCAATAAAAATGTCTCAAAGTATATGTGACAGTATTATGGAAAAATTAGAATATATAAATTTTCTTGATAAACAAGAAGTACAATATTTTATTAATTTCATTAATAGATATTTAAAAGATTTTCCTAAAAAACTTGATAATAGACTCTTAGAAGATATTGATACAACACCCGATCTCAAGAATACTTAGCCTTCGAAAGATTTTTATATAGATTAAGACAAATTCTACAACAACAATTACAAGAATGTCTCGATTCCTTAGCAACAACCAGATTTAATCAGTTAATTTCTCTTGATGATCCAAGTAATAGTATAGACATCATTAATTAGAAAAAATGATATACCTTAGAAATCTCAAGGTAAAAAAGATTAAAATCATTAACATTAAATTTCTAATGCAATAAAAATGTCTCAACAAATAGAATCTCTTATTAATTCTCTTATCCATAACAATGATATCTCTCTTAGTAAATTTAGTATCAGAACTATATGGTAGTTCTGCATACCATGACTAATATTTTTTGCTTAGAATCTCTCTTAGTAAATTTAGTGTCAGAGTTATATGGTAGTTCTGCATACCATGACTAATATTTTTTGCCTGGAATCTCTCATAGTAAATTTGGTATCAGAGCTATATATTAAAGAGCTCCGATCCTCTCGCGCGTGACATTAACTATGTTAAATGTTTATATTTTGTAGCTGGCCCATTAGCCACCTAAACTATAAGCCCGAGGAGCCGCTTTTGATGCTTCGTAGTAGGGGTGTACAAATTCGGTTTCAGATCGGTTTTAGTACAAAGTAAACCGAACCAGTCGGTTTCGGTTTGAAAATTTTAAAACCTATACCGGTTTTTTAATTTGGAGTAACCAAATCGGTTCTGGAACCAATAATTCGGTTCGGATTCAGTTCGGTTTCGGTTCCTCAGTATAATTTAGCCAGACAGAAAAATACAGAGAGATCTATCCTCTCGGACCTCTCCTCTTCCCAGCAAAGTTGGTGCAAAGAATAGCAAAGTAAGTTAAGTAACAAGTTATGATGCAAAGAATAGCAAAGTAACAAATTTGGCAGTCAATGAACCTTCGAGCCTAAATGAGCTGCCTAAAATCAGATTCTAAAAGTGACAAAGTTCCTAGGTTATAAAACAAAGCAATCCAACAAGTGGAAGGATCTGCTTTCAGGTATATACAAAAAGTGGAACAGAGAGGGATGAGAGTCGAGAGACACTCGAACTCTCATGGCCGAATTCGGACTCCGAACTCGGAACTCGGAAGTCGGAACAAGACTGATTGAAGTGAAGAGTGTGAAGTACCTGAGGGAGAGGGACTTCCGAGGCAGCTTCCGAGTTCCGACCTAACCGTTAGGTAGCTTCCGACTTCCGAGTTCTTGAGGGGCCAGTGGCGAATGGCGAGGGCGCTACGAGTGCGCGAGGGTGAGGCTGAACAAAAGCCCTAAAAAATTGAAGATCTGATTTAATTTGCACTGCAGCGAGCCAAGGGCCCAGGGTCAGCGTCGGTTTCGGTTTTGCCAGTTTTGACCCATCAAAACCGCAAACCAAACCGGCATTATCCGGTTCAGGAATTTTTAATCCGAAAATCAAATTTTTTTTCACAAAAACCGAACCTATCAAACCAAAATTGGTCGGTTTCGGTTCGGATGGACGGTTCGGATTCGGTTTGAACACCCTACTTCGTAGGGACGGATTAGGGTCCACATAAACGGCTATTGATGCCCCCAAAAATTCTAAAATATGGCTTCTACTTGGACGAGAACCCAGATGGATTTTGCTTTGCATCGCGTTAGCCAACTTCTACGGTGATCACAGTTTTGGAAAGATGTTTGGCTGCCAGTGCTTCCATTGGAACAGAGTGCCGGATCCTTCTCCTCCCGAGCTCCACCACTTCTCGTTGCCTGCTCCGATTCCCAGCTGGCCCCCAGGTCTGATTAACTCATTTGATTATTATGTTTTGTTTTTTGGTGAATCGAAAGTAGTGGATTCTGATTCATGCTGAAAATGGGGTATTCCATTTACCTTTTTGAAAACTTCTTCTGGTTTTCATCGATCAAAAGCATGATGTTTATGGAACATTTATCGGTTTATTTTAAGAGTCTTTTCCAGGTAAACTCAGTGCTTAGGGGCCAGAGAAATAGAAGTTGGTACGCAAGAAAGAGAAGTATGGCATAATTTAATAGATTTCTTAACAGAATGTTGAAAATGATGTTTGATAATAGTCGATGCTGTTGACGACACATAGCTCGGTAGTAATAATTTTGTATTAGATCGTTTCTTAAAGTCTGGATCTCAAGTTTCAGACGAAGGCTTTAGTTATATTGATTAGTTTGTTATGGAGTAATGTAGCATTGGTGTTCTAAGTGTCGTATAACCTATCCATGAAGTAAGTTTTGAGCCTGTTTTACAATTAATTTGAAACAGAGTTGAGCAAAATCTAGATAATTAGCAATTTATCAGCAAAATTCTGAATTCAATTCTACGAGCAGGTGAACTTTTTGCTTCTGGAACAATAAATCTCGGTGAAATAGAAGTTGTCCAAATCAACAGATTTGAATCCATTTGGAGTTGCAATCTAACAAACAACACCAAGAAGAGCGTTACATTTTATCGGCCATTAGGAATTCCTGATGGATTTCATTGTCTGGGTCACTACTGCCAGTGTAATGACCAGCCCTTGCACGGTTTTGTTCTGGTTGCTAGGGAGCCATCCACTTGCTCGACAGAAACAGCCCCTCTTCGTCGTCATACTACAACATTGCCTGCTCTTCGAGATCCCCTCAATTATAAATTGATATGGAGTCAAGAAGATGGAAGTGAAGAACAATATTCTGATTGTGGCTACATTTGGCTACCTCAGCCACCTGATGGGTACAAATCCATGGGATATTTGGTGACAAGAAATCCCATCAAGCCCACAACCGACAGAGTAAAATGTGTTCGGGCTGATTTAACTGATAAGTGTGGAGCTTACCGACTAGTTCTGAATTTTGACTCTAAATTGTCAAATTTTCTAGTTCAGGTTTGGTGCACGAGACCTTATCACCGGGGAATGTTGGGAAAAGGCGTTACAGTGGGAACATTTTACTGTGGTGGTTATCCGAGAGTAGAAGAAGAGCTTCCCATTGCATGCCTAAAGAATCTAAATCTTGGCCTGCCTGCGATGCCTTGCCTTGATCAGATCCATGCCCTGATCCATCACTATGGACCCACCATCTTCTTTCATCCTGAGGAAGTCTACTTACCTTCTTCTGTTTCGTGGTTTTTCAAACATGGAGCTCTCTTATTTAGAGCTGACACTTTAGTTGGTGAAGCCATTGAAGCTGGTGGGTCAAACTTGCCACAAGGGGGGACAAATGATGGTGAATTTTGGATTGACTTGCCCACCGATGATCGGAAGGATATGATAAAATACGGAAATTTGGAGAGCGCTAAACTTTATGTTCATGTGAAGCCAGCTCTGGGAGGAACATTCACAGACATAGCCATGTGGGTTTTTTGTCCGTTTAACGGCCCAGCCACGATCAAAGTTGGAATGATGAACATGGCTCTAACGAGAATTGGAGAGCATGTGGGTGATTGGGAGCATTTCACGCTCCGAATCTCCAACTTCACTGGAGAACTTTGGAGTATATACTTCTCGCAGCACAGCGGTGGGGTATGGATCGATGCTTATGATTTAGAATTCATAAAAGGGAATAAAGCGATTGTTTATGCGTCGAAAAATGGACATGCCTCCTATCCTCGTCCGGGGACCTACATTCAAGGGTCTCCAAAGCTCGGAATCGGAATACGCAATGATTGTAATTGTAGTGATTTTTATTTGGATTCGTCGGTGAAATATGAAATTGTTGCAGCCGAATATCTGGAAGATGAAGTGGACGAGCCGTGTTGGTTGCAGTTCATGAACAAGTGGGGTCCGACTATAGTTTACGGCTCGAGAACAGAGCTTGACAAGATCATCAATCGGCTTCCAGTGACACTTCGGTATACAATTGGGAATGTATTCGATAAACTTCCGGTAGAGCTCTCTGGGCAAGATGGTCCCACTGGACCAAAGGAGAAGAACAATTGGACGGGGGATGAAAGATGGTAGATTTTTTGAATTTCGGTACCAACCGTTGTTCATACTACGCATGTAGCGAAACTTTTGAGCATAATAGTGCGCATAGTGCGACGAGATTATCCGAAGTGCATAAGCTGGCCTGAACGCTGATTTTTTCCTCTCGTTTCCATCGGTTTAAGATGATTCCAAAGATGGGAATAGAAAGCTTTAGATTTGTGGGAGAGGGAAATTGTGAATTGTGATGTAGTTGTAAGACGGGCAAGAGGGCAAGGCTTTGTTTGGATGTGAAGATTAAGATACTAGAAGTTTAGTGATTATTTTCTTAAAATTTGTCCCATCTACCACAAAATATTAGTAACACCCAAAAAAAAGAACATGGAAATTGTTGAAGCAAAGAAGTGTCTTTCATATACTTTGAAGTATAGTCATGAATGGGCCGTTTGTGAACATAATATTATTTGTTTTTTTATTAATATTGCATTTACACTTTAATTTTACACATTGATGTTTTATTTACGTGTTATTAATTTATTTATAGAATTATTATAATATAATATAAATATTTAAAATAATATATTGCATGAATTAAGATTAAATAACCCATAATATTAGATTATAGTGTAAAATTATAGTGCAACGGTAACATACTCAATTTCATTTGTTCTAAACAAATATGAGATCTTTAATCCTATCAGATCTGAAACTAATCTATTTTTGATCAAGACTATTATAGAGTGATAAATATTATATTTAATTTTTTTAATTCTTATTTTGGTGTGACAATCATTCATTTTTGTATTTAATTATTTATAAAATATAAAATTAAAGAATAAGTTGCGCATCAACTTGTGTTCTCATATTTAACCTGTAATTATTAATTATTGAGAAATTAACACTGCAGACCTTATAGTTTGCAATCAATGATAAGTCAAATCATGAAAAAATTTTACTAACAACTAAAATTCTGAATTATGGAAAATTATCGCCGGCGATCTCATAGTCACGTTTCTCCGTCCAAATTCGTCGACTTTAACACCTCGGTTTCATTGATGCCAAGAACTATCGAACGGAGATGAAAGACGTCAATTATCGGGGGTCAAGAGACATCCCTCCTACACGTTGGAAGATGGACGGTCTGTAATGTCCCAAAATTAGAAGGATACCGTGTAAATCCATATATTACGTTACAATAAACTTTGATGATGTGATAATAAAGTTTAAAGTATGTGATAAGTAAAATGTAGTGTAAAAAGTTAAAAGAAAATGCCAAATTGGGAGTTTAGGACGATTGGGGATGACATTTGGCGTCCTAAACGCTGATTTGTTAAAGTGTGGATGTTGATCTGTCAAAGTGCGGAAGCTGATGGACTCTGCAGACGATAACAGAGTCGTCCGAATGGATCTGTCCATTTTCTGGGAACATTCGGACGATGCGGACGATTGCGGATATGAAAAATTGGCGTCCGAATGAATCTGTCCTAACTCTGGGACAATGCGGACAACTGCGGACGCATGACACGGACGACACACTGCGTCCAAAAGGTTAAAATTGTCCAAAAAATTTGTTTAAATCTGAAGCTTTTCTGCTGCCATTTTTCAAGTCCTTTGATTTCTTTCTATTTTTCTGATGAGGACACGTCTTGGAGGTTATCGACAGCTTCTCTCCTTCGATTTCTTTCTATTTTCTGATGAAGACACGTCTTGGAGGTTTTTCTGCGGAGGATTACATGGCTTCAGATGGGAGAAGGGGAATCAACTCCATTAGGTCTCCCCTGTTTGTTTATAAAAGTAGTCGTTTGAGTGAGAGAATGGGAGGACTTTGAAGGAGACGTTAGAGGAGGGGGAAACAAAGTTGCAGAACAACTTGAAGAGGTCAAAGAAGTGGTATGTGGTTGTTGATTTTTGAAGTGTATAAGAATGAAGGTGTTTATGTGTTATCATTGAATTTTGGTTGTTCTCTTTGTAAGTTGCACAGTGAACTGCTGGAAGGAAGGATACTGTTCGAATATTAGAATTCAAAAAAAGGTAAGAATTATGGATGATGTGTGGCCAATGGAGGCCTACATCACGGGGTTTGTATGATTGTTTGTTATGTTTCTTCTGATTGAACCTGTTTTGCTTTCAATTTATTGACATTATTTGTTGAGTTGGATTTCATAATCTGTGAAGTTAACAATTTAATAATGGAATTATAGCATGGTTTCTATCATTGAATTTAAGGAAGACAGAAAGACAAATGGTATAATTAAGAAAATAATTGATGAAAGAAATGATAGATTGTTCTAAGTAGACGCGCTATTTCCAACCATGAATTGCTCTTACTTCATATGAAAAAATTCGGTATAAGTTAGGATTTACAATATATTAATCATGATAAATGCTGTTAAATGTGTTTTTCCCTTTAGGCCACCTTGTTAGTTAATTTCCATGTTAAAAACAAATTGGTTTGGAAATGGATAAAAGTTGGAATAAATAGTTACAAAGATAAATAGTTTATAGTGTTGATAGATTATGTGTTAATTAAAATGTATGTTCACCATGTTGATTATTTTCACTTGTAATGATATTAATGTTCTCTTCTCTTCAATGACTTTGTGGCCATACATGCATCACTTAGGATTTATGAATGTTCTCATATTGCATGACATAACCAATTTATGTAAATAGGCTTGTGGGGGTTCAGGAATAACAATGACATCCCCATGAGTTACAATGAAATGTTGAAAATGAAAATATAAAATGAAACAATTAGAAATAAAATAGATTAAGGACATGAGATCGAGTGTTCATTGTCTCCTGTTCTGAAATCTTCAACGTTCTCATAACAAAAAGTACATACGGAGTGAGGAAGACCATGATATGTATATGTATAGTTACTTGGCCACATCTTCTTCACGACCCTATGGTGTTTGTCATGTATGTACTCTTGAGTAAATTGCATTGTACGATCATGCATCGCATTACATTGCATTACATTCTAATTCTTGTTGAGCATTAGACTCATTATTTTTCCCCGTGATGTAGGTAATGACTTGGATGACAATCATGTTGTGGAGGAGGTACTCTACGATGATGTTTTGGATTATCAGCGATATTGACCTATCGGTTGTGGTGCACTACAAATGTGTTTTGATGATATGTTATGAAACATATGAGACAATAGTATTCTCAAAACTAGAATTTGGTATTTTGGTGTGGTACATGTGATATAATGGATCAATGGATATTTTGCTAAAATATTAGTAGGTTAAGTTATAAACTTTTGAAAAAGTAAAATGACTGTTTGAAGACTTTTTGGTAAAATATTAGTATTTTGAAAATCGTTTCGCATTAAGTTGTGTAGTTTACTCTGATAACTTATAGTGTTTGTGAAATAAAAAGTGAAAATTTTATAACCATTTCTAAAAATATTAAATAAATAAAGGGAATAAAATGAGGGATGTTACATGGTCATTGGAATGATTATCGGGCGATGATGGACGATCTTCATTGGTCGTTGGATCGAGGAAGGACATCCCCCTCTCAGAATTGACGGACAAGATTGAATCTGTCAATTTCCAAAGGCGATGGCGGACGATCATCCATGCCATTGGATCGAGGGAGAGACTAGGGGTAGGCAAATCGGTTCTCGGTCCCGATTCCGGACTCTTGGAACCGACCATTCAGTTCTCAGTTTTGAGAGTATGGAACCGGAACTGTAATACCCTGACTTTTTATATCGAAATTTAATAAGGATCAATTGGAAAGTAATTAGGGGTATTTAGATTAATTAGATAATTATCGGGGTATTACCAATGACGTAATCGATAAGTTACTATTTAAGAAATTTATCGGATGATAATTGAGATTTATTTGGATAAGGGAATTATTATGGGATATTAGATTAAACGAAAAACAAGAAATAAATTATGGTTGATTTTAGAAAAAAGATTTATTAAGTAGATGAAGGGAAGAAAAATTAAATTAATGAGATAGATAAAATGAAAATTGGATTAATTAAATAAAATTAGGGAAATTTAGATAAATAGAATTAAAGATAATGGGGGAAGAAGTGAATTGGTTCACCCCTAAACCGGTTCGGTCTAAACCCTAAATCAAATGGCCCGCGACCATTTGAGTGAGTGAGTGAGAGAAGAGACGAAAGGGAGAGAGAGACGCTGAGAAGACGTGAAGGATGAAGAGAGAAAGAGGGAGCGAGCTCGGGCGACGAAGGCTCGGGTCGTCGCCGACATGCAATTCCGGGTGTGCGGGCTACTAACGGTGGCGCAGGTGTTGTCGGTGAATCGCGGGCTAGGGTTCGGGTTTCACCTCGCAGGACGATTTATCCTGTGTGCTGTGATTTCCATCGTCGGGCTGACTAGAAGGCCCTTGTTTGCCTCGGGCCTTCAGGTGAGGTGAAGATTTCTTTCATGCCTTATGAGTTTTGTGGGAATAACATGTAGATAAAACTTGTTGTGCATTGTTGGGGTTGGTCATTCTTTGATATGGTTTCTGTCGATAGTCATGCTTGAGAAGAATTAATGTCCTGCAAGATTAATTTCAGATTATTGGATAATAGTTGGATATATGATCTTTGTGTTGTTGGTTATGATCTTTATCTGTCATTGATTTATGGATTTTAAGTTTGTTATAGGTAGAAGATATATGATGGTTTTACTTGTGTTAGTTTACTGCTTTGAAGGTTAGTGAATGTTATACTCTGTTGTTGGGTCTCAGCTCTTTAGTTGTGATTGGTTATGAATTTTAAAAATAAATGGATAATGGATGTTCTATGCTGTTTATGGATTTTAGGCTCTCTATTTAGGATTATTTGCTTATGCATTGTAATAGGATAATTGTAAAAGATAAGGGAATATGTTCTCTATTATGTGCAGCTTATTGGTTTTGTGGAATGTAAGACCCGACTAATGTACTGTTGACTATGAATATGTTAGTTGGCATATTATTTATACTAGACAAAAGAAGGTTCGCTGTTTTGATTGTAGGAGTTGCTCTCTGTCCATAAATATGCGAATATGATATTTAGTGAAATCAAGAGAGGTCTTAATGGATGTTGTGAAGTCTGTTCGGTTATTTTAAGATGTATATGTTGTTAGTGAAGCTGTTGTGTTTGCGGGTCGCTGCTTCAAGGAATCGGTAAGGAAATGAGTTAGGTTAAGGGAATTACCCATTGTTGTTTGTTAAGCTGAATGTTGGAACAATTAGCCATCATGTTTTATGGAATTTGGTAGATTATTATTAATAATTAAATGTTATTGAATTGTGAAGGTATTGAAGAGGAAGAACTTACGTGCTAAACGCGCTAAGGACACCAAGTAAGTTGATACTTACTGTGCTTTGGTCTTCAGGCCCTACTTCACAAGAGTTAGGATTGCATGTTGTGTGTTCTTTTAATGATATGTTTATTAAACATTTATATCATCATATAGGACTGTATGTATTCACGAACATATTGCATGACATAATTAATATATGTAAATAGGCGTGTGAGGGTTCGGGTGATTGGTGACATTCCATACATAAGATACTCCCACGTAGGGAGCGGTGTGATAGGGGTTAGCTACGTGGAATCTAGGGCTTACCTTTCTCCTGTTCTAAAACCCCCAACATCTTTAACAAAAGTGAGGATACTGCCTTGTGGAACACCCCAAATGGATATACTTCCTCGTCGAAGTGACTGGTTAGGCCACATGACCCTAGAGACTATTCCACCCTAACTTCCAGAAGAGATATGGTTCTTTTCTGTAATGCATAGTATGATCATGCATTACATCTGCATTGCATTTCATTCTATCACTTACTGAGCGTTAGGCTTATTATTTAGGTCTTGTGATGTAGGTATGTACGAGCAACAGGAGAACAGGTCAGAGACAGTTGATGAAGGATTTGCACGGGTGGATTTTGTGGCTGGCTGGGCTAAAGAATTAAATGGAAATTATTTGTAAAAGGGTTTGTAAATCACTTAATATTCTTTTAATGCTTTGTTTTAATTCTGCTGTGTTTCATAAAAGGATTTTATTACTTCTGTTGCAATTGATAAGTGTTTTAAGTAAAGAGTTTTAACGATCGAGTTTTATAAAGAAAGAATACTCTGATGTTTATATGAAAAAAAAAATTTTAAATTTCACGCGATTTTAAAGTAAATAAAAACCAAGTCGTTACAGGAACCGCAAGGAACCAGAACCGAAAATAAATCTCGGTTCCAGTTCCAAGTAACATTCTCAAAAAATTAACATTCTGAAAAATTAACATTAACATTCTGCAACATTAACATTCTGAAAAACTATAGCAACAACATTAACATCTAATCCTTATAGTTGAAATCCCCATACTGGTTAAAGGGGAGTAAGATTATATGAGTAGTCCACTTGTACTTGAGATACCAATTTCAGACAACAAGTTCCCAATAGCAAATAAAGTGTATGCCAGACACGTATCATTACTTTGCTGCAAAAAAATCAGTATGTATTTTTATTATTTCAGGGGAAATAATATAAACGAAAAACTTATTGATGAGAAGAAAACCTGAGAGAGCTAAAACATAGAAATAAGAGAAGTATGCATATCAGCAAAGTTTAGATTTTTAACATTACTATGAATACTATGAATTCCTTTATGCCCCATGCCTCTGAACAAGGAAAATGACAGAACCATGGCTAGAAATCGAAGAATTTGATTGAAACTTAGTATTTTTCTATACATTCAAGAAAGCAGCAACAAAAAACAATATATGAAATAATAAGAATTAAACATGCTAAACTTGGTTGATTAAGACATCAATGTGGGGCGTGAACTATAAATAGTTATTCACAAGCTCATTTCCATTGAATAAAAAGAAATGAACAGAATTCAAAAACTGATATACTAGGATGTAGAAATGCAAGGCTGAGCGCAAGTATTAAAGTGACAAAATGAAATAATTCACAAGATTCACATGTTAAGAAACATGAATTGCTTCAGCCAACTAATGCATAGCGTTGTCAAAAAATTGGTAGTGCTGTGTCCAATTAATCAACTCAAAGCAGATTTTTAACCATACAAAATCTATCATTTATTGAACAATTAAATCAAAGCAGGTTAAAAATCCATAATCAAAAACCCTATATCAAAGCAGAATCGAAAATCCAAAATCGAAAACCCTAAATCAAAGCAAAGCAGAACTATTATTTACCCAAAATCCAGAATCGAAAACCCTAAATCAAAGTAGAACCATACGTACCCTCGGTCCTCAGAATAAGAAGAATCAAGAAGGGAGAATCGGCCGACCTTCTGACTTGCAGCTTCGTCTTTGCCTTCGCAGCCCGCAAGTTCGTCTTTAGGAAATCAGGAGAGCTTTCTCGATTCTAGGTTCCAGCTGCGAGTGCGAGCCGCCGTCTCCCTGTTTTAAAAAACAAATTGGTTCTCGGTTCCATAAACCAATAACCGAGAACCGAATCAAAATATGGACCAAGAACCAGAACCGAACCAGTTAAAAATTTAGGAACCAAGAACTAGACCCAAAGTTTGGTTTCGGGTCGGTTCTTGGTTCGGTTCGGTTCTTGCCCACCCCTAGGAGAGACGTCCCCTATAGAGATTGATGACCAGGATTGAATCTGCCATTTTCAAAGGTGATGGCAGATGACATTCCATGGCCGTTGGATTGAGCGAGAGACGAATCTGGATTGGAATGGACGCTCAGGATGGACTTCAAATTCTTTTCAGTTGAAGGGTCACTTGCAAGGCACACGCTTTTTAAAAATGCTCTAATTCCCTCAATTAAGACGGACTTCCATCTTCAGATGTCTGTCGACCTATTTCGGACGTCTCTCGTCGAGAAATGGATGTCCCTCGACCAAGACTACGTTGTTCCGCCTGCAATGGATGTCTCTCGTCTTAAGACGTCGTCGTTCAGTATGAAACAGACGTCAGTCTTAATACGAGGGACGCCTGTTTTCCATCTTCAGATGTCTGTCGACCTATTTCGGACGTCTCTCGTCGAGAAATGGATGTCCCTCGACCAAGACTACGTTGTTCTGCCTGCAATGGATGTCTCTCGTCTTAAGACGTCGTTGTTCAGTATGAAACAGACGTCAGTCTTAATACGAGGGACGCCTGTTTTCGTTAAGAGAATGACATTCGGTCCAAAATCGACGTCCCTCGAATTAAGACGGATGTCCCTCGTATTCAGTCATGGCCATTAATCTCGATAAGACACGTCCCTCGCTCATTCCAATGGGCAAGGAATGTCGTCCTCCATGGCTTTTGGAAATTGATAGATTCAATCATGACTGTCAATTCCGAGTGGGGGACGACTTTCCTCGATCCAACGGCCATTGACAATAGTCCACCATCGTCCGATAATCATTTCGACATCTGATAACTGGTAGGAGAGACGTCCCTCGCCCCCCGATAATTGACGTCATTCGTTTCCGTTTGACGGTCTTTCTTTTCAATGAAATAGAGGCATTAAGAATGACGGATTTGGATGAGAAACGTGATTGTGAGGTCACCGGCGAGAATTTTCTATAGTTTAGAGTTTTAGTTGTTAACAAAATTTCTTAAAGGTTTGACTTGTCATTAATTATAAACTATAAGGTCTACTGTGTTAATTTTTCTTGATTATTTTTCGTGTAATTTATAAAGGAAAAACAATTATTAAAAGAAATAAAATTATATAATTTTCATTCTCTTCCCCCACGCCTCACCCATTCGCAGACAAACTGACAAAGGGAGGCCGTTCTTGTACAGGGGAACAAGCAGCAGCACTCGAGAGAAGTGGACTGCAACATAAAGAAGAGATGCTCGCGAGGAGATTAGGTCTCTTCTCCAAGCGTATCCCACAATCTCAGCCTTCCAGGTATTTGATCATCTCTAATCGCCTCTATGGTTGGTACATTTCTACCTTTCCGCTCGTTCCAGCTTCTTCTTGAAGAACTTCAATCTTTCTGCGTTTAATTTTATTTTTCCTTTTCCCTGCTATTGTTAATTTTCTGTAATATAATGCAGTCCGATCACTTGAAATTTGTAGGACCATTGTTTTTTTGTATTTTTGTAAATAACTACCTTGCAGTGCGTTCGAAATTGATTGGTCGAGGAAATTGGTCATTTCTTTTCTGACTTTAGAAGTTGCTTTATGTAGTTCTACAACAACGCTGAATGAAGAAAGAAATAAATCCTGGGGTAGAAAAGCAGTGTCTATGGCGTTAGTTGCTGTTTCTGGTGGGGTTGCTTTGAGTGCTCTTGATGACCTTGTTATTTATCATGGCTGCAGCAGGTAATTCCAACTGTATGTTACGTGTTTTTTGACAAATTTAAGCTCTGCATTTGATTTCTTGCTTTTAAACTGAATTGTTTTGTTCACTTATGGTGTTAGAACTTGTGAACTCAAGCTCAAAACTTTCGAAAAAATATAAGGGCTTCATCTTCTAAAGAATTCTAAAGAGTGATTGTTGGTTTTTGTTAGGTAGCATCTTGGTTCTTGTTATCCGTTAGGGAGATGAGCCTAGTCTCCGTTCCACCTACTAAGTAAAATACAAGGCCATATGCACAGCCGAATTGTCGTTTGAGTCTTCAACTGAAATCTGTAGTGATCCTAGAAATCTGTAGTGATCCTAGAAATTTGTAGTGATCCTAGAAATCCAATTTATTCTTGGAAAATGGTATCCTGAGTGGAATAATTTCAAATGATAATTTATTTGTTAGAATTCACTTTATATAACTACTGGCATCCACCCACTCGACTTATTACAGTGATGTCAACTGTATGTTTCTAAAACGGTTGGTTGCATACCCTTTTTATGCTTCTGTCCAAATGGCTAACAGACTGTCCTAAAGTGATGCATTCTTCAACAATGTGTTTATAGCAAGATTGATGGGAGTTAGGTATCAAAGTCCAAAGTAAACTGGTGGTTTTTCTTACAATATGTTCGATTGCTAACATTCCAGCAGTTTTGTTTGATTGGATATCTTATTAATGGATTGGTTCAATTGGGTTTGCAATTTTGTGTGGAAGAAAACTTTTAAATCCGAACCAGGCTAAACTCAACAACAGAGTTTAAAGCATCATCTATTCTTTGTGTTCTTTCATCATACCTTCCGAACTTGAGAGGCCCATTTTTCTTCTGCATATATAATAAGTATTCTCTACCTTTTTGAAAGGTTGCGACATAAACATCATCTTTACTTTGCATTCTTCTTCCTCCTTTAGGTAATTGCGCATCAACTCTCTCTCTTTCTCCATATGTATATGCAACTTCTGTACTTCTTTACAATGAAAATTTTAATTTTCTGTATAACCATGTCAAATGATCAGGCAGAACCATAGAGTTGTTATCTTTCGTTAATGGCAGTACAGATTGACTTCTGACACTCCAAACGTGAGTGAGTTAAAAAAGATATGCAGATTTATAAGTTATCAAGTTAGATCCAGGTCTGTTGATATCCTGATTGGAAAGACTATTTTGAGTCTGCATTGGAGTGATGTAACGAATTTCAAACGTTTTTAACTGTGTAATTCTTTTTGAGTAACAGTGGTATGAATTATAAAGCGATGTAAAATTATACACGTACTTTCATGAGGAAGATTCTTTTTTTTTTTTTTTTTTAAACTTAATTTTCTTTTCAGCAAAGCCATGGAGAAAGCTAGTACCAACCAAGCAGTCATAGATTCCATAGGAGAACCTCTTGTAAAAGGTCCATGGTACAACGCCACACTTGCAGTAGCCCATAAGAGACAGTCCGTGTCATGTACTTTTCCCGTATCAGGACCGCAAGGCACTGGAATACTCCAATTGAAGGCAGTTCGAAATGGAGGTTAAGATTTTCTACCCTTCTCTATTCTCTGCATTTTTATGTAAGTATATAGAACGCATATTTGAAATGCAGTCCTCCATGACATCATATATTTCTGGCTGATAAAAAAATTGTTCACTTTTTTTGGCTCAGTTTTTTCATTACCATGGTCAAAAGATGATCATTTCCTTTTGTTGGTTATCATGGCATTTATTTTCACGTTGCTAATAAATAGATCAATCGGTTTCTCTCCAGAAGACACTTGGTTCTCCTTTTTCCGGCCACGCGACTGGGACATTCTGGTGATGGATGCTCTCCTTCACATTCCCGCAAACGACGAAAAACAACAAACGATGCGAGTCAATATCAGCAACTTTCCCTCTGCATTTATGTCATGCCCGGACTGTAAAATCCAAGAATCAACTAGTTCGGAGAGAAAGTGATAAAGCGTTGGTGGAATCGGCACGAAATGTTTGCGATATCATCTCGGTTTTTGGTAGTTTCATGTAAGTTTTTATTTGGCTATTATGGCATTTGAGTTTTATGGAAGAGCTACAACATAGTCATTACGTTGGATATACCCAAAAAACAGATTTGAATTCTTTGGATCAACGATTGATATAAAGAATAAATGATTACACGTTTGGTTTTTGTTTTTGTTCAAAAAAGATAGTAGATTGTTTGTGTAAATACAAAATTAACAAAAAACAATTTAATTGATGAAGATAATTAACTATTTTTTTTAGATTTACTTTTTAATTTTTACTATAAATTTTATTTTATGATGTAACGGTTATTAATTAGTGTAAGAATATCAAAGAAAAATGGTAATTTTAAATTATAAATATTTAAAATAAAATATTAATTAAGGAACATTAAATAAAATTTAAAGTATAAATTTAGGAAATATAATTGATATTTTAATGAAAAATGATAAAATTAGAAAAATTTATTTGGAAAAGAGTGTTTTCATGTTTTTAATTTGAAATAAATATATTCGGAAATATAAACTACTATAAAATGACCATTGAAGAGACCTATTTTACTCACTCTCTCTCTAGCGCGTGTGTGGACTCTCCTTCTCCATCAAGTACATCAACTCCATTACTAGCGTTTTACAGCACTCTAGGATGAACTCCAACCCTCCGCCGTGTCATGCCCTAGAAATGCTCTGCGGTTCCGCTTCCACTACTTGATTTTGGTTGGAAAATGGCGGCGAGTTTGCTTCATCGTCTCTGATAACGCTTCGAATTTTAGGTTTGGGAGAACATTTTCAACGTTTTCGGACAGGTGCTTATTGTTCTCCTTCTTTTTCTCCGTGGAACTGTGTTTTTCCCTTTTTCCCGCCCTCCTTGCAAATGCATTCTTCTGATTCTTTTGTATCCAAGAACAGGTTCACTTTGGTTGTAAGTAATTTGAACAGAACTTTCCTAATGCTTCTCATTTGAACTATTTCTCACTCTTCCGTAACTGTTCTTTCATCTCGTTATTTTTCTTTCTATTTCTGATAGCCTCAGTAAGACATCGCGTTTTTTTTTTTTTTGCGTGTTAATTTTTAGTTTAATGGGTTGGTTTAACCTCATTAACAACGTGTTAGCATATTCGAATCTGGATATAAAAATTTATCACCTTTTTGGGTTTAGAAATCTACTGGATGAAAATAATCATTCATGGAATCAGGGTTTTTAGTGGCAGATTATGACTATTGGTGTATTTTTCAAACTGCGAAGAACTTGGGTTTCGGAATGGCAGATTGTGTGATTCAGCATATTTTCAAATTGCCTTCGCAAATGGGATGTACTGTCATTCACATTTTCTACGAAAGAAAACTGAGTTTTTTATTCCCTTGCCAACGGTTCATTTGATGGAGTTTAGGTGTCACGAGTCTCATTTGATGTTTGTGGTGTGTTTCATAGAAGACTGGAGCAGACTTCCCAAATCTGCTGTTTGGTTTAGTCCACCGAAGTGACTAGGGAGGTTACTTCATATTCGTAAACTATTTGGAATGACTCAGTTCTTTCAATCTCCCAACTTATATTATTTTCCTTGCTAGATCCTGTTTTCTTGGAGTATTTACATAGGTTGTATGCAGGCAGCCTTGACGATTCTTTTAACAGATAAAGGGTTTGTGTATTTGGTGGTCTAGAAATTGTTAGTGATCAGAAATGGCCCCAAATCCCAGAGTGATGAAAGCATTTCGTGCAATGCGGGAAATTGGAATAAATGAAGAAAAAACTAAACCAGTATTGAAAAAGCTTTTAAAGTTGTATGAAAAAAATTGGGAACTCATTGAAGAAGAGAACTACAGAGCTCTTGCAGATGCTATATTTGATGATGAGGAGAAGGTGCATTCAATCATAATCTATAATATTGGTTACTATTCATTATTCATTCTTTATCATATTCATCTCTCTTTAATACATTTAATATTATTTTAATTTCATCTTTCAGGATGTTCAACAGGAGAAATGTAAGAATACTAATGTATGGAACTCAGCATTTCCCTAGCACTTTCAATCACTTTCTGGAT
This sequence comes from Begonia loranthoides, assembly GCA_022433065.1. Taxonomy (NCBI): domain Eukaryota; kingdom Viridiplantae; phylum Streptophyta; class Magnoliopsida; order Cucurbitales; family Begoniaceae; genus Begonia; species Begonia loranthoides. Next base: position 8,563,245 of record CM039472.1, on the reverse strand, counting down.
ACCTTTTTCATCTTCCTGCATAGTTTTGATGTCCTCTTACTAATTATTTTGCTAACCAGCAGAATGGAGATATGGAGGAAGATAATCAAGCTTCTGATGAGCCTGAACGGCCTTTAAAGAGGTTGCGCTTAAGAGGGCAAGAAGGGCAGGCTATAAGTACTTCAAGTGGTAGTGGGCACAACGTTTCCAATGGATCTGCATTAAAAATCCCTAAATTGGAGGAAAATTTGCTTCCAGATACTTCTGTCATAAAGCAGCCACAACCAAAAGAAACCAAAACACCTGAAACTGATTCGTGCTCTCTTCGTAGAGTGGACAAAGGGAAACGACCTCTCTTGCCCCAAGTTAATCCACAAGTGAATATATCTGCCTCAGATAGAACATCTCATGCTTTGCGGTTTAAGGAGCCAATGATTGGGCCAGGTGTAACTAAGTTGCCTAAAAAGAGTATTTCTGATGATCATGCATTGATCAAGCCTAAAGATGAGCCTTTTACAGATGATCTTTTCGCAGTTGATACATTTCATATTGATCAACCTATTGCTGTTATACATCCAGGTGTATTATTCTTTTCATATCTAAATTTATTGTCATTTTTGTGTTTTTGCTATTTCATGAAGACATACTGTTATAATTTTATTGCGATGGTTTGTAATGCAACTTATAATTAGAGGCTGCAATTTACTGTTAAAATATATGTAATATAGTTCATGACTAATTGAGCCTGTTTTGTTTCATTATATTACTCACTACATTTGTGGATAATGTGGGCAAGTTTTTAGATTCATATGCGTTTCTTTTTTTTTTTTTTTGTAATTTTTATCATTTCATGTTTATACAAATATATTGTCTTGATACTGTAAAAGCACCCAACCCCAGTTTCTCGCTTACCAAATACATTAAAATACATGTTAGAATTAAGGGAAAATAATTATCAATCATTAGACAATCAAAATTATACAATTGCTAGGGAACAATGTTGTTGTCTTCAACTTTAGTTATATACTCATTTGGTTAATTGCGATTTGTTCACTTTGCAGAATTTTCTAGAAAAGGCAGTTATTTGTCTGGGAGTATTTCAAATAAAAAGAAGGATGGCCAGGATGCTCGAAAGTCGAATTTTGTTGATGGAAATAATGGATGTGATAGTGCTGCGGCTACTTGTGAGAAGGGAATTAACATTGAGCTTTCAACCGTTTTGGAGGGATCACCTTCTAACTTAGAGATTGCATCCTCACAATTAGGGGAGGTAAAAATTTCTTTGAGCTGCGACTCAGCTATCGGAAGACAAGATTTCCGTATGCCGAGTCGTGATGCAGTTATCAAATATTTGGAGGAAAAATGTCTGCGATCATATAAAATCATTGATCCAAGTTTTTCTGTCATGAAAATTTTGAGCAATATGTGTGAATGCTTCTTGGAATTAGGAACTGATTCTCCTGATGAATCACAGGAAGGATCAAGAAATAACATGCCACCTGTTGAATGTGCAAAGAAATCAATTGTGGGAGAAGCTTCTTGTATGAGTGCTGATAAAGAAAATTTGAATACACAATCTTTGGTGAATGAACCACTCATGCTTCCCTTTAAGGCTGGAGTTCATGCACCAGAAGTATCTAAAGTTTCAGCACCTTCAAATGAAGTGGATGGAGACATTGTAGATCCCACAGTAAACATTAGAACGAAGATGGATTCAGAAAATGGACTTTTAGTTTCTGAAATCTCAAAAGTTTCAACATCTTCAGATGGAGTGGATGAACACATTATAGACCCCAGAGAAAACATTAGTACAAGTAGCTATTCTGAAAATGCTGGAATTCATGCTCCAGAAATCTCCAAAGCTTCAACATCTTCCAATGGAGTGGATGAACACGTTGTAGATCCCAGCAAAAACATTGGTACAATTATCCACTCTAATTGTGATGAAAAAAATAAACTAGATTCACAAAGGATGGTGGTCACTTCATCATGTGAACTCAAGCTTGACAATTTGAGGGTTTCTGCCACTACAGATGATGTAACTAAGGGAGAAGAAAGGGTCAAAATATCATGGGTGAATGAAGTCAATGACGAGAATCTACCATCCTTTCAGTATATACCATCCAGTCTAATTTTCAGAAATGCATATGTGAATATTTCTCTTTCACGGATAGAGAACGACAACTGTTGTGAAACTTGTTTTGGTGACTGTGTAATGTCTTCTACACCTTGTGCTTGTGCACAGAAAACTGGGGGTGACTATGCGTACACATCAGAAGGCCTCATCAAGGGGGATTTCTTGGAAAAAAGCGTGTCTTTAAGCCTTGACTCTCCACAAATCTTCTATTGTATAGAATGCCCAATCGAAAGATCAAAGAATGATGCTTCATTTAGATCATGCAAAGGCCACTTCAGGACAAAGCTTATCAAAGAATGTTGGAGAAAATGTGGATGCCATAAACAGTGCGGTAATCGAGTGGTACAACGGGGTATAACTTACAACTTGCAGGTCTGGTCTCTGATGTCATACTTTTAACTTTTCATCAATAAATATATACTGAAAAAATTTCTTGAATTCAGGTCTTTAAAACACCTAATGAAAAAGGATGGGGTCTACGGACCCTAGAAGATATACCTAAAGGTGCATTCGTATGTGAGTATGTTGGTGAAATACTTACCTGTGATGAGCTGACTAGTAGAATGTCTCAAGGCACCACAAGTGGGAAGCATTCTATCTTGCTGTTATTAGATTCATTCTGGGATGCAGAAGTGGAGTTGAAGGATGAAAAGGCTCTCTGCTTAGATGCGACCTATTATGGAAATGTTGGTAGATTCATTAATCACAGGTGCTTAAAAATTAAGTTGTCTCTGTCATTTCCTTTTATCTGTGTTCTGCTTGTTTTCAGTAGCTTTGCTTCACAATTGGGTTCTAGCAATATTTATTTTTCAGTGCTTTAATTCTCACTACAGTTAGAGATATAAAAATGGAGCACTAAAATGTTGCGATATTTATATTCATAACCCTAGCACTATGTCGTAATATTGTTCTTGTTCATTTAGAAGTTTGGATAAAAGTATCTGATTTTTCTTTTTTCTTTTTTCTTTTGTCCTTTTTTTTTCAATTTTGCCAGGTGTAGTGATGCAAACTTGGTAAATATAGCAGTTGAAGTAGAGAATCCAGATTCTCATTACTATCATGTACGAAGTTGGAAATCCCACATTTCTTCTTCCTTCTCTTTCACCTATGACATTTTCCTTTTCTTTTTCCTCCATTGATTACTTAATTGTTCGTTATGTGTGTCTATTGCAGCTTGCTTTCTTCACGACAAGAAAAGTAGATGCTATGGAAGAGCTAACTTGGGTAAGCACAAACCGTTTGCATGATATGCTAGTACTTAATCGTCTTTTTTTTTTTATTCCATTATCTATTAACTTTTCATCTTATCATAGGCTCTCTGTTTGATATATTTGATCTGCATAGGAATTTACTTTTCATTTGACATGTTGGCTGATCCTTATATCTAAACGGGTGCCTAATATTGAACATATTCCCAGCAGGATAGCATTTTGTTTCTAGATATTTGATCGCCTTACGGCTTACATTATACAAAGACACACAAAATTGTATGTGTGTGGAAGTTACTCTGCTGTTTATTCAACATTTGTAATAGTCACTACTAATCAAATATTATCAGCTGCGTTATTTTCATGAGAGCTGTATTTGCTGCTATAAATATTCATTCTTTATTTGCAGGATTATGGCATAGATTTTGATGACCCAGATCATGTTATAAAATGGTTTCAGTGCCAGTGTGGTAGCAAATTCTGTAGGTACAGGAAAAGTTGAGCTGTAAGTTTCTTGCTCCATATATAAATTCAAGGCTGCTATGTTCAAAACAGGAATAAGATGCCTATCCTGGTCACATCAACAGTTTTCCTTTTAGTATTTGCAATTGATTTTGACTTAATTTCTTTATGAACTTCAGCCTTTTAGAAGAGTAACCATAATTTGGAGATTTTGAAAAAATAAAATAAAGATGAAACACTAGAGATTATATGGGTTGAGCACGGCCCTTGGTTTGTGTCTAACGTAGACCAATTCATTTATTAAGTTGGATATAGAAACATGGTGCTGTTACATATGACATTCAACTCAATCCTGTCATTTTGGCCCTTTATTTTTGTTTCATTTCTTTCAACCACTTGTTTTTTCTCATCTTATCTTTTAAGTTGTTTACCCCTGAGGTGCTGCTGATGTTCTCTATGAGATTCTCTTATCACAAAATAAAATTGATACTTAGCCCATATAATTAAATAAACGACATAACGAAATTATAAAATATCGCAAAAATTTGAAAGATTTGCTAGCTCTTCTTTGGAATATTAACATCAAAATTATCAAACATCCTCTCATGCTACTCTTATCATCTTAAATAAGAAAATATAAACAAAATACTAAATGACCATCTAGAAATCCTAAAAAACAATTAAAATAAGTGCACTACATTAGGACTCTATCATTACTCTCAATTCAATGAGCACTTTGTCCTCAAGGTGTTTATTCTTGTATTATTCTCTTTTGATTCACTTAGTTCATTGTTAGATAAAAATTTGAAGAGTTTGTTACATCGTTGGTCGTGATTATTATTCAAGAATTTATCCCTGCGAGAGCTAGTGGTGTTTAATAAAACATGTAACGATACTACAAAAAATTGGTTTGAGAAAAGACAATGTTATTGGTTGAAATTGCATTGGTTTGGACTGGTGGAAGAGGTAAACTAGCCCAACCCAAAGGGTTAGATGTTCTATACAACTCTAATTTTTTTGTTGCGCCCCCTTGAATTAAAAACCAGCCAACTCCTTTCCTTGGTTTGCTAATGAATGCCGACCTAAAAAGCTGCCACCACCTCAGATCGGCGCTAGCCACCCCTCTATGCTCTCTGTCCTTTTCTTTGGTCGTTCAACATAGTAGACAAAAATACATTGGAAGACCTCCTTTCGTCGGTCAAATCGGCGGTGAAAACGACTTTTTTGCTATGCCCACTTGAAGAGAAAACCAGCCGTCTTCCTCCTGCAATTGCATGCTCAAGAAAGCCGACCCAAAAAATGGCCACCTCCTTGAACCGGCACCAGCCACTCCTCTCTGTCAACACAGTAGACGAAAATATGGCTGAAGTACTCCTTTCGTTGGTCAGGTCGGAGGTGAAAATGTCTTCCCCCACGATCTTCTTCCACTGCTGTCCTGCTTCGACCACCTTTCACCGAACCGTCCATAGTTCAATGGTTAGGGTTTGTTGTTGCGAACCCTGACCCGTTGATCTTCTGTACGCTCAACTCTTCATCGTCCTTCATTGTCGATTTCTCTTCGCCAACCTTTGATGTCAGTCGAACATGATAGGGTTTCGAAGTTGCCTTTTTTCTCGCCAAACTCGGCGTTGTTATCGATTCCGACACTGCCTCCTTTCCCAGCGAGCTAGGAATTGCTTCTCGTTTGGATCTTGCCCCTTTGCCCGCTACCCGTTCCAATTCTCGTTCCTCGATATTTCGCATACCCACAGAAAGAGGTGAGACACAGATGGAAAAGACAGTTGTTCTAAAATTGAAATCAAGTTTGCCTTCAACGTACCTTTTTTGTGAGAAATTTCATCATGGAAAAAACTCATTTTCGATCGAAGCTCGTCACAAAGCCGATGATGCACCTCAAAGTGCAAAGGAACATAATTAGAGAGAAGTGCTCAAACGGCTAGGTCTAATTTGCGGACTGAAATTCAAACAGACATAACTTCTAGTGCAGACAACCAATCACGCTCATATTTACAGGCATATAGTGCTAACAAGGAAGAAGCTACACACCAAAATTCATGATCAAATTTGCACGGAAACGACAGTTATGCAATCGGCAACTCACTGCTCGGAAAACAGAATTACAAAATAGAATCGGGAACTAGATTTGAAAACACTATATATTTAAATACTGAAGACTAATGGTCACCAAATTTGGAGGGAACCTATAAGACACAAAATGCAAGACGCCTCCAAATTTCAGACTTAAAAACGTCACCGAATGAAAGTTATCTAGAGAACAAAACGATGCTCGAAAAAAGAATCAAAAACACAGATTTGACCCTCTTCAATAAAAGATGCACACACTTGATTTCTTAATTCCAAACTTCACAAAAAATACATCCAGTTCACCACAATCCAGAGGAGGCCACAACATCAAAATTACAGAATAAAAAATGTTCAAAAACAACCAGAATAGAAAACAAACATACAAGTTGGTCCGCAAATTCCCCAAACTAGGAACCGCGACTTCAATGGACTCTTTTGCAAAAGCCTCTCCAACTCGTTTTTCACCAATTTTCTGGGTCTTCTCCCTGGGATAATACTTCTAAGGAAGTATTGGGAGAACTCAGTGTAAGACTCTTCCTCCAAGAATGGCAGAATGTGTGGAAGAGAATTGCTTGAAGTCGAGTCTCGCCTAGACATTGACAAGAACTCCGGTTGGGGTTTTGGGAGAGAACTCCAAAAATAGGTTTAAGCTGCAGCTTTAAGATTAGACAAAATTGCTGCAAAACAGCCCTAATAGAGGCTTAAAAACCCCTCACGAAATTAGGGTTGCTTAAAAACCCGAGTGATCGAGCTTTGAGGTGCATCATTCTCTCGGGGTGATTGAGGAATTGATCTCAAATTCCAGGCTTGATGTATAGCTTGGAAGATTTCTTCCCAACATTAGGAAATGGTCGTGAAAACATACCTGACTGAAATAATTCTGGAGTATATTTTCTTCTCATGAACCGCTTCATCACTCTCCAAGAATTTATGGCATCTTCAGCCCCAATAGAGGCTTAAAAACCCCTCACGAAATTAGGATTAGAATCTGTGTTTGTGGTTCTTTTTCTAAGCAGCGTTTTGTTCCCAGCGTAACTTTCATTCTGTGACGATTTTAAGTCCGAAATTTGGAGGCGTCCTGCATTTTGGTGTCTTATAGGTTCTCTTCAAATTTGATGATCATTGGTCTTCAGGATTGAAAGATATAGTGTTTCTGAATCTGATTCCCGATTTTGTTTTGTAATTCTGTTTTCTGAGCAGTGAGTTGCCAATTGCATAACTGTCGTTTTCGTGCGAATTGGACCGTGAATTTTGGTGTGCAGCTTCTTCCTTGTTAGTGCTATATGCCTTGTAAATTTGAGCATGATTGGTTGCCTGCACTGGAAGTTATGCCTGTTTGAATTTCAGTCTGCAAGATTAGACCTAGTCGTTTGAGCACTTCTCTCCAATTCGGCTCCTTTGCATTTTGAGGTGCATCAACCAACCCAATCTGTACTCCTCCGAATATCTTTGCTTTGATGCCATTGATATAAACCCCATATTACTGAATAAAAATATGAAATGAAATTACAAAATAACATAGACGTTTGAGCGATTTACAAGCTCTTCTATTATAATAATTTTTCAAAATATTGATATATTTTCATGTTATTCACGTTCCTTTATATAACAAATATAAACACAATATTAAAAGTCAAACATTTAAGAATCCTAAAAGACACTGAACGTAAGTACACTAGAATTTATACACTACATTGAGACTCCATTGATTGTATCATTACTTGATTGACTCAATCATAAACTATTTGAAACATGGGGCACTTTTGTAGTAGTGCGAGGTAGGAGTTGTGAGAGAAGTGAATAATACTCTGATCATGCCATTTATTACTAAATACTTAATTTTTTGGGGAACAAAGTAGTGTTTTTCATAAGCTGATTGCACGCGTTAGTTTTTCCTTTTGTCAACACACCAGCTCATCTTATTATATGGTTTATACGTTGTATTATATTAGTCTTAATTGCCCGATGAAAAATCTCTATCGAGTGCTACTCGTCCATGTAGACGCACAGAAGAATGTCCATTAATGAGTCCCTAGAAAATATTGTATTGAAATTTTGGTACTGTAGTTGGTTGTAACTTTGATTGGTCATGCTCGAGTTTGTTGTTGGTGGTATTTCCGCCATTACAGCTCATAATTATGCCTAATAATTAATTGTTTCTTTGCTATTCAGGATCCTTTTCGTGATGAAGTAGTAGTAGAATATAGATGTTTGGTCGTTACATCCGTTTTTGACAGTCCGACGCCTCAGAAGTTGCAGTTTTTTGGATAGTTGTGGTTAAGGCCTGGAATATTTGTAAGTTGACTGTCATCATTTTTGTGGATGTTTTAAAGCAGGTTTAAAGTCGCAGTGTTCTCTTTTCACCTGTTGCAAGTTTAAGATGTTGTGATGAGGGGAGGCAGGCTATCTCAGAGGAATGAGGGTCTCAGCCTGCCTAGGTTGTAGGTAGATACAGTTCGTCAGCTGTGGAAGGTTTGTTGATGTTTATCCATTTCCTTGTCAAATGGCTTCCTACTTTATCAGGCTGTCATGATTTTTATCTCTTTCTTCTTCAAATGGACTGTGGAAGGCTGTCACGCTTCAAGCCTTGTTTGAGAGTTCTGCTTAGTATGAAATTTGGGTTTATTTATTAGAATACTCAGGAAAACAAAGAAATTTTGTACGAAATTCTATAATTAAAAGACTTGTCGGTGTAAAACTCAGTAATTTGTATGTCGTTGTCCTAAAAAGGTACGATTAAATCATTAATGGAGGAATAAAAAAACAAAATCAGTTCTTATTTCTTGGGCAACTTTTTCAGGCGCAGTAATTTATGTATCATTTAAAAAAAATACATATTTATATACATTTTTTAATGCCTAAAATATTAGTTAGGGTAATGAATATTCTATTTTAATAATTTATAATTTATTTTAATTATTACATAAATTAAAACACAAATTATAATGTAAAATTATAATATATATTTAATATTATTCTTTATTGTTTTACACATGGTTTGTTAAATAAGCGAAGATGGGCAAGAGAAAGGAACGTAAGAAAGATGGAGTAAAATTTAAATTAATTTTTATGATTTTGGCATTGTTAACACTGGAGTCACAAGCCAAAAATTGAAACTACATAGGATAACTATAATTGGAAAAAAATTAGCAGATAAGGGCGGAAAAAGCCTTTATCCATGTATATTTATTTTTAATTTTTATGTTCTTAAATAAAAGAGTTTTAATATTTACAGTTAAACCTGTAATAGTATCCATATTCCATCCACGCTTCATACGTGGACAGCTGGGCAGTGGCTACTCACTGACAAAAAGGACCAGGGACTTGGCCACTTGTAATTGGCCAAGTCACCTAGCAACACGGCACCAATGAAAAACATGAGAATAATAAAATTCCATAATAAAACCCAAAGAGAAGACAGAAAAATGATCACTCTTACTCTCAATCTCGGCTGCCGCTGCTAATCTTTCACTGCAGTAGTGCCCATCTTCCAGTTCCGGTAACGTTTTCTAAATCTGTAACTTTCTCGATTTCAAGGCTATCAGCGATTTTTACTTTTGGTTTCGATTTTTTTTTATTTTTTATCGTTTTTTAGTGTTCTTTGGATTGAAGGTTTACTGTTGGAGGACTTGCTAGACGGAGGGAAGATGGAAGTTGGGTTTTTGGGGCTCGGAATAATGGGGAAGGCTATGGCTTTGAATCTACTTCGGAAGGGCTTCAAGGTCACTGTTTGGAACAGAACCCTCTCCAAGGTACTCTTCTTCTTTTTGTTTTTTTTTTTCATGAGAAAAAAATTGTAACGAACGAGTTACGTAGTATATCAATCATACTGATCTCATCCTAGATTTCAGTTTGCAACGGGTAGGAATTGTTAGTGTTAATAAACCCCCATGATTAGCTTTACTTAGTGTTGAAAATACAGATTTAGTCATTACAATCTACCATCTTTTGTACTGATGTCAACGGCAGCCCAGAATTTCCGGCTAGGAGACTCTGTGGATCTAACCTTTAGGACAGGTCACTCCTCTGGTGTTAGGGTATACAATTGATTAGTATGACTAACACTAAGCTGTTACCTTACAACCGTTTTTCTTCCAGGATATTCCCTTCAATGTAGAAAAGGGAATCATTGGTTTATCTTCAATATACAGAACTTACTGATTACGATACAAATACAATATCTCTTACCTTCTTCTAACTTGGTATGAGAGCCTCATTATGCCCTCTTCAAGCAGCATCTTAAATCTTGAGCCCTCCTCTGATTCTCTTTCTCTTTCTCCATTTCCTTCTCTAAATCAAACTCTCTATGTGAAACTTGACTCTTCCAACTATCTCATTTGGAAGAATGAGATTCTTAATGTAGTGATCGCCAATGGCTTAGAGATATTCCTTGATGGAACTACTTCTCCACTCTCTCTTTTCCTCAATAAGACTAATTTTCAGCCAAACCTTGCATTCACTGTATGGCATAGGTACAATAGATTTCATATGTGTTGGCAGTATGCTTCTATTAGTGACTCTCTTCTGTTACAAATTGTTTGCTATACTTTAGCATCAGCAATTTTGCAAGCATTAGCTCGTCTCTTTTCCTCTACCTCAATGGGTCGTATTACAGAACTTCGCAGCTAGCTTCACAATCTCTCAAAGGTTGAATTATCAGTATCAGAGTATATCCAGAAATTAAATTCAATATGTGTACCTTGGCAGTTGTTGGAGAACCTATTTCACCAATGGATCAGCTTATTTATCTCTTTAGCGCCTTTGGCAATGAGTACAACTCGTTTGTGACTTCCATCACTTGTAGATGTGACATTCCCAATATTTAAGAAGTTCACAACCTGCTTCTTACCTATATCTTCGTTTTGACAAAAAAATTACAGTTTCAACTTTGAACTTCCTTCAATCCCACTTTTCTTCTCTTAATCTTGGTTGACCAACGAAACCCACCTATCCAACTCCACATTCGCTTTCAACCTTTCACCAACTTAGTTGGTTCTTCTCCTCAATACTCAGACATTCTTGGAAAACCAGCTAAGTTTGCTCAATAATGAAGTTCTGGGAAACCTACATCTCATAAACCCAAATGTTAGATCTGCCATAAATTTGGTCACACTGTTGCTGTCTGCTATCTATCTGCTATCATTGTCTCAATGTTGCCTTCAAACCTTCTCCTTCCCTACATCTGGTGTCACTAATCACTTCACTCCTCATCTGAGTGACCTTCAATCCTTGGATTCTTACACTGGTCCAGAACATGTTCTTGGTGCAAATGGTACGCCCTTTTCTATCTTCAATGCAGGGACTACTTCTATTCAATCTTCTGCTAAACTTCTCTATCTCCACAATATTCTTCATACCCTATCTTTGACTACCAAACTTATTCATAAACTTTGTTGAGATAATAATGTTTTTGTCGAATTCCATCATTCTTTCTTTCTTGTCAAGGATTGTCATTCTCCGACGACACTCTTTAGAGTAATGTTCATTGTGGCCTCTACTCCATGTCTCCGATTCTTCTTCAGTTGCTTTTCTATCAACTTCATCAATTTCTCCTAAACAACTTTGGCACTTTTGGTGGAATCATCCAACTTTATCTACTGGTAAGCATGTTCTTACAAATTGTATTATCTCATTTTCAAAGAAATCTTCTTTCCAATGTACTGCTTGCAACTTAAGTAAATTACATTGTCTTTCCTTTTCCAACTTCTCTTCTCGAGTTTTTTCTCCATTTCAACTTGTTCACAGTGATCTCTAGGGTCCTTCTCCGGAAGTTTCTTCTACTGGTGCTCGTTATTTCATCTTGTTTATAGATGATTATAGCCGTTGCACTGGGCTATATGTTTTAAAAACAAAAGACCAAGCGCTACAAACCTTTATTCATTTCTATGCCATGATAGAAACTAAGTTCAATATCTCTATTCAATTTATTCAAACAGACTAGGGCGGTGAACTTCGTTCATTTATCTCCTTTCTCACCTCCAAAGACATTATTCATCAAATTTCTTGTCCATATACTCCAACCCAAAATGGCCGTGTGGAATGGAAGAATAGACATAGTTGAGAACCTTCTTTATCACTCTCATTCTCCTCTTAAGTTTTAGTCCTTTCCCTTCTTCATTGTTGCTCTAATTATCAACATGCTTCCCTCCTGTGTCTTGGGTAACAAGTCACCTTATTATTGTATGTTTTGTCATTCCCCTTCCTACTCCATTCTTTGTGCCTTAAGCTGTCTTTACTATCCATGTTTATGTCCATATACTCAACATAAACTCCAACCTCACATCTCTCAATGTGCATTCCTTGGCTACAGTACTCATCATAAGGGTTATTTAGGCTACAATAACTCCACCTCTCATCTTTATATCACTTGTCATGTTGTACTCGTTTCAGTGAACTAGGCGCAGCAGGCACGGTCCGCTGCTGATAAGAGGGAGAGCCTTCTTACCTGTTTGGGCTATCCAGGGAGAGCCTTCTTACCCATTTGTTGTATTCCCGAGGTCTATAAAGTTGGCTGACACTTTGTTATGTTTAATTGTAGGCATTCAAGAAAGCTAGAAACATGAGATTGGCTAACCTTGATTTCTTAGCCGTCTATGAGACCCTGAAGGCGCTCGAGAACTAGTCCTGATTCGGTTTACAAAAGCAATGACTCAAGCAAAATGACCACTAATTGAGAAAATAAACTTGTATCAAATTTATGAGTTTAATGGTGCATATTTGTTCTTGAGTATAATTTATGATCAATGGCATGGCGATAGTGTCTAGTTCTCTATTGTGATAGTATAAGCACTACCTATATGATTTCAAATCGGGTGCTTCATTCTAAATCAAAGCCTATAGAGATAGATTTTCATTTCTTTCGGGAAAAGGTGCTCTATCAAGAACTTATCGTTGAGTTCAGTCCTTCAATTACTCAATTTGTTGATGGCCTAATCATGCCTCCACCAGTTTCAAAATTCACTCAATGTTGTGATAATCTCTGCGTTCTTCATCCTTGTGATTGAGGGGGGATGTTAGGGTATACAATTGATTTGTGTGACTAATAGTAAGTTGTTAGCTTACCACTTTAATTTCTTCTAAAATATTCCCTTCAATGTATAAAAGGGAATTATTGAGTTATCTGCAATGTACAAGACTTAATGATTACAATACAAATACAATATCTCTTACCTTCTTCTGACTTTTGGGACGGAGGATATATTAGAAGGAGGGTTTGCTCTGGTATTGTAGCAATCACATTAAGTAGAACTCACCCCTAAAACTGGCTTTACCTATTTCAAAGGCAGAACTAACCTGACGCACCAAGAGGTGCCAGTGGCCAACAATGGGGAAAGGGGTGGTTATTAGTTTGCACCAAAACTGGACACTCGAAATGGTTCTTCAATAACTTTTACTCCCGAAGTCCAATTGACATCAATTTTGGAGGGGATGTCAAAATAACAGAGTAGAAGGGCTCTACTAAAAATCACAATTCAACTCGACACAATGCGGAAGTTATGCTAACAGAAGTTTACCGCTTGAAAAAGTGGCAATGAAACAATTTTGGACACCAAAAAGGAAGTTGCACAAAATCGATGATTCGAGTCCGATTAGAGATGGTAAACGGATGGGCAGGTGGGCTAACGAGCTGGCCGAGTTGACGAGTCGGGCCTGGCCCAGGTTTGGGTGACGGGCTGAGCCGAGCCCGTTGAAGACTGGGCCGCATGCCAACTCAGTCCAGGGCTCGCCTCCCCCAAACCCGTAGAATTAATTTTTTATTTGTTTTCAAAAACTTTGATCTCTCCCATCCTTCCTTTTTTTAGTATTTCTTTTCACCCTTAAAAGTCTCCTCCCAACTCTTTATAGTCTATCCTTCAAGAAACTCTACCCTCATTTTTTGACGTGGGATTTTCCCACTCATCTCCTCTCTTTTATTTTCTTTTTCTTTTTATTTTCATTTTTACTTCTTATGCTTTTTTTTTTGCTCCTTCGACTTCCACAATTGACAATTCCATCTCTCCTCTGTCTTCTTTCCTTCTCTTTTTTACTATTCACATTAAAATATATTTTAATTCAATTTAATAAATAATAATTATATTAAATAATTATAAATTTTCAAAACATTTTTTAATTATACATTTATGTAACGTCGTGTGTTTTTATTATTTTAATTTTTAAATATCATGTAGTGAAAGATTTTTTTTTAAATTTTATTTGAACAAAAATGAAGTGAAAGTACTTATAATATGTGAAAATACTTAATATTTTGCATTTTTCCCTTGAAACGATGATGTTCTCTTTACTTATTTCTTTTCGCAAAGCCACTATTCATTTAAGATATTCACTCCATAAATCGCCAGCTATTTATGCTTCTGTTATTTTGATCCAGTGACCATCCTTCTTTCCGAATGATCACAATGCAAAATTCCTTCCAATCCAAAAGTGCTCGTTTCATATGCGCTTTAGATCCTACGGTTCTTACCATGGATGTCCTTCCTCTACCATTCCAAATCTCTCCATTAAATCATAATTATTCTATTATCCAATATTACTTATTTTTTCAAACATGTAACTAAAGCCAGACGCTCACTCTAAAGGCTCGTTTTTGCATGCAGACGTCAGCCACCCAATCAAAAATTACATTTCTATATTGAACACTCCAAACCTTATAATTCATCAATATCTTTATCAATTCATACTGAATATTACTAAATCCATAACTTTCTCAACTATAATTTACTCACATAATTATCATTGAACATGTTATTGCATGAATAACATGTAATGCAATAAAATTCTCGGATGTTACAATTTACGATCAAATCTAGGAGCAATTTTTATTATGCTAATTTTAACTTAATTTTAACTCAACTAAGATAACGTTTGTTATTAATATATAGAGGTGGTTAACAACTAACTATTATATATTTTGATAGTATAATAATAAATAATTATATATTTTTAATAATAACTAAATTTTAAAAAATATATATAATATATTGATATAAATTTGAAACATTTATTTATTGTATGCACGACTCGTTAGGCTCGTTCAGCCGACTCAGCTCGTTTAACTCATGGCTCGCGAGCTCGCTTGAGTTGAAATGTTTTTTAGACTGACTCGTTAGGCTCGACTCGTTTAACTCGACTCGTTTAACTCGGTAGGCTTGATGAGCCAGACATGATATTTGGAATGAATTAGATATGGATGTTTATTCTATGTTTATACGAAATGAACTAGATATTTATTTTGACACACAATATCAATTTTCTCGCAGTGAGAACTTTGATATTTTAGATTAGTGAAAAAAGTTTACCACTACATATCATATTATTTCTATAATGGCACGTGATCTACCCTAGCATCGGAGTCTGCTTTTCGTGCAAGTGTACATGTGTACGATGAACGCTGAGAAAGACTTGCACCTGACCTCATGGAGGCACTTATTTGCATGAAGGATTGGAATGACGCCATTACGAGAAATCAATAATGAGATGACGAAATACTAGAAGAATTTAAAAATTTGGACGTTGAAGATTAGATTTTCATTTTGAAGTATTTGAATTTTGAAGTATTTTTTTAACTTGTAATTTTTTTGTCATTTTGCACATGATTGACAATTAGATGGTTGCCAACCTAGTTGGAATGTATCTAATTTGTAGTGATACAAGTGTCAAATTGATAATGAATGATATATATTTGTCTTAAATAATTTTTTTGTAATTACTTATTAGATATTACATGTCATTTTTATATTAATTAAATAATTTTATTATTTATACGACTAGCTATCATATTTTAACATTATAATAATAAATATTTATTATAGTTTTAATAACTAAAATTTTTAAAAAAAATATAATATATTTATATAAAATAATTTTATTTATGTATGTTGGGCTCGTTAAGCTCGGCTCGTTAGGTTCGTTGGGCTGGCTCGGCTCGTTAGGTTCGCCGGGCCGGCTCGGCTCGTTAGGCTCGTGACTCATGAGTTGGCTTGGGTTGAAATTTTTTTTTGGGTAAGCTTGTTAGGCTCGCCAAGCTCGTTAGACTCGGTTTGTTAGGCTCGGCTCGTTAGGTTTGGCAGACTCGATGAACCGGGCCTTTACAGGCTCTGCTCGGCCTGATCCGGTCTGGCCGGCTCTTTTAACATCTCTGAGTCCAAATAACACAAAATTTTGCACACTTTGCTTTTATCCAGTAATCAACAATATCCCAAATTTCCAGAAACCAATTCGCAACACAAATTAAGAAAAAATGTTCGAACCTACAAGCTTGTCCAAGATTGTCTAAACCGGCAACCTTGACTTCAACGGATTTCTTGTCCAAGAAACCTCTCCATCTTGCTTCACGCTGTTCTTCTAAGTTCTCACATTGTAAAAGATGATGGAGAGCTTAGTATGAGAACCTCACTCCAAGATCAAGCTAAGAACTTTGAGTGAGACAATTTGTTGGATTTCAAATTCGGGTGAAACCCTAGAAGATGTAAACTGAGGGTTTAAGAGAGAAACTCCCAAAATGAGCTGAAGCTATTGATTCAATTCAAAATTAGTCTCTTAGGGCAACTTTAAGGAAGTTTAAATATTTCCTTAAGAGTTGCCTTAAAACACAAATTACAAAATTACCCTTAAGAAGTGCTCGGCTAACACACTAGCCGAGCACACCAATTACCAAAAATCCAAACAGCCATAATGCTAACCAAAATACACCAAAAATCCAATAATTCAGTAAAACATAAAGTAAATAAACATTTCAAATTGTTGGAGGAAAATATCTTAAGCTTGTGATTCTCCTTAAGCCTCGACAATATGGTATTCAAAATTGTCCTCGATTGAAGTTTGTAGCTCTTTGTTAAAGGAGTGTTTGACATAGTAAACGAACTCTAAATTTTACGAATAAACACATTCTGGAAATCTTGACACGTTAGCTACAAATTCCTTGAAGCTTGCATTTTGATAAAAGATTGTTGCAACTGCCAGAAATGCCGACGAGTGCTCGGAGGTCAGATTCTAGGCAGATTTGGAAAGTTCCATTATACTTAGGGGTGGGCAAATCGGTTCTCGGTTCCGGTTCTAATTCTGGACCTCTTGGAACCGACCATTTGGTTCTCGGTTCCGAGAGTGAGGAATTAGAACAGAAACCGCAAGGAACTGGACTCAGAACCGGACCCGAGTCTGGGTTCTGGTTCGGTTCCGATTCTGAATCAGTTCCATGTGCTGTCTAAAAGCCACTGCCACCATTGCCATCACCTTTGCCTTTGTCGCCTGCTTTGCTGTCGTCTCTTTCTTCTCCTTCTTCAAACTCTTCAGACAATACTTTGCTCCTGTTGGCCATCATCCAACCAAAACGATCGAATGCTTGTCGTATTCGTAAAACCCAGATTAAAATAGGATCTTCTCTGGGCTATCAATGGCTTTTTATTGTTCTTTTGATGGTGTTTTTCTTTTGTTTTGAATGTTGGAGGTTCTATGACATAATCTATGCTAATTAAAATAATTAAGTTTCTTTTTCTGATTTATTTTTATTTAGCTATATACACTGAAAATCCTAATCTCTGAAGAGAAATTATTAATTACATTGAATTATATGAGCCGGTTTTCGGTTCCATAAGCCAGGAACCGAGAACCGACTCGTAATCGAGAGTCGATTCTCAGTTCCTACCCATTTGTAAATTTGGCAACCAAGAATCGGAACCGAACTGGAATCAAATCTCGGTTCTGGGTCGGTTCTCGATTCTTTTCGATTCTTGCCCACCCTTAATTATACTTGATCTTCCACCTATGTTTTAGTTTGAATATATTAAGGTCATAATTAAAGACCTTAATAGCCCTTTTCCCTTAAAACACTTAAAATAATTAAACAACTTTTCCATTTAATCGAAGTTGAGAGAATTCCGTGGAGCATCATAACCCTTGAAAATAGTTGTAATGAGGGGTTCCTCAAGTAATTATACATTCACACACTAAGCTTTAACTTAACAATGTCAGAAAAATTAAATTGTTACATTCCATTCTCTTGGATGTCCTAGACACCTGATATATCCACATGGAAAGACTTTATATCTTCATATATCTGCATCCTTGATGGCCGTCGTGGGGGGGTGGCTATACGGCAAGATTGCTATGATACCAATTATAACAACCAATTGGGTAGAACTCACTTATGATAACCGGCCTGCAAAGGGAGAGTGCCAAAGTGGTTTTAAACTCACATTTTCAGTTTACTCAGGTGATGAGATTTAATAACTCTGATCTCCCCCTCTGCTACAAGCTGTCCTAGGAGAGTACCAATCTAGTGACTTTCTATGAAATGAATTGTGAAAACTATTTCGAAAGAACACACCATTAAACATTGACTTGCAATGTAATGGTGTTCAAGTAGTTATAAACTCACGCACTCAATTTGAAAAAAGAAATGTGGAACAATTTAGCTTATTACAAATAATTTAATTATTATTTGATGATGTATGTATTTTCTTACATATCTGTAGTGTGATGAACTGGTGGAGCATGGTGCTTCAGTGGGTAAAACTCCTGCTGCAGTGGTCAGCAAGTGCAAGCTTACCATAGCAATGTTATCAGATCCTTCTGCTGCTCTATCAGTTAGTGAATTCCTAAATTCATTGCTCACACTTACATCTTTAGGCAATACGCTGTTTTAAGCTTAGCAGAGGAAACTCTCAATCTCCCTGCATTGAAGTATCATTGCTTACGCGTAGGTTGTCTTTGATGAGGATGGTGTTCTTGAGAAAATTTGCAGTGGCAAAGGTTACATTGACATGTCAACCGTTGATGCCGATACGTCTTTGAAGATTAGTGAGGTTTGAGATGTACTTATTCAGTTGGTATTCCTTTTTGTATATGCTGTGTAATATCAATCACCATACTGTATAAAATGGAGGCTTTCATCATTGAAACTGTACTTGTTTTTAGTTTTTGAATTTTGGACACTCTTTTTGTGTAGAAGTGACATGTTTAAGTCATCAAATAAGAACTACTAACCATAAATAAATAATCTAGTTTATATCATGAGACATAATATTAGAGATGAAGGCATGACGAGTATGGTATGCTCTCAATCAAAATAACCACCAATAAGACAAACTACAATATCATAATTGTCGATGATTTCAAAGCTTTGACTGTCCGTCAAGTTAAGTAACTACGTTTGTTATCTTGAGTAATCCTCCAATCTGAATAAGAAAGAACCACTCTTGACACCATCAAAGTTTTTTTTTATCAATCTGGTTGTAGTCTAACTTGCATAAACATATAAATACTAGATTCAGCTTTGTGTTGGCGTAATGGAAGTGTTGGAATGCATTCCAACACAAAGGGCATCTACTGACTAAGCTGACCCCTCCTTTCTTTGCTTTTTGATTATTAAATTTTCGTTTTGTGCTGTTGATTAAATTAGAAAAGGCACATTTTTGTAAAGCTTCTGCATTTCATATGGGCTTTGCATGAAAATGAAAGCTTGATATTGGGAGACAAGTACAAAATTGGTTGGATTTTTTTCAGTGGATGAATTTCTGTATTTTTAATCAACAATAAATACTAAAGATCTGGAAACAAGAAATGAACCTTTACTTTCAACTCGAAATATGAATTTGGAAAACATGTCCATGCATTCCTCGTATATCTCAATATGCTGCGTCCAATTCTATATTATTTCGCCAGCCTCTTGCACTTTGCCAAATTCTACTGCAATGACACCCATTTACAGGCTTGTTTTTCTTATACACATCCTCTAAGATCTATATATTTTTCTATTTTGGTCCTCAATATAGCAGATTTCTATTAAAGAAAATTGGGTTATGAATCTCTAATCATTTCCAGCTTTTTAAATTTATGTTTCACAATTTTTGGGCAGGCAATTACTGCAAAGGGTGGTTTATTCCTTGAAGCCCCAGTTTCAGGTAGCAAAAAACCTGCAGAAGATGGTCAATTAGTCATCCTATCAGCTGGGGAGAAGGTAACCTCTTCCCATCCTTGCTGGTAAATTGGATAATTCTCTTCATTTATGCTCATGCTTGATGACTTGTTTTCTTTACTTTTTGCTCAATAATGTTCTTATAATGGGAAATGAGCCAGAATGGTTATTCTAATAGTGAGGTTTTCTTACAAAAAACGACAATTGTAACAAAAAGAAAAGAGTGAGTTATTATAGTTGTGCTCTTTACCAACCAATACTTTCTGAACGAATTTGAAAAGTTGATGTTTTTAGAAGGTTATATAATTTTTAAAAAGAATTATTTTATTGTTACCATAATGAAAGGAAAACCACAATATTTTCAACTTCAGGCATGTGTTATTTTTTTAAGCATCATATATGATCAGGTGTGCATTGGGATTGCTGCAGAGAACCCATTATTTTGGATACTGCCTTATCTGAAATCTGAATCCGTTTGCCCCTAATTAATAAGAAAATGCCAACAATTTTGTTGGTATAGTTTAGAAAATAATATTGCTGTCCATTGATTATCATTACACATTGGAATCTGAACCACGTTGTTCTGTGACTAATGTTTTGTACAGTAGTTACATTGTATCATCTTTAAACTCTTTGCGCAGTTGAAAATTATGTTCTATTTTCAGCTTTGATATTAAATAGTCAAGGTTTGATTCCCTTGGTTCGAACCAAGCTCTGATACCATCTTTTTTTAAGTGAAATTTTGATGTTCATTTTCTAATTGTTCTTGTTCGGTTAGTGGAATTAAATGATTCCATCTATGAGTTGCTAATGAGTCTGGACAATTTTATAGTTGTAGTTGTAATAGTTGTTTGAATCTATATAAAAATCGTTCGAAAGCTAAATATTCTTGTCTAATATATTCTTGAGATTCATGCGTTGAATCAATATATTTTAATAACTTATTATTAAGTTCTTCAGGAAATTCATTTAAATATTCGATCAGGAAATTAATAAAATATTGTATTTTTTTTTATCGAGAAAATTTATTAATTCTAATTTTTTCATAACACTATTACAAATGTTGAGCGACATTTTTACTGCATTAAGTAATCATGGTTTATGATTTTAATATTTCTTATTCCGATATTTCGAGTATAATTTAATCTGTATGTATAAATATATCAGTGTTTCATTTTAATTATATAGATCAAAATAATCATTATTGAATAAATATTCATAAAAGTAATAAATAAGATAATCTAGAAGTTATTCTAAATATATAGTATTTTTCATTTGTTGTAGACTTTCGTATTCTAGTTGAATTTTGTTTAAGGACATTTTAATCTATACAAGTACTTAGGGATCGAATAGTTGTTTTTAATGACTTTAATGATAATTCTTTCTTGTCTTTTTCAGATGATTGTGTGACTAAAGGAATTGGTTTGGTAATTTGTAGTGGTGCTGTAGTTAGAGAGCATTTAAAAAATTCGTACGGAATAAAATTACTTGTAGTTCTTGAGAAAGATTTACTTCTTAAATGTTTCCTGTTATCTGTGATGTATTTTTGTTCAGTATTTCGTAGTAATAGTTTTGAAGGCGTTTCTAATTTTATTAAAAGTTTAAATAACTTATCTATAGATTTTTTTTCTTCTTGTCTAAATGCTAAGTTATGGTGGCTATTTGTTAGAGTATAATTAATATTATAAGTTACGGTAAAAGGATGGTTTTTAGTTTTCATAAAATTTGTCCTTTTTAACTCATAGCGTAATGTTATGGATCTACTTAAGTCTTGGTCTTTTAAACTTAATCCTAATTAGATGTTTATATTGAATTTGATCTTTCCTTGTAATAGATTATCTATTCCTCTTACTATGATGCATTCATTATTATCTATTATTCTATCATCTCGTATTTCTAATTCAAGTGCATGAAAGTAATTTTAAATAAAATTTGAATAGTGTTACAATGAATATATGAGATCTTCATTCGTTCTGATTGTTCCATTTTGTTGATTTTTTCATAGATTTGTTGTTTATTAGTGATTAGAATTATAATATTTCATTTTGTTTGTTCTATAGGAATTGCTTCTTCTGCTATCATAATTCTATATTTAATTATGTTTTTACATGATAGTTTGTGCTTAATAGTTTCAAATAAAGATATGTCAAAATTGTGTTTTTCGGTTAATGTTAAATCACTCTTTCTTAATTTTTTCATATCAATAATACTATGACATATATATCATAGATTTTCTTCTTCTTCATATGATTCAATTATATTATTATTATTAATATAAAAAGTAGAAGGTAAATGATCTGACATAAATAAATTATACCTGATAAGTTTTTCTGGAAATGATAAGATTTGTAAGATGCGTAGGCTTGGTAAGAGATCCCTCCAGAGTATTACCTCAAGGATCGAAATCAACCAGATCCCTCCAGAGTATTACCTCAAGAACCACTAACGATTGAGAAAGAATTGCCATGAGACTTACACAAACTGCTCGTCAATTACTTTGAGTATTCTCGAAAGAGAACACCCTTATTTATAGGAGTGGGTCAGTCTCCCTACAGACCCTAGAGGAATATATTCCTCGACAAACTTTAATTTACATTGACATAAAGAAAAAACTAGAGGGAATATATTCCTTGACACACTTAAGTAACATTAAGAAAGAAATAGTGGGATAAGATTTCCAGCAAAAGTAAAATACTACAATAATTTACATTGTCAGTTACTATTGCAAACTTTAATTATTAAGATGCTTCACTATTTGCGTCCTTTGCTGGTGTGGTCTTCAAAGTGCATAGGCCTTCCATTTGATAGTTCTGTAGCCATGTGATAGTCCTTGCATTTTGTTTTTATTCGTCAAAAAGCTTGTAGATTTTTGGATGGTTGTAATCACATAGTACTGTAGTTTATTTTTTCTTTTTTGTTGCCATTCGTTTTTGCATTAAGAAGAATTGCTTGCATGATACCCGATATTCTTTGTGTTTATCTCCAGCTTCAGCAGATGATTGTGAACTGATATAGAGTCGTATAGCATTGAGGATAATTTCATGGCTTGCCCATGTGTTTCTTCTTTTGGCTAGTGAAATGGGACAGTCAATGTATGTCGTCTGACTAATGTGGACGAGATGTTTAATATCCAGATAATCAAAAGTGGAAATTTTGATCTTCTTGACTTGTTTTTTAGCTTTTATGCTAAGATAATAATTTCCTCGACTAATTCTTTTATATGCTTCATCATAATTCTTCTTGATCCATAAATATTCACAGAACAATCTTTTTTGTTCTTTGCTGGGTGCTCGGGAATATTATGCAATATCGGCTGGATCAGTAAGTAATTGTGATATGTCCTCATTGTTAAGATACTGATGTCGCCATGTTGTCTGAATGATGGGTATTCGTATGTCCATGATGAAAGTGTTTGCAGAGACCTTTGTGCAACAACTCTGATAAGATTTTTGAATAAAAGCTCTATTTAAGTAGGGTGAACCTGAGTTCATTGAGCAAAGAGGCTCTGCTTAAGAGTAATAACTAGTAGAGTGAACCTGAGTTCATTGAACAAAGAGGCTCTGTTTAAGAGTAATAATTAGAAATCCTTTGAGTGCATTAGTGAAATACATCACTATCACTCTGATAAGAGTATGAATAGGTAATCTTGATAGGTATTCTTTGATAATGTAGCAAAAGTGTTTAATCATTTAATAAGTATCACGAATACCTCATATAGATGGTCTGTATTACTTCCATTCTATGGTGAGCGTATCTGCAAAACAATTTCTTTTTGATTTGATATATTTAATATATGGTTGATATTGATGTAATTGTAATTGCCATCTGATTAATCGACCCTTTCGATAATCTTCTTGTAATTTATTTTTCCAGAATCCAGTTACGTATTTGGAATTTGTCCTAAATTCAAATCTTGTTCCTAATAGATCAATTTTCCATGTTTTCAAAATTTTAAAACAGACGTAAGTTTCTAATTCTTGAATAGAATAATTTGTTATGTTTTAATAAATGTTCCTGATACATATTTGCATAATTTTGTTGGTTGTTTTTCTGTTTTTAAAGAAAACTCTGTTTTGGAATGTATAATTATGTTACCTAGTGGATTAAGATTTAGAATCTGTTTTCCATCTACTATAGCAAGCATATATCTTGTCCAAGTATTTTGGGATGCGTTAGTTTCTATGATAAAGAAATCTTTTATATCAGGATTATAGAGTGTTGGCAGAATTTGACATTTTTCTTTAATAATTTTTACTATTTTGGTATCTTGGCTTGACCATGTCCATTTTATCTTCTTTGATAATTTCTTTTGTAATTCTTTTATTTCTTTAGCTAGTTTTTTCAGAAAACCTTGATCAGCAATATAATTTAAACTATCTAAAATCTTTGTATTTGTTTTCGGTCTTGCAGTCTATCTGAGAATTTATGTAATTTTTCTTGGATATTAGGTGTTAATGTCATTTCACCTTTATGATTTATATTTAATCCTAAATATTCAACCTCATTTTGTAATAGTTTTGATTTCTTTTGAGAAATAACTAGTTCTTTTTTTTTACATCGTTGTAATATGGTTAAGACTGCATTTATATGATCCTGTTTACTACCTGATGTAAAAATAATAATATCATCAACATAGGCTAAACAGATATTTTCTAATCCTTCTAAATTATGATCCATAAAGCGCTGATATATTGAAGGTACTTGTTTTAACCCGAAAGATAGTACATTCCATTCATATTGTTTTTATGGAGGACAACTAAAAATTATTAATGATTTAGTATTCTCAGCTAATCTAAGCTGCCAATATCCTGATTTTGCATCTAATGTACTAAATAAATTATTCCTTTTGAGTTTTTCTATTATATAGTCTTTCCTAGGTAATTTGTAACTATCCCCTATGGTAGCATCGTTTAATTGCTTATAATTTATTATCATTCTTCTTTTTCCTCTTTTAATTTCATTTTTATTTTCAACATAGAAAGCTGGTGCACTATGTGGACTAATACTTTCTTGGATAATGCCTAATTCTAATAAAGTTTGACATTCTTGTTGGAATTCTTCTACATCTCTAATACTATATGGAATTCGATTAGGAACATTAATTTCAGCTAGATGATCCTTTAATTTAATAATAATTTCTTCCTTATTAGTGTTTTTTATGTGGTCAAGGGGATTATCACTACAAACTTCTTGTAAGCGTTGTTCTAAAATTTGTTGAGTGGTATAGAAAAATTGAATCATATTAACTATTTCTTGTCTGATAATCTTGACTATTTCAATTGGAGACACAATTTGGGTAGTTACTTGACGTGGTTTACTATCTTTCCCTCTTGGAAAAGAAAGAGAAATAATGCGAAGTCATTGGATAAAAGGTTTATATAAGTTGAGAAAGTTATTACCTAAAATAATATCTACGCCAGAATCATGAAGATAAATAGTTTTAGCAATAAAAGGATAGCCGTTAATTATAATGGGAATATGAAAACCAACGTACCATATGGAATGAACAGATTTGTCGGCAACAATAATTTTAAGTGGGGAAGGTAATTTAGTCCATGTAGGTAAAACATGTCTTTTGGCGAAACACAGGGTTGATCTCGTGTCAATATAAGCATAATAATCTTTATTGTAAATATTAGTTTGAATAAAAGTAGCATTATGATTTTTTAGTCGTAACTGTGTACTCAACACTAATGGTTGTTGTGGAGGAATAATCGGATTCATAAGCATAATTATCAATATCTGAGCATATATCAGAATCTTCTATGGGATCATAGCCAATGTCATAAGCTAATTTTAATGTTTGAGTTTTAGTATTATTAGTAAATTTTTTAGGACACTTATTAGCGTAATGTCCCCCTTCGTGACATAACCAACAAGTGCATGTTTTCTTTCTAGTAGGACAATTTATTTGGTTGTAAATGTTTCTTTTGTCAAAATTGTTGTCTATTTTTAAAATATTTGCGAGCGTTTCTCCATTTTTGTTTTTGATATTTAGCATAAGGAATTTTTCTCCATTTTTTGCGTCTTTTTCTTTCAAAGCAGCCATAGTTACCAATTTTATTTTGTATTTCACAACATAATTTAATCTTTGCTTGTCTTTTTGCTATTTCTTTCGTGCATGATTTTTGCATCCATGTTCAGAGTATTGTTATTCGGGCACCTAAAGTATCATGTACTGCTTTTATTTCTAATGCTTGGTTAAACATTGATTCAAATTTGGAATGTATCGCTGAAGGTAATTTTTTATAAAATAATATGTTGACCATCTCTTGATGTTTATAGTTTAGTTGATAATATTTCATCTTAAACTCACAAAAAAAAATTTCTAGGTAATAGAGATCGCATATTTGTATGTTTGTTAATTGCCAAAATATATTATTAATGAATGCTGGCGTTTCCTCTGTTTTTTTGGGGTATCTTCCTATAAATTCGGCTGTTAATAATTGAATAATATTTTTTAATGTTGTAATTGCATCTGTCTCTAATAATACAATTTTTTGTGGATTATCTAATGTGGTTAGATAGTTGTATACTGCTCCTATTGTTTGGTGAGTTACATAATTAAATAAATTGGTTGGGGTTAAATATTTTATTTCTTGATTTAATTGTATGAATATATTAATTCGGTTTGTCCAATCCTGTAGTATTCTATATTCATTTTCTACAAAATCTAGATTTAATATATTAGTTCCGTGAAAATTTTCTATTTTTGGGATATATTGATTTGGTATCTTTGTCCATTTATTTGTATAATAGTATCATTGTCTGTTCATGTAGTTTTTAAATTCTTCATCTTGCAGTTCATTATATGTTCGTTTTCTTAGGCGGTTGTGATGACTTGATTCTGCTACATCTTGTTTTACGTAATTAGAGTTATATGGATTTATGTATGGGTTTTCATCTGATGTATAATCATAAACAATTTCATTAGTTTCTGTTTCTGCTTCTCTATTTATTAATAAATAGTTATTTTGTCTGTCTTCCTTAGGTATGTCTAATTCTTCGAATAGACTAGTTAGTTTGGCTATCTGTTCTTCTAAGTTTTCCATTATATAGTAGGAGGTGGTTGAATTGTCAACTTTCTTCTTAGTTTTCTATCTAGATTAATTTGTTCTAGATCTTCTATAGTAATATATTTCTTCTTTTCTTGTCTGATTATAATTTGTTGCTAGTTATCAATAATTTCTATTATATCTTTTCCATAATTTATTGGTTGACGTTGTTTTTCAGGATCCCTTTTAAATTTATCAATTAATTGTAGAATGATGGTTTTTGCATCTGTTAATTCTTTATAATTTTCTCTAGAGGCATTTCTTTCTTTTACCATTTGCTGGATTGCTGTATTTTGTTGTTT
This sequence comes from Begonia loranthoides, assembly GCA_022433065.1. Lineage (NCBI taxonomy): Eukaryota > Viridiplantae > Streptophyta > Magnoliopsida > Cucurbitales > Begoniaceae > Begonia > Begonia loranthoides. The sequence continues at coordinate 8,536,105 of CM039472.1, read as the reverse complement.
TAGTTCATTAATTTGTAGAGTTATATTTTCCATATTCTTAATTATTTTGTGAAAACTATTATTCATCCAAATTGACTTCGGAAATAACGTTCGAACTCGGTTATCATTATTTGAGCATCTGTAGCTTGGATTTTTAAGTTGGCAATTTCTTGCTCTATTTTTTGAAGTTTAGCTTGATTTTCTATAATTATATCATGAGTATTTTTTTTATTTTTAGTTTAAGTTTATAATAATATTTAGTCTGAAATTCATTTATGTGAATTATATTGTTTTGTATTTTTTGTAAATCTTTGGTATTATGATGAATTATAAGATATGATAATATTTCTATAATATTATTTAGCATGACTTTGATCTTCGAAGTGTTTGTCGTATCTAAAGGTGTAGATGTAGTTCCTACAGCGTAGTTTGTACCAGTAGGTAGATTTTTGGATAGAATAACTAGTTTTTGTTTAAAAGGAATGACTGGTAAATTATTAATTTCTGTAGTTATTTTTCGAAGATATAAATCTTTGATTTGTAGTTTTTTAGCTTTATCGATGTTATTCATTTAAATATCATTTATATAGAAATATATAATGTGACAAACAAATATTACTAGAAGAATAAGTAGTAAAAAGAAAATAGGAATTGATACGAGGAGAATAGTAACTAATTCCATTTGAATACTTTTAAGTAGTTAAGTGTTTACTACTTGGATTGAGATTTAGTGGGAAAAGTAAGTGGGGTTTTGATTGTGCCATCTTCCCCCTGGTTCGCCATTTTTTCTAATATAATTTAATCGTTTATATTTTTTTAACATTTTTCCTTGCATGTAATCAATTTTTTTATTGGTCTTTACATAGTTTTTTTAATGAGTTAATTTTTTGACCATGCCGATATTAGAACTAGGAATATCTTACTTTGAAGTCATAATAAATTATCAATAATTCCAAAAATATTAAATTTTTGGGTTGAAAATAATTTAATTATTTATAATTTTTTTAACATTTTTCACAATCTTAACTTTACCACAGTTTGCCCGATTTTAAATTTCAGAAAGTTGCTGTTTATGTTTGCTTGTCAACTAGGTAGATAAAATAATTGGAGTGAACTAAGATTTATCTACTAAATACTAATTTTACCTGCATTTTTATTTATTGTTAATAGGCATTGTATGATGAAGCAATTCCGGCTTTTAATGTCCTGGGAAAGAAATCTTTTTTCTTGGGGGAGGTTGGGAATGGGGCCAAGATGAAACTTGTCGTGAATATGATAATGGGCAGGTAATATTCTCTTTTCCCATATCATCTACTGAAGAAGAAAGCGTTTTTGAATCAGCTGCCATGGAAAGGGTGATTTGAAGGAGGTTATCATAGATTGTACCATTTATTCAGTTTACTTGGATTTAAAAATAACATTATGCTCTAAAATAGCACAAATTTACCTTACATTGTTAATATTTGAAAAAGATAATTAATCATTAAATTAGAGTATTAAATTAGCGTCAAATTTAACTTTTTTTTTTTGGAAATTTTGATAAAAACTATTTTCTGTAATGTTTGAATGTTTGCAGTATATTCTGTTCATGGGTAACTACACATTTTCTGTAATGTTTTTTTCAGTAACGTTCTTCTGTAAACTATTGTTATGGTGTTTACTTTGTAGCATGATGAATGCATTTTCAGAAGGACTGGAATTGGCAAGCAAAAGTGGGTTGGCCCCCCACACTCTTCTTGATGTATTGGTGAGATTGCAACAGAGTAATTTAATGCAAGCTTTCTTCCATGGAAGATCAAGTTTGATGTTTGTTTTTTGCAGGAGTTGGGAGCAATCGCAAATCCAATGTTCAAAATGAAAGGACCCACCATGATCCAGAGCAGCTATTCCCCTGCGTTTCCTTTGAAACATCAACAGAAAGACATGAGGTTGGCGCTTGCACTGGGGGATGAAAATGCAGTATCAATGCCTGTAGCAGCTGCAGCCAACGAGGTTCCATTCTTACTTCATCTCTTATGCAGTACAAGACTAGAGCATACATAAACAAGACTACTTCCTGTTGGTCACCTTGTTTGGTTTTATGAGTATGCCGGAGGGAGGGAGGCAGGGAGAGAGCCAGAGAGGGAGAGAGGGATCATGGTCATCAAATGGCCCACCTTGTCGATTTTATGTATTTAATTTTTTTAAGGCCTGATTTGGGTCTAACCCGACCTCAAATCAGGCCTGGACTTGTGTTTTTTACAGTTGGACCGGCCTACAAATTTTATGCAGGAGGTTGACTTTGAATAAGAAGTCAACGTTAATTTTGTAAAGAGCACCTCGACATGAAGTACGAGTGCGTGATGTCGAACATAAAATAAGGGTCGGTGGTCCAAGGTCAACAACCAGACCTCACCACCCAAAAATGGGTAGGTCAGCAGAGCTTGGACTAGGCCAAGGCCCATTGGGTCTGATCTTGAGTCTGACATGAGCCTCATTTCTGTGAACTAGGCTCAGCAGGCACTGTCCACTGCTGATGAGAGGGAGAGCCTTCTTTCCTGTTTAGGCTATCCAAGGAGAGCCTTCTTATCCATATGCTTTATTCCGGGGTCTATAGGGCTGGCTGACACTTTATTATGTTTAATTGCAGGCATTCAAGAAAGCTAGAAACATGGGATTGGGTGACCTTGATTTCTCAGCCGTCTACGAGACCCTGAAGGCGCCCAAGAACTCGTCTTGATTGGGTTTACAAAAGCGATGACTTGAGCAAAATGGCCGTTAATTGAGACAATAAACTTGTATCAAATCTGTAAGAGTTTAATGGTGCATATTTGTTCTTGAGTAGAATTTATGATCAATGAATATCCTTTGGATCTAAACCGTTGCTCCTACTCAACCTTCCTATGTACTGCCACTTGGAGTGTAATCTTTCATTTCAACCAAGTTAGAAAAAAACAAACCTTTGGAGTTAGATCGAGAAATTGAAGAGAATTCGATCGACAGATTCCATGAGAGGGTTGTATTTTTGTTGGAATGAATTTGTACTCGAATATATTTTGACTCATGATTTATCATGAACCTATTAACAACAACGTATGGATTCATTTTCTTTTCTCTCTCTTCAATCAGGCTGACTGTGAGAGGTGCTATTTTCTAAAAGGCTAGACTTTATTATAATTTTATTCTTTTTAATAGCAAATAGTCAATTATCGCCATTTGGAATAACAATAATTTTCAATATTGTTATAAACTAAGTGTGTCTTTTCGATTTTTTTTATATGGTTTTCGCCTCAATTCTTCTAAAAATGATTTGTTCTAAAGTTGAGAAAGTATTTGACGAAGTAGATTAATATACGGTAGTGAACATATTTGTTATTATCTACACAACACTGCATATATCGACTTTTCGCTTCAAAATGTCATCGAAGATCATCGTTTAAAGAGTAATGTGAAAAGATCACTCGATTCATCCTTTCTCTTTGAGTTATTTTCATAGAAACTTTGTAAGTAATAAGTAATTTTATTATCTATAACAATTATTTTGATAGGAATGAGATATATCTTCACATTCAATATTATGCCAGCATTCATAACGATGGTTAGGAAAAAAACGAATTACTATGTACAGAGAATAGTTTGTATATACAAACTATTAAAATATTAAAATAAAAAATATATAATATTATTCCATTGGTTTAGTAACACTAGCTTTTAGGCATCTCACCCAAACAATATTTGTGTGACACAACTTATACTACTTTTTAATAATATTTTCCTAAGTCCCTAGTGTAACAATTGGGCCTTTTGGCCTAGTCCAAATGGAAAAAAAAAAAAAAAGATAAGATTTTTTTTTAAACTCCCCATTTCAGGGGAGTTGCTGCGATATGGCGAGATACAGAGGGAGTATTCCCCTATATCAGTGGCGGTATGGGGAGTCTATCCCCACTTACTCAAACTCAAATTTCCGATTTCCCTCTCCTCTATCTCCTCTTCTTCATCATCGTCGAAGTCCGACTTCTCCAAGGTTGGAGTTGTCTGTGCAGTCGAGGTAAATGAGTTTTGGGTTGTGATTTCTTCCATTTCGAGATGCTGTGCTTATAAGAATTTTTCCTTTAGGGTGGAAGACATACATCGAGTTTTAGAGACGTTTTGGAGGGCAAAAAGGTTTTGGCTTTCAACAGTTGGGACCTCGTTCTTCGTCGGGTAAATTCGAGTTCCCTTTCATCAATTTCGGTTCTGTCTTCCATGAAATTGACTTTAATGATTGATGATTTCTCTTTCAAAGGTGGAAGATTTGGTATATTTTGGCTTATTAAGTTTCGGACGGTACAAGATTTCATCATTCGTCGAGTGAGTTTAAGTGTTCTTTCTTCAAATTTTATTTTATTCTCTGCAAATTCACTCTAATGAACATGGGTCCTTCCAAAGGTTGAAAATTTAAGTCGCGTTGAGATTGACAGAGAGGTTGGAGATAACGATTTTGAGTTCTCCAGTGACGAAATTTGGAATTTTCTTCATTATGGTTAGTGTGGTTTTTCCCAATTCCATTTTGGTTTCCAATTTCCTCAACTGGATGTGTGATTAATGGATTGATTTCAATTCGTGATTAGTGATGGTTGGGTGATATGATTTTTGGTTGAAGTTAGAAATTCAATTTGGGTGTCTGTGGAACTTTGCACAGTGAAAAGAAAGTTAAGTTCCTTGTTCTTATGGAAATTCGGAACTGTTGGGTTGAATTGATTATAGTAAATATTAGGATACTACTTTGTGAATTTTCTTGATGGGTTATTGGTCATTTGGACCAGATTATGGAAGGGCTTTTGGGCCACTTTGTTGAACAGACTTTTGGGCTAAGTCAGAATGTATTTTATTGTGATAAATTAAATTGGGTTATCATAATTTTAGGCTAAGTAGTAGAAAAAGTCCTTTGATCAAATTAATTTGGTTATTAAATATTGATTATCCTTAAAATTATTCATGTTAGGTTTCAAAATTAGGGATATTGGATATATTGTTATTGGGCCTTAGTGAATATTGGATTGGGCTTAGCATTGGTTGACCCAGTTTTGAGGTATGAGTTTATTTTATATTTAATACACTTTAATTATAAAAAAGGTAAATATTAAATTTCAATTGAACATGTTACAATTATTTACCTTTCAGTTCATTTACATTATTTACTTTATTGTTAACTAGAATAATAGGACGGCTGTATGTGCCGTGTCCCTGGGCGCAAAACCCTAAACCTGATCAGTGTTTTTTTGGCTATTTGCGATCGCCTGAGTATCGCCTTTGTTAATTTTGTTATTTAATTTATGCTCTTCAGCGACTCTTATATGTTAATGAGTTATTTTAATAAATTGAAAAAAAATATATTAAATCCATATAACAGAAACGTTGAATATAGAATAACTCTCTACTGAGTTAAGTCGACTCACCCCAATTGACTTTATTTTTTTTCAGGAATTAATATTAGTCCCCAAATTCCACCTCAAGAGTAGAATTCAGAAGTTCATCCCGTTCGAGTTATTTTTCTACTTTCTAGAGACACTTAAATATTTTAATAAGGTTTGAAGTTGGTTTTAATTTAATTTAAACCTTAGATGTTGTCTTTTAAATTTTAGAAAATTATTTCACGTTATTTGAAAGTCACTGATGGACCTTTCGTTTGGATTTGGCTTGATAAATTAATTTCATTTTAATTCCGCTGCGTATAAATTTTGGATTAAGAGAAGGGTTGGACGATTCGACCTTTTGGGCTGGATCGTTTCCCGTTCTGTCGCGGGCCCAATTTGGATTGCGACACCTAGTATCTTGCTATCATCACAAAAACAGAAGCCTATCTTTAGCTTTTTGATGTAGCGTGATTCACGTTGCCACAAATGATTGCATGGATCTATAATGCTAATGCTAGACACTTGTGGGAAGATTGGTAGGGTTTTCTTTGTCTGTGCTCATTTTGTCGTGCTTCACGTCATAGATTTAAGATTATAACCAAAAATGGTAGGCCAATTACTTCAATGCAATCTAGTGATGTACGGGTTTAATTTAAACGAAAGAATTTAATGCCATGGGCGTGATGCATGTGTTGTATGTTACATCAGACGAGACACTCTTCCACTTAAATATTCTCAGATTTCAAGGCCATGACACGGCTTTAATTAGACATACAAAGATGGAATATTACTCTCTCACGTCGCCAGTACTGGGGGGATATGGATACAATAGGATGATACTCGTTGAAGCCATTTTAGCTATTTCTTTTTATAGATAATTTTTTTTCATAAACATAAAAATTAATAAATAAACCAGCAATACAATATTGCAATAATAATAATAATCACTTAAAAAAGGAATTAGTTGAAAAAAATAAATAGAATCCAAACTAAGAAGAAACATGGTGTTACAAAGTCTCACCAAGAAAATATCTCCCAAAAGTAAATGAAACTTAAGTAATAAATCTACATAACTTGTGCTGCAGCTACATGTCACCTGTCTATGATTTGAAAAATGGGAATCATTTGGGATAAACTAACTACACTAAAATAGAAATTTCAAGTGTTATATTTATGGTTTTGAAAATATTAAATGTGCATGCAATAAGGATTAACAAGTTACAAAAAAAAAAAAAAAAAAATACAATGTTGGAACTGCGAAATTCTCAAGACATAAATTCTTGTTCGTCGTAGCTATTTTGGACACCAACCGTTTATGTAGCACAAAACAACATGTCATGGACAAAGAAGATTATTTATGTTTTTCAATATGTTGAAATCCATGTTTAATATGGTGATATTTGTTTCTAATATGAGCTAATTGACTAATGACTAGGAGGAGAGAGTATTTGACTAGGTGAATATTTTATTTTTGTTGAAGTTTGTTGCACAAATAAAGTTCGATAAATCAATATGTTTCTAATGTTTATTTTATTTGTTGTTAGCTGGCATGAATAAATACTTATGTTTCTATTATATTTGATGATAAACACGAATTAAAGATCGTATTGAATTGTGCGACGACAAACATTTACAGATTATTTTGTTTGAATCACATGACGTATTTAGAATAGTGTTTAATGAACTTTTCTGTGATATTTATCGTACATAAGCTTGTAGAGAATATTATAGAAAATAATCGAGTAATTCTATGAGCCTTGTATTAGAAAGAAAATTCTAAGTCATCTAATTTGTTTTGCTACAACATCTTACAACAATTGTAATAATATTTACATAGGAAAGAAAATCGAATCAACGCCACAGTTCCCATTATGTGAATTTCTCATTTGATTATTTACATTCTAATTTAATTAGTCAACACCCAATTCACCATTATTATTTAATTTCTATTTTTAATAAATTGCTCTCCTTATATTTAAATTATGCTAAATTTTTCTTTTTGAGATCGACTTTTATTTATCATGATTACTTGCCTTGCGACACACACACTTGCTTAGAGTGTAGTTTGTACAAACAAGTTTTTGGTGCCATTGCTAGGGGGAATTTTATCAATTTTTATATTTGTGAAACATTTTCTTATAATATTTTCTTACTGTTTTGTTCAAGAATATTTTTTTAAAAAAATTGATGCCAAATGAAGATGACCAAGACATACTATCTTAAGATTCAAAAATTGAGATTTTCGTGCAAGTAGACAACAACATCAAAATTTAATTGAAGGAGAAATATGACTGAAGATGAAGAAAGGAGAAATGGATATAACGAAAATAATAATGAAACAAACTTGCAGAAAAATTTCTAATAAAGTATTTCCCACCTATAAAAAAATGTCAGGATGAGAAATGATATTACCTAATTTCAACAGTAAGATGGTGAATCTCTATACGAGGTGGGGAATAGATTCAATGAGCTATTGAAACAATATCCAAACCATGGAATTCCACAATGGATTCACTAGTGACATTTTATAACATACTGCATGGACAAACTCTGTAACATCCTTTGATGCTAGAGACGAAGCAATTGGTCAATTGTCTAAATTAGTGGAACGTTAACTTTTTAAGATTCATAGTTGATTTGTGGATATACTCTTACATTTAAGTTTATGATATTGTTATTATTGAGTCTATTGAATGAATATATTTGGGAAAATGTAGTCGTGGAATGTAAGAAATGGTTGGATGGTTTGTGCTTAGGAGGATGTGATGAAATTAAAGTTTATTTTGGACTTCTGGGACTTTGCAGTGGATCGGGCCTTGGTAGAGCTCAAATGAACTTACACATAATTTTGAAGGTTGTTCTCTCGAACCTTTGTGGTTGACCAAGCCTTGGCAACGGTTGACCAAATTTGTACAAGATTTTAAGTTTGCTCTCTAGAGGTTTTGCGGTCAACCTAATGTGGAAAAGGGACGATTGGCAGAAGGAAAATTGAAGCTTTGTGCTCACTGCCTATTTTACGGTTGACTGGTGAGGATGAGCGATCAACTGAACAAGGCAAAATTTCAGGCGGTTGACTTGATTTTAATGAGCGATTGACCGATCCACTTGCACTGCGAGTTTTAAAAATTAAAATCGGTAGAAAACCCTAGAAATTTTTCAGTTGGAGCGCAAGGGAGCGAAGGGGAGCAATGTTCCTCTCAACCTACTTGACGTATGCCTAATTTGTGTGAAAATTGTGTGGGTTGAGATTATTGGTTGTTTATGAGGTCGAATATAGTGTTGGATGAAGGTATCTAGTGAAGTTTTGAATAGTTGTTGTTAAGGTTTGTTTGTGAAGTCCAAATGTCTATTTTTCCAATGTTTTGGCACTTATTTGTGTTTTATAGTCGTGCTAATACTTAAGAGGAGAAGGAATTTGACTGGGATTTAAGTCAAAACCTCTAGCTGCAAGATTTGGATTAAATTGGTAATTTTATAAATTAGGTTTTTTTTTTCATAAATAACCTAAGTTGAGAAAATTCAATCTTATTACTAATTTTGTATATTACTAAGATCCCCCAAATTAATTAAAGAGAGTAAACAAAAATTAAACTCTCACTAACCATGTAGAAAAAAAAAACAACAGTGGAATCCACCTATTAAACTCTTATTTTCCCAATTTTTTTTCTAGAAAAAATAATTAATCCTCCTTTCTTGAAAGGGAGGATGTTGCTAATTTCTCCTAACATTAAAATAAATCAAAAATAAAATACAATACATCATTTCTTCTCGGGGAACAAAAATTTCAAACTACACTTCATCATTTCTTCATGGAGAACAAAAATGTCATATTGTTGTTATCGTTGCTGCCATTACTCCTCATTTTAGGTTCGATTTTCTTCTTCCTCAAATGCTTTCTCTCTTCATTGTTCTTTGCATTTGCTCAGGCGTGCAACTTCTCTGTTGCTTCTCTTCTCAGTGCGTCTATTTCTCCTCTTCAATTCTATTGCATAAGTCAATTTTTTTCCATCTTGTTGCCCTAATTTGGCTTGAAATTTTGTTTGAGTTTGATGCATGATTTTGGCCCTCCCTCGTTCTCCATGATTTTGTTTGAGTTTGACATTTTACGTCAAACGTCAGCACTTGTCCGTTGTTGGATAGCATGTGTAATTGTACATTTTCAATGTAATTGTCACATTTGTTAATGTAATTTGTTATTGTATATTGATAATGTGATATTTGTTATTAATACAATTTGTTAATATACATTTGTATATACTACTGTAATGGTAAATCTGATAATGTAATTGTATATTTGATATTTTGATTAACTATTTACTTTATTTGTTATTTATTTTGTGTTCAAATTTGATTATTTTGGATGCCTAAAGAACATGTTGATGTGTTTGTGATTGTAGATACTTGATTTCGGAAGGACTCGTGGCTGCGAATGGTTGTGTTCGTCAATGTCAAATATTTGCATGAGCGTTCCACATGACAAAAAAAATAAAAGTCTAGATGTCCATTCCTGAGAAGGACTTAAACTCCGAACATCTGCACATACATTGCAGAAACCTGCGCGTTCCCTGTGAAAATCTACAGTGGATATCCGCCCCACGCTTAACATTCCGTAGACACAACTCATGCGGGATCATGTGTCCTTATGAAACAAGTTTGTGCATACACCAAGATTTTCGCGAACACAAATATGTTCGAGGTCACTAACACTTCCGCAGTCACCAACACTTCTATGGACCCATCACATGGGCGGCCACATGTTGTAATGACCTATTTTCCATACTAATTTTCATATTATTTCATTTCATTTTTTTAAATCGTGTGATAAAATAACATTCATAATGTAGCTGAAACCTTTCATTTTAATTCAATAGATCCTTCATACCATTCAAAACATTTAAAGGACATTATACAACATTGTTTTAATTCTTACTAAAAACAGTACACAACTATAATTTAAAATATTTTTATAAACAAAGTGAGTCATAACCCATTGGTCAAAATCACTACGTGACACAGGTGTAATATCCCGAGTTTTTGTCATATTAAGTGAATGATAAGAATGTTTGATGATATTAGTTTATTAGGTTCGTTTTGGGAAATGAAGGATATTCCATGTTTTAGAAGAATAAGCAGGTGTGTGTGTGGTTGATGAAGAGAAGGCATTGACCAACCACTAAGTGTTTACATTGAAGAAATTAGAGTCTCGTTGGTGTTGTGGTCGATCATGGGGTGTTGAGCGGCTGATCAATAATATGAGTTAATGATGGACCGAATTTGAAGTGATTTTGTGAAGAAGTGGGAATTGCGGTCGATCCAGGTAAGAGTTGCAGTCGGTCATAACCATTAAAAATTTTATAGAGAGCAACCATTTTGGAAGTGGTCGATCATCCACTAGAGGGTGATTGATCAGTTTTCTTGAAAAGGTAGAATTGCGGTTGATCATCAGAGAATAGTGATTGATCATGGTCATGACTCTGGAATTTGCGGTCGATCACACGAAGAGGGTGATCGACCGGGACACTAACAGTTGCTTAGAAAATGGCTAACCTTCATATGGGAAACGAAGTGGCGCCTGGAAAAAGAATTGTCTCCTCTCCCTGTGATGACTATAGAACATATAAGATGGGAGTTTAGGTAGAAAAATATGAAAATCTTCTTGGTCTTCTAGGGAATGCGGTTCTGGAGAGCTCTGCTGTGTTGTTAGTGCAAAGAGGAGTTTCGACAAGAGGGGAGTTGCAAAGAGAGGTAAGAGATTTTGCTTGTGTTTTGCTAGAGGTGGCCTACATCATAAGATTATGATTGTTTTGTCTTGTTTTGTTTTATTGTTCGTTTATGGATATAGATGAGAAGTATACTCTGTTAAGTTATTTTCTTCAGTTCTAGTTGATGAAATCTGTAGTGTTGAAGTCGCTCTCTATTCTTTATAATGTTGAAAAATGTTATTGAAGAAATGCTCTGTTGGGTTAAAAGTTCTCTTTGTTACTGGTAAACCATTACTCTGTTAACTACTTAAAATGCTAAGTTGAAGAAATGGTTGAACTAGTGGAATTGTTATCTATTTCAGTTGTGTACTGCTTGATGAATGTGAGGTGAAGAAATGTTGTAATGACTCTCTGTTACTATTACTTGTTTATTGCCTTGAATGATAGTAATCTATTGATTTGATAATGGTTACTTAAATTACTTACTGATGATGGTCATAGTTAGGATAGACTTTGTTCATTGTTTCGAGTTATGGCTTGGTGAACATTGTGAGGATAACTATAATACCCTGATACCGTTTTTCTCGTGTACGCTATGTTATTAAATTTTGAAGATAATTATATATTTCATGGCGTATGGATACGTGTTAAATTATGATGAGTATTTATGAGAAAAATATTACGGGAAAAAAGTTTAGTTGGAAAATGTGAAAGAAATAGAATTTTGGCCTATTCGGACGCATGCGGACACCATGGGGAGGAGAACTGGTGTCCGCATGCATGTAGAATGCTTGGGGACGACTCGGGGCGCGATTTCACATCCCAACTTCACCTAGGTCGTGAAGTTTTGGACAAGTTTGGATGAATGCGGACGTAAGTTATCGCGTCCGAATTGAATCTGTCAAAGTCTGGACACCTTCAGATGCTTGCGGAAGAGCGCGGACGTGGAAGGGTCGCGTCAGATTTTGAATCTGTCCAATTTATGGATAGATTTGGACGATACATGCGGACACTAAGACTCGTCCAAATGTCGTTTGCACACGGTACAGACGAAAGTGGGGACATCATTTCTCATCTGTGACCACAAATTTGCCTAGGGAATTTTACTCATGCGGACGAGACTAGTGCGTCTGCACTCGTCTGAAATATTGTAGATTTGCGTAAAATTAGGGATTTAAAATCCGACAACTTGTCATGTAGTCATTTATTACACACTCTCCAAACAAAGAAAACCAACCTCCACGCCCAGACCCACGCGGGAAGCCATCCTCCTCCATTCTCCTAGGCATACGGGTATCTCTAGGTAAGCTCTCTCCTTTTAACCTTCAGCTTGGTCTCTACGTTTAATCCGTTTTCTTCCTCCCTTGTATTCTCTCCTTCTTGAAGCTCAACTCTTCCCTCCTAGAGGGCGTGGGTTCTACGGGTGTGGAGTTTTAGTTGTCCCTGCTTGCTTCTTTCAACACTTAGGTAAGAAATTGGGTTAGTCTTGGCTAGAGGAGGCCCTACCCACAAGTAAAATATGTATATTATGCGTGCATGTGTGATTGTTGTTAGTTGTAGTTAAAATTTTCTAAATTTCTTAGATGTCTTAAACCCCCGTATTTTCCCTCAGATGCTCTGTTATGTTGTTATACTTTTGCTTGGTTCTATTGTAATATTCTACTTTGTCTTTTTGTTACATCTCAATGCTTATTTACCTTTACTGGATGTTAAGGTGGAAGTACTGAGCCCTATTTGATGTCAAGCTTAGAAGAGTAGAAGTATGAACTAATGATTTTATGGTGATTGTCAAGAATGAACGAAATAGTCTCTATGTTTTACTTGTAACAACAACTGGATTAATATTGTCTTATGATTTCTTTATAATTTGAGCATGATTGTTCTTTCGTTCATTATCTTATAAAACTCTCGCTATGAATTGATTGTTTAAAATTTGAAATTTTGTTGAAAGTTGTGATTTTTTTCAAGTTTCAGGACGTTTCTGTGGTGTAGTGGTCGATTGGGGTAGGAAATCAGTTGACTAGATTTATGGCAGAGTGGATGACGCTCGAAGAGTACACGTCCGGACTAGAAACAATCGACCAGGAAAATTTTCTGGATGGTCGACGAGGTTGATCAAACCCAACCTCTGATCGACTGGACTACTTTCAAGGACGATCGGTCTGGTCGACCGAACTTCTCTGAGTTCATTCGAATCGGGTTTTGAAAGTAGAAAATTTCGGGGATTGTTCTATAAATTTCCCGAGTTGGTTTTTATCCTAGTTATGGGTTCTAACGAATTTTTAAAGCTATAAAAAAGTGAATTGATTTGAATATGTATACTTTGATAGGTTCAAAGGATTAATGAAAGATTCAGACTCTTTGGATTATTGTTTCTTGGGTTTTGGTTTAGTAGGCCTAGTTGAGGTAAATGTTTAGTTTTATGTCCAACTTCATGTTGTTTTATAAAATCATATTTTGAGAGGTGTTTCTTATATAAAATGATGTGCTTGCCTTATGACTATTTGTTTTCATACTACTATTTATTTTTCAGTTGTCATATTTTACTTGAGCATGTATATTATTTTATTGTTCAAATTGATCTGGTGAACCAAATTTGATTGACTCGTGAAAGGGTCTTGTTGTAACAACCGTTAACTTAGTAGTAGAATGTGAGGCACTAATATATTCCCAAATTAAGATTTAGTGGTTCTGATTTATAATTTTGTATTTTCACTTCGTGGTTTGACTATTTTGAGCCACTAGGGTTGTGGAAGGACAACCGTTGTGAGAAAGGGACGTCCAATGTAAAAGAGAATGACGTCGTATTGGGATTGAGGGACGTCCCATAGAAGTGAGGGAACCCCGCTGTGGAGAAAGACAACGTCGTAGTGGTGTTGAGGGATGTCTATCGTAAGAGAGGGACATCCATTGTGGAGAGAGACGATGTCGCATTGGTGTGGAGGGACGTCTGTCGTAAGAGAGGGGCGTCCATTGTGGAGAAAGATGACTTCATATTAGTGTTGTGGGACATCCATTGTGAGAGAGGGATGCCCGTTATAGAGGAGGACAATGTCATATTGGTGTTGAGGGAAGTGAACTTTGGAGAAAGATAATGTCGTATTAGCGTTAAGGGACGTCCATTGTAAGAGAGGGGTGTCCGCAGAAGAGAAGGATGACGTTATATTGGTGTTGAGGGACGTTTGTCATAGATAAGGGACTTTCATTGTGGGGAAAGACGACGTTGTATTACATTGAAAGACGTCCGTTATGAGGAGGAGAATGTTTGTGGATGCTGAGAGACATCAGTGGAAGTTTTGAGATGTTGTCGTTTTGTGATCAAGGGATGTCAGCCTACGATTTTGCCACGACCATAAAAGGGAAATTGAAGTCTACATAAACTCTTCTCTACTTTTAAGTGACCTGAGGAAAACTAGGCGTTGATGTGAGGGGAACTGAGGAGTGAGTAAACTTCACTAAAAACCCCAAGTAAGTAATTTTGTATTGTTTAACCTTCGGGTCTACAACACAAGGTGTTAGGGTGAGGTTTTTGATTGTTACTGGCATTGTTATGTTGAGACTGTTATGAGGATAATATTGACTCCCTATTGTTATTTACATATATAATGATGGTTTCTATGTTGTGACCATTATGAGGATAATATTAACTCATACTATTATTTATATATATAACAATGGTCTATATATTGTATTTAATATGAGCATTTGTTATGACTGTGCATGCATAATATTTTTTTTTTGTGAAGAAAAAGAAGAATTGAACGGTTTTCTATGCATATGTTTTTATTAAGAAAGACTGAACAAGAACAAATGAAGAAGATATGTAACTGGTCATTGTGGAGCTTAGACATCATTTCCCTAATCTCATCAAGTCACTTTGCAAACTAGAATCGACCTTGTCATGATCCTTCTCGGGTGGTGGACTTGAACTCGGCATTGCCTCCTTATTGCTATTATAGTGAGCACCACTTCATGTACTCATTTTTCCACACAATTAAAACTCACAAAGTTGCACAAATAGGCACTTGTGCTCTGATACTAGCTGATGCACCACGGGGTGCAAAGTCTCACAAGAACAATGATGCTAGTCAGCAATTCCCAAAAACAGAACACTTAATTTGAAACATTGATATCTCACAGTGCATATAGGCTAATCACTTCAAATTTGGAGGGAAGTTAGAAATCACAAAAATAGACGTTATCACCAAAAATCATGCTTAGAATCACAACACACACAGAGTTATTCCATTTACAAGAAGCTGTCCCAAAATTGACCAAACAAAGATAGTTTCAGCCCACCAGAATAAAAGGTCAATAACTTACGATTTTGATGGCCAATTGATGTAAAATTTGGAGGGGACGTCAATAACACAAGGACCAAAGTCTCCACCAAACATTATGATTAAATTCATTACAAAGAGTGAGTTATGAAATTGGTAAGAAGCTGCTCGGAAATGCCACAGAAAAAAAAAAACAGATTCGGGTCTCTTCAATATAGGTTGCACAAAATACTTCAAATCGATTCCAATCAACAACAAGCTTTAAATACTTCAAATCCTTCTAAGAATCCCAAATAGAATGACAATCGAAATTCAGAAAATAAAAATGGAAATCTCAAGCTGGTCCGCTAACCTCCAAACAATCTGAAAATAGCGACTAATTGGATCTCTTCGAAAAGATCACTCCACCTTGTTTCTTTCGGTCTTCTAACTCTCCACACTCAATGAGCACCTCAAACAAGAAATGCAGGGAGACTTAGCATAAGGTCTTCTCTCCAAGATCGAATAAGAACTATGAGAGAAGAGATTTTGTGGTGAAGAATCCGTGACGAGGCAAGACAATACACCGAGATGTTTTTGAGAGTGAACTCCAAAAACGAAATTAGCAACAGATTAATCAAATTCAAATTTTAGAGTTTAGGTTACCCTTAAAGAAGGTTAAATACTCTCTCAAGACTGTCTTAAAACAGAATTACAATAATACCCTTCTAAACAAAAAACAACCATAAGGACTCAGCTAACATGCTAGCCGAGTACTCCCAAAAGTTCAACAATTTAACTAACCTAAATCTATCAAAAATTATTCCAAAATCCAGTAGTTCAATCAAACACAATTTCATAAAATATGTCAAAGTATTTTAAAAACATATCTTTGGCTAAGGAGTCACTTTAGGCTCGGCAATTTGAGCTCCAATGTAGTCTTGGGTGGTTGGTGCAATCCGAGGGGGTGCAATAGACTTCCAAGAGAGCTGTCTTTTCCTTTATCCTCTTGCAAAAGAGTCATTTTAAGGCTTTCAAGTGAACTTCTCGTGCAAAATAAAAGCATGTTAGAAAGGCAAGGATCTTCTTGGCTCGGGCCCGAGTGATTGGGTTTAGAGGTGCATCATTCTCCCTGGCTGATTGAGGATTTGACCTCAAATCCGAGGCTTGGCCACTACCTTCCTTTTCTTCCTTTTTATTAGCTCCAAAATATGTGACTTTAGCTTGAACTTTATTTTCTTCGTCCATAGAGTTTTCTTTCAACCCATGCTTAGATCTCACTTCCTCAGACCATCTAGAATTGATGCCATTTTTTTGCAACCGTGAGTACTCCTTCACGCATGTGTACCCAAAAGAGCAACTCCCTCATTATCTCATATAGATTCACCTTGCCCAATTAGCTTGATAGACATCCACTATAAACTTCATTCTCCATGATTTGATAAAGTTGCAATCCAATTAACCACCAACAATTTCTTTGAGAAAAACACAAATATAGAATCGGCATGTCATCATCAAGCAAGGAGTCATTTTTGTTTATAATCAAAGATTCCACATACTAATTCAACATATAAATCCAATATTTCAAAAGTGGTTCATACCAATTCAAAGTGGGAAGATAAATTACTAACAAAGTTGTACCTCCCTTAGATTGGATGGGCCAAAATCCATGCTTGAAACCCAACAATGAAACATCTTTAAACTTCTTTCTTCAACCACCACATTAAAACCTTCTTTCCAAAACTCAAAGATAACACCAACATTAAAAGAATCTCTAACCAACCAATTCTAAATAGCCAAGTAATCAAATTATTTGTTGGTACATACCTCAAGCACATAATTTTGGCTAGTTTGCTTGTTTCTCCTTCATCATATTTTTTTATGTAGTGCTTCGGTTGCAACAAAGGTTCTACATAAATATTTTCAAACATATGCATGGAAATCATATTGAGATAGTTCCTTTTATCAATATTCAAAGAACTAATTGTCCTTGTTCAAGCTTTGGGTAAGAAAATTTTCTGCCCTTTGACATTCTTCTTCTTGGGTTTGTAGAGTTACATCCCATGGAATCACCACACAGAGAGGTTCATCTTGAGCAATAAACTCCTCCTTATGTTTCTTTTCTTCCTTCTTAGTTGCTGCCATTAAACTATCTCCACTCTCTATATGATTATCTTCAAGAATTTCTTCTTGTAAACACCCTTTCTCATCTATTCGGGAACATTCTTCCTCTTGGAAAGTTATAGACTCGGAACCTGTTGTAAATAGTGGACCTTCTTGTGGAAAGATGAGTTCTTCTTTTTCTTCTTTAGTTGCTGCCAAGAAGTCATCTTGGCTTCCTTTATCAACTGTGCCCTCCAAAAATATCACATCCCTTTGGTTCGGATATTGTGAAACAATGTGCCCAAACTTTAGGCACTTGGTGCACTTGATCTCTCTAGACTTGGGCCGAGAGCTTTCCTCCACAACTTTCTTCTCCTCCACCCCCTTGCTGGTGATAAATTTTAAAACAAAATTTCATCTTTAGCCCAAAGGAGCTTCCTTGAACTTAGTGGGATATACCGACTCCGACTACGACTACATGGGTAGTTTAGTTGATAGAAAAAGCACAAGTGGAAGTTACCAATTCCTTGGAGAATCTTTGGTTTCATGGTTTTCTAAGAAACAAAACTCGGTTGCCTTCCAATCAGGTGTGATAACACAAGTGTGACAAATATTTCCAAAAATCCAACCCAACATTATTGCACCAAGCACATTGAAATTATATATCATTTTATTCATGATCATGTTTCTAAAGGTGACATATCCCTCAAATTTGTTAATATCAAAAATCAATTAGGCGATATTTTACAAAACGATTGAACGGCAAGACATTTTGTGGCATTCGAATTCGTTGAGGGTTCATCCACCTTGAGACAAACTAAACCAATATGTAAGGGATTTTTTTATTGAAGAAATGAGAATATTTATGTCGACCATCCAAGAATTTGGTCGATCCAAAATAGTCCAGATTTGGCCAAGTTTCCTGTTCTGAAGAAACCGGTCGACCTTCTCCATTACAATCGACCGAAAAATTTGACAAATTACCCCTTATTCTCAATACAAAGGAATCGGTCGATCGGCTCAATTTTGTTCGACCATTGGATTGGTTTTAAAACGGATTGGTTTTAAAACAGATTAGGTCAACCAAACCCTAAACAGAGCAAAATTATTTTTTCTTCTCAAGCAATCGGCTCGGCACTCCAGTTTTGTTTTGGTGATTTCTTGCTTCCTCCATCTACTCCACTCACTTACGTGCCTATATTGAGTCATTCCCACTTCAAACTTGAAAAGTTAGACTCTCTCCATGGCCAATCATATTACTGAAAAATGAATGACTTGAGAAGAACGGGTAGGTCCTCTCGACCAACTAAATCTGAATTTCCCAACAAGCTATTTGTTAATGCTGAATGCAAGTAGAGATTTGACAAGGATTTAGACGGTTAATTTTATCCCAGAAAATTTCATTTGATGCTCTTGTAAGTTTTTATTTAGAAACTGTATACAATCATATGTGATTGATTCAATTATTTAGCTTTGATGGTCCTTACTTTGCGAAGGCCATACGATTGTTCCATGCTAATTTGGAATATACTCCATGACCTTGAAAGGTAACAAGCTACATTTATGACAAAAAAATTACATTGTCGGCTCGAAGTATCAATAGTTTTCTGAATTTTGTTGAAGAAAATGAAGCACTAGCCTACTATAACACCTCAAAGGACCCTGATTTTGTATGATCACTTTTCGGGTTGAGCTTTTTGGCCAGCATTCTCAAAGACCCGGAGGTTGATATCTTTGTACAACCCAAGGCAAAGGATCTCAACATTAGATCTTGGGTCATACATCACAGCTTGACATACAACCTACTTCCACGGGATGGTCATCGGGACCATGTGAGTTGTATGGATTTGTTTGTAATGGAAAGGATACATAAGATGATTCACTTTGACGTCGGATATATCATCATTCATCATATGATTGAGGCTATGGGGAGCACCTCAAAATCTTGACCATTCAATCTTCTTCTGACAACCTTGTTCAGATCACACAATGTGCATATTTCTCCATCTGAGTCATCTCTATCAGTATGGCATGTTGATATCTATACAATACATTTTTTTGTCTTGAATGGGTTTTGTGCTTAATGAAGAAGGACAATGGGTTGTCAAGACATCATGGGCTACATTAGCACAGCCAAACCCTCATTCTGATGAAGAGGATACTTCTATGCCTGACCTACCATCCTTATCACTCCCAGCACCTTCAGTTCCTTCTACTCAAGCGTCCTCCTCATCAATCAATCCCTCTCGAGTTGAAGAAAAGTTAGATATGCTGACCGAATACTTTATGTCCTTTTAAGATAAGTTCCTATTGTTAGCCTAAGAGTCATTATAATTAATTGTTTTGATGATGAATGTTTTAATTGAATTATAAGTTGTTTATCTTTTGAATATACTTAATTGTATTATCTTTACATTTATATTGATCTTCATTGGAAATACCTCTTGACAAGGCTATTTATATGCTCTAATATGTTTGTCTAAGTCTATGTAGCCTATAGGTTGATTTTTAAGACTTTGAAGATTGAAATTGGGCAAAACACGGAAAAGAGGTCAACTTTAAAGAATAGGTGGTTGACCAGTTTGATGAAAAATAGTGGTGGCAGTGAACCAGTTTGAAGGTGATCTACTGGCCATAAAGATAGATTGCTCGACCTTTGAAACTGCTGAAGAAGCGGTCAACCGGTGAAGAAGTGGTCAATCACAAAATAAGACAGATTCAAGCAAGTTTTCTGCTATGCCTAAAAGCGGTCGACCACCCGACTACATTTCACAATGGTAACATTCCAACAGTTGGGAGGCGGTCGACTAAGCATAGTGTGGTCGACCGGTTATGTAGAGTTTATAAATAAAAGGCACTCTGAAACTCAATTTAACTAACAGAGAATCATAGCGAAGCTCTACCAAAATTCATACATGATTTCTCTATATTAACATGAGTGTATAGACCTAGCTTTTCCATTCCCAAACTTGTGATTTATATTTGGAGAGCTTAGGTTCTAAGTTTTATTTTTTATTTCTACACACTTGTACTCAAAAAGTGAAAGAAAGGGTGATGCCCTAAGAAAGAATCTTTGTAAAGGTTTGGTTGACACCCGTGAAGTCAATTATCACTAACCGGGGAGGTTAGGTGATTAAGGATCTCCAAGTGAGAAACTTGGAACGCGGACATAGGCTTAGACTTTCTGAACCACATGAACATATTAGTGTCATCTCTCTAATCCTTACTCTTATATTTGTAATTGTTTGATTTAATTTTTGTTATAAATCACTTAGGGTTAGAATTATAATTATCGCACAAAAAAGTTTAGAATGCCTAATTCACCCCCTTCCCCTTCTATACACGTGCATACGGTCCTACAATTAGTATTAGAGTGGGGTTAGATAAACATTTTGTGTGATATTGTGCATATTGATATAAAATTGGTTGATTTGCATTTATTGGTTTATTTCTCTTGTTGAAAATTATTCAATTAATTTTGATTGAATTCTTGGATTGTATATTTTTCTATGGCTTTCAATATGCAAATTGAAGGACAATCTTTAGTTAGATCTCCATATTTTAATGGTAATGATTATGCATATTGGAAGTCTAGAATGAAAATATTTATTCAATCTCTAGATTATGATTTTGGAATTTCATTGAAATGGTTCATTTGTTCCGCTTAAAATTGAAAATGGTATAGATGTTCCAAAATTGTATAGTGAGTCTAATGACATAAATAAAAGAAAATTATGGATGAATGCTAAAGATATTAATACTCTATATTGTGCATTGAATATGGATGAGTTTAATAGAATACAAGCATGCAATAGTGCCTTTGAAATCTAGATATTGCTTGAAATTATGCATGAATGAACTAATCTAGTTAAAGAAAGTAAATTAAGTATTCTTATTCATGATTATGAATTGCTTGCCATGGAAAAGGATAAAACCATTAGCCATATGTTTACTTATTTTACTAACATCACTAATGGTTTGAAAGTGTTTTGTAGAGTTAATCCCAACGAAGAGTTGGTTAGGAAACTTCTTAGGTGTCTACCAAGGGCATGGCTACCAAAGGTTACCGTTATTCAAGAAGCACAGGATCTAAAAGCTTTGAAGATGGAGGAGCTTATCAGATCATTAATGACGCACGAGATCATGATGATGAGCAATGAGAAGGACGTGCAAAAAGAGAAGGAATCCTTCAAACCAAGGAACATTGCCTTCAAAGCCTCCTCGAGCAATCATGTTGAATTTGCCGAAGAAGATGAAGATGAAGATGAAGAGGAGATTAAGTACATGACTTGGAAGTTCAACGAATTCCTCCTAAGAAGAAAAAAAAATGGGAAGAAGGGCATTATTTGCTTTGGATGTGATAAACTCAGTCATACCACAACCGAATGTCCAAAAGATAATAGGGAATCAAAAGCCTAAAAAAAGAAAGCATTCAAGGCCACATGGGGCAATAGCGATGAGCGTTCTTCTTCCGAGATAGAAGATGTAATATCCCGATTTCCATAATGAAATTAAATAATTGGGTATTATTGAGAAGTTATTTGGAAAATTAATTTAGAAAATTGAATGGAAGAAAGGGAATTGGACCGATAACGATTATCGAATAATTTTGAAATAAATCGAGAATGTGAAACGAGTCGAAAATAATTTAAGATTTAAATCAAATGAAATGTGAATTTAATTGAAGAATCTACTTAATGAAAGGATTATGGAAAGTAATTAAATTAAGAGGGAAAAGTTGAAAAGTGGAATTTTAAATTGAAAATTGGTTTGTTTTAAAATAGAAAAAAAAAAAAAACAAAAAATAGCTAAGTCACTTGCTATAAAAATTGAAAAAGAGAGAAATACAAGAAGGGAGAAAGGGGGAAGGGAGAGAGGGCCGAGATCGCGTCGGCTGACAACTCGCGACGGCGGGGCTTCGCGTGGGTGGACGGTGCATGGACTGCGCCGGTGAGCACAGTGCGGCGAGGTGCGGCGGTCTCCGAGTGGTGGGTTCGGAGATCTAGGGCTTGGCATCGCCCAATTTGCAGGACACGAGCTGGGTCGGTCAAAACCGCGTGCTGCGGACACGCTGCCAAGGTAAGTTGGTTGTCTTGGTCTGTAAATTTTGTTTCCTTGATGTTCGATTCACTGGATGGATTATTGGATAGTTAATGCTTTTTGCAAGGACAGTGGTTGCCGAGTCCTCTGTGGACCTCGCCCTGTCCGCGGATCAACAACACTTTTTTTTAGTAGCCATTACTTGTTATAAGTGGCAATTATGTTGGTTAGATGTTTGTCTGCCAGCTGCTATTAGTTCCTGCCTGTTAAAAGGAGGGATGAGTCTTCTGCCAGGGGGAGAATCTGTTGAGCCAAGAGAGTGAGTTGTGAGGGTGGTTCTGAACTGAGCGATTCACTGGGTTTGGACAACTGTTGTTGCATTTCTTCGGTGCACAAAGGACTTTCATATGTTGATAATGGTAAGGAATTGGGAGGTTTTGGCCGTCAAATCCCTACCCACAAGTTGATCTGTGTGTGCGAATAAAGTTTACAGCTTATGATTTATTTTCTGTTTCTCCTATTAAGCATGATTTTAGAAACTGAAGCTTATGATTTATTTTCTGTTTCTCCTGTTAAGCATGATTTTAGAAACAGAAGGTTAAAACTATGATGAATCAAAGCATGAACAATGGACACGTGACATATGGGTTTGATTTCTTTAATTCTTGTCATCCGTTCTTCAATGTGCAGCTATTGTTTGATGGTATTCTTTGCTGTTCTCAATGTAACTCAGTGTTTCTGGTTAGAAACTTTCTGATTTTAGTCGAATTATTGAGTATGTTTTCATCGACTTCGTTAAACATATTGTCATGAAACATTGTTTTTAGTTTTGCTCTCGTTATTAACTCGTTGGTATGCTTCGTTAGTTACATTTCGTCGTTAATTGTCGTCAATTCTGAAGCATGTTCATAGGATTTATTCTCCGTGTAGTTCACTGTTATTTTTCGTTTAGTTCACTGTTATAATGCCATAAATTTACAAAGTATGTTTGTAAATCTGTTTTGTGATAATGACTGGTAATAGCACGGTTAGTTAAACGCTATCATTTCTTTCGTTATGAGAAGCATGTGATGATATTCATTTCATTCATTGTTTAATGTGGAGTTCCTAAAGTGTTGCTATTGCTTCTCATATATGTTTTGTTTGTTTAGGAAGAAGCTAGGTTGAATTCATGTTAATAGGAACTAAGTAGGGGGTATCCTTTGGGATGACGCCCATATGCATGAGTGAGGAAAACGATAAAAACAAGTATGTTCGGGACGAGAGGGAAACGTCCATCACCAAAGAAATCCTAAAGGTGGGATACGTCGGAAGGGAAGAAACTCTAAAGGCGGGATACGCCGGAAAGAGGAAGAACTCCAAAGGTGGGATACGCCGGAAGGAGAAAGAACTTTAAAGGTGGGATTTGCCGGAAAGAGAAAGAACCCAGAAGGCAGGATACGCCAGAAAAAGGGAAAGAATAGGGAGTTGAGGTAGATGGGTAGTTCAGATCTAGCCTAGCAGCTAGGATACACCCTCACCAAATCGGGAAAGGGACTAGTATGCACACAGGAGGTTAGAAGCTGATCAAATTAGGCCATCTCAAATGACAATTCTCAATCTCCAGCTCGACGTACGAGTAAAGAACAAACAAAAGAACGAACGTAATAAAAGAATTGGTTTGGGTTGCCCCAATTCCAAAAAGAACTAAAGAGAGAAATGCATAAATTGTTTTCCCCCATCTCCTTACTGGGTGTAAGCTCACGTCCTTACTTGTGGTGTAGGTAACGAGACGATTAGGCCAGGAGTTAAGGAAGAGGTCATTCCTGTGGAGCCTGCGGTAAGTCTGACAGAGACGCCAATGGAGTAGTAGTACGGCATGAAGAAATGACAGAAAAGAAAAATCAATAAAAGCTAATGTTGAACGGTTATCTTGTATGAACGTTACATTTTCCTTTTATTGCCTTTACTTGGATATTCAGAAAATTATGTAAGTTTTATTTGGGAACTAAAAACCTTGGATTTAAATTATGTTTTAAATGACGTTTTCTGATAATTACTTGGTTATTTGGTAAAGGTAGATTTTCTCGTTTAATTATGCTTCTGCAACTTTTATGAATAACCTTTTTAAAGAATGAACAATGGAAGAATGAGTTTTTATTAATGATCGAATTTTGATGCACTCTGATAACCCTTTTCTTTAGAAATGATTTTAATTGGTCGTGTTTAGTAAGGTTAATGCACTTTTAAAACGGTTAAGAAATCCGGGTCGTTAGAGAAGAAGTCTCCAATTTTTTTTTCATGGCCAAAGAGGACAAGGTACATAACTCTTCTAGTGATTTTGATGATTTGATGATGATAATGAATTGCTAGATGCTTTTAATGAGTTGTTTGATCAAATCAATGTGCTTAAACGTAAGTTTAAATTGTTGAAAAAGAAAAATGATGAAATGGTGAAAAAGCATGCTTGTATTTTTAAACTTTTGAAAAAGAAATTAGTGATTTGAAAAATAAGAATGATGAATTAAATGTTTTTATCAAATCACTTGAGAGTGAAATTAGTACATTAAAAGTTAAAAATTATGATTTAAATAGTATTGTGCTTAATTTCACAAATGAGAGTAAAAAATTAAATATGGTCCTAGGTAAGCAAAGGGTCATTTATATAAAGCTAGAATTGACTATCAATCCTTTGCTAAAAAGAAGAATTATAATTGGCCCATCTATTTGTAATACTTATATTTGTATTGGACATAAATCATTTTGTTGTCCATTGAAATTAAATGGTAAAATGATTAGTTTTAAGTTGGTTTGGGTTCTGAAAAGAACCATTCCAAAAATTATAAGACTCATGCCTAAGAAAAGTACTTAGCTGTTTTTCACTTTTGAATCAAGAGTATGCAATTTGGTTATTGAAATAATTTAATGAATAATGCTTTTGATTTGGGTTGACTTGAGTTGTTTATGTTCTTTTTAGGTTAATATTTTATACCTTCATTTAATATTGATTCTAGTAGTTGTATAATTCTTTTGGTATCATTAGTTTAAATTTTTTTAATCATTCAATTTGTTTAATTCTTCAATTGGTATCTTTGGGTTTAAATTTTGTCTAATTCAACAATTAGTATCATAAATTGTGTATATTGAAGTGTTGTTGGATGTTTGATTTTAATATCTTGGTTGCTCCCCATTGAGTTGAATTTGTTTATTGAAATAGAAGGAGAAGTAGTTTAAACTTGAATAATTCTTTTTATCAAAGATTAAATGTTTTCATTATTACAATTGATATAAATTGAATTATTCTTCTTGGTTTACACTTTATTTCTCCCAACAATTGATATTCTAAGGGGGAGAAATATATTTGATGTGCTTTTTATGTTTTACCCCCAATTATTATGTTTGTTTAATGCCAAAGGGAGATAATTAATTGATTGAATTGTTGTTGGTTTATGTGTAAAGCTTATCCCCATTGGTTTGATTTTGTATATTGATATTGGGGCAAAGAAAAATTGATTAAATACATTGAATTGTAATTTCCCTCCAATGGGTTTATGTTTTGAATAATTACAATGGGGGAGATTTTTTCATTGACTTTGTTATTCCTCCCCCATTGGTTTCTTTTTTATTTTGACAAAAGTGCAAAGATTTATATAAGTTGTTAGAATAACATGATTGCATGAAACTAAAAGTTAGGTATATTGCATAAACAAAGGGGAAGAGATCAAATTATGCAATACTATATGCACATGCTTAAGGTTAGGAATAGACAACTTATAAGTTGTTTATCTGTTGAATATACTTAATTGTATTGTCTTTATATTTATATTGATCTTCATTGGAAATACCCCTTGACAAGGGTATTTATATGTTCTAATATGTTTGTCTAAATCTATGTAGCCTATAAGTTGATTATTGGGACTTAGAAGATTGAAATTGGGCAAAACACGGAGAAGAGGTCGACTTTGGAGAAGAGGTGATCGACCAGTTTGATAAAAAATAGTGGAGGCAGTCGACTAGTTTGAAAGTGGTCAATCAACTATAAAGATAGATTGCTCAACTTTTGAAACTGCTGAAGAAGCGATCAATTAGTGAAGAAGTGGTCGACCACAAAATAAGACAGATGCGAGCTAGTTTTCTACTATGCCTAATATTGGTCGACCGCCCGACTGCATTTCACAATAGTAACATTCCAACGGTCGGGAGGCGATTGACCAAACAGAGGGTAGTCGACCCGTTCTGCAAATTTTATAAATAGAAGGCACTCCGAAGCTCAATTTAACTAAGAGAGAATCATAGTAAAACTCTGCCAAAATTCATACACGATTTCTCTATATTCAAATGAGTTCATAGGCCTAGCTCTTCCATTTCTAAACTTGTAATTTGTATTTGGAGAGCTTAGGTTCTAAGTTGTATTTTATATTTTCACACACTTGTACTTAAACGGTGAAAGAAAGGGTGACGCTCTGAGAAAAAGTCTTTGTATAGGTTTGGTTGACACCCGTAATGTCAATCATCACTAACTGGGGAGGTTAGGTGATTAAGGATTTCCAAGTGGGAAACTTGGAGTGAAGACATAGGCTAGATTTGCAGAACCGCAGAAATATATCGGTGTCATCTCTCTAACCCTTACTCTTATATGTGTTATTGTTTAATTTAATTTTTGTTATAAATCACTTAGGGTTAGAATTATAATTATCGTACAAAAAAAGTTTAGAATGCCTAATTTACCCCCCTCTCCTCTCTATCTTTATAGGCGTTCATACAGTCCTACACCTATCCTTTCAATCAGATGTCAGCTCAAGGTTGGACAGGATGGAGCGGTGATTAGAGGAGCTTTCCCAAGCAACGTGCACCAACATGTTCATGGAGTCAAATCTCTCTCCTACCACACGACCTGTCATTCCTTCATCTTTTGATGATCCTCCTACGAATGCTTAGTGTCTAGTAGATATAGTTGTTTTGATGATATATCCTAGTTGTTCTTAGCACCATATCATTGGTGTATTAGTCACACTTATTTATCTGTTAGTTGGTTTGATACTTGTTTTCTTGTGATATTGTGCACTCAGATATTTTCTTTGGCTCGTTGGATGTATGTTCATTTATAATGTAGGACATGTATATGGCATATATGGGAGACATAATATAAGGGATATTTTGCCAAAATTTTATTATCATTATCTCCTATATACTCTTTTTGATAATGCCGAAGGGAGAGAGAAATGTAAAGTTTTCATTAGATGTGCATGAACAACAGGGGAGATATTTACTTGAAAAGTAAACTTATGCTTAAATTAAACTTATACTCGAAATTATGTACATGCTTAGGTGGAGATATTTAAACAACTTAAAATGATATTATCATCATAAAAAAGGGGAGATTGTTAGCTTAAGAGTATTAAGCTCAATTGTTTTGATGATGAATAGTTAATTTGATGATAAGTTGTTTAAAATTTGAAAATGATTAAATTGGTTATGTTTTGGTAATGAATTATTAAAATTGACAATAAGTTGTTTTTAACTTGGAAATGATTAAAACCTTATCATTTAATCTTCATTGGAAATATCCTTCATATGAGTATTAATGTTCTAACATTATTGTTTAAATCTATGTAGCTAATGCTTATGGTTTTGGGATGAATGAAAATGAAAAGAAGCAAAAACTCTGGAAGAGGTCGACCAGAAACAGCGTGGGCGGTCGACCAAAATTATGCAAAACACGGAAGGTGGTCGACTGAGAAGGTGTAGACCATTGACCGCAAATATTACCGAGTCGAATGTGTTTTCTAGAATACACTGAAACAGTTGACCAGAGTAAAATTTGTCGACCGGTGTGGTTGACCAGAGAAGAAAAAATTGGTCTACTAGAAGTTTAAAGAAATACATGTAACGATCATATGGCGATCAAGCAAAATGGTTAGGTGGTCGACTGCTCAGTAGCTTGGCTGAGAAACTCTATAAATAGAGGAAGACTTTGAGAAAAGATTATCCTAAGCAAACTATCAAAGTCGAAGTGCTGCCAAATTGTGTAACCTTTTGAGCCTTCTTTCTATTGCTTGAGAAACCCCACTCCTTGTATAACCATTGGTTTAATCATTATTGAGAGTGAAGGTTTGGTGTCTTTGAAAAATTGTCAAGGAACAACTTGTTGTAGAGTGTGAGTGATGATGATTTGGTTGTAAGGTTGGATTGACGCCTGAAAAGTTCAATTATCTGTAATCGGAGATTAAAGTGAAAAAATCTTTAAGAATGAGCCTTGAAGTGCGGACGTAAGCGTATTTAGCCTAACTGCATCACCAAATTCGTTTGCATTTCTCTTACCATTCTCTTTAACTGCTTATTTCAATTTTACTTTAACTTTAATAATTAGTGAACTCACATTAGAACATTTGGTATTGCTTGTATAGCTAAATTATATTAATCACTCAAAAAATTTTGATTTGCATAATTCACTCATCTCTTAGGCTAATTTAGATCCTACAATCTATTTGTGTATTTTAAAAGTCATGTTTTAATTTTCTTCAAGTGGTAAATATTAAAAAAAAAAGAAGAGAAAATTAATAGAATAATGACAATATTATAGAATTTTGCAAAAGGGATTGTTACACTTGTTTTTTGTACACGCATTCCATTGTTGAAAAATGTGTTTGTTTGTATTAATTAGAGTAATGGAACAGTTGACTGTGTTGTGTCTCTGGACGCAAAATCCTAAATCTGATCAGAGTTTTATTTTTTGTAGCTTTAGTGATCGCTAAGTGTCATTGTTACTATATGACTATGACACGATATACCTGGATCCTGTAAGTGACTCAATTTTCACTGCTACTCTGTAGGGCCTATTTATGTATGTACCACTTTATAGTAGCATGTATTCAACATTTGCTCTACTGTCTAATTTTTAATCCAGTTTTAAAATAGTGTTTTATATCTAGTATGCTCTCCATTTTATTATACTTAATTGTTGAATATAAGATGTTATCCTTATTAAGTTTAGTCGACTCACCCTAACGACATTCCCTTCATATTTTACTTCCGAAGATCCCTAGTTGCCGGTGCAAGAGTGAGCTCTGTAGACTTTATTTAATTTAGCATTTTATTTCGAGAGTTCCTGTGATGTTGGACTTTATTCTAAGCTTTTATGAGAACTTTATTATTTTATTCCCTAATTTAACTTTTATGTTTTGGACTTATATTATCAGTTTATTTTAATGTTACTGATGCATCTTTGAATTAGCGCAGTTGGTTGGACCCTGACTACTTAAGTTTTATTCAAGTTTTCCGCAACCTATTTAGTTTAAGAGTTAAAAGGTTGGACAACTCGGTTCATTTTTTAGCCAAGTCATTCTCCTTTCTGTCTCGAATTCCTTTTAGAGAGTGACATTGACTAATAAGTTTGAAGTGAGGATTTGAGTAACGAGGGTAGATTCAAATTAGAGAAAATAATATGGGCGAATTTGAAACTCTAGATTTTTAATTAATTAAGAAAATTTTGATTTTTATTACTTTCGTTAAATTTAAAATAATAAAAAATATAATTCTTATTTTATTAGTAGAAGTAGATTATAAAAAAATAATTATTTTTACTGATTAAATAAATTTAGAGTGATAAATTTTGATAATTAATTAAATTCAGTAGGTAGTTAAAATTTTATTAGGTCATATATCAATTCTTACGTTTGTGTGAGAAGTGGATAACATCTCAAATGACAACATCTCTGCCTCGTGCATCAAATTGGCCATATGGTACTTTTTGTTAAAAAAGAAAAATTCATTTTAACATTTTAATTGATTTCATTAGATTATTTAATTACTTTTATATATTATAAAATAAATAATATTGATCTTTTTATGTTATAAAGATCATATGATTTTGTCAAAATTATACATTATTCAACAACTTAGTCACAAGGTGAAGTATTATCCCTTCATATTTGTGCACATGGTCTAATTAATCTACTTTAAGCTAACTAATCATGTAACCAATGCTTAATGATAACATACTACATTTTTAGAATTAATTAATTTAGACGAA
Organism: Begonia loranthoides; assembly: GCA_022433065.1. Lineage (NCBI taxonomy): Eukaryota > Viridiplantae > Streptophyta > Magnoliopsida > Cucurbitales > Begoniaceae > Begonia > Begonia loranthoides. The sequence continues at coordinate 8,505,636 of CM039472.1, read as the reverse complement.
TTTAATTCATAAATATAATAATGTTCATTTTATTTAATAAAAAAAGATCACTCAGAGATAATAATTGTTGCAACCCACCAATGAAAGCCCGGATGCCTGAGAGTCCGACCCATGTTAGTTGAAATGCATAATTTCACATCGCTTGAAAGAGTAAAAAATACATAGTTTATAAGTAAAGTTCTCTTCTTTAACTAATACAACGTGTTTTAGGCTAATCTCAAAAATAACTGTTGTGTTTTTATTTTTGTTCATACAATTTGTTGCCATTTTATCATCGTGGCGATACACAAACCATATTAATTTTTTAAAAAAGTTGGGGTTAGACAAAAATAAAGGAAAGAAGGCTAAAAATAAGGCACCAGTCTATACGTTTGGTCTCTTATTTATATAAGCGGAAAATGGAAGTTCTTTCAGGCGATGCATTGTTATGAAGAACAGTAAACATTACAACATTCATAAAACAACGAAGGGGAGACAAACTTTCAGGTGTAGAATATCAATGCCTGGCAGATATGTAGGACTGCAATGGATATTTCATGACAACAGAAGACTGCCTTATCTCTGTCAAATCCACCTCGTCTACAGCTGTCCACTTGAAGTTCCAAACCAAATTAGCCACGAAGAACTCCAAATGAAGCAGACCCATGGCGAAGCCTGGGCAGATCCTCCTCCCGGCCCCAAATGGCATCATCTTGATCTCCCTACTCCCTGTAATATCGACCTCTCTTTCAATGTCGTGGCCACTCGCCAAGAACCTCTCCGGCTTGAACTCCATCGGATCTTTCCACACCTTCGGGTCCCAACCGATCTCCGCCACCATGAAGTTGACCGCAACATTCTTGGGTATCGTATATCCGCCGTCCAGCACCACTTCCTCCGACACCTGGTGCGGCAGCAGGAAGTGGCCTGGGGGGTGTCTTCTTAAAGTTTCCAATACCACCGCTTTTAAAAATGGCATCTTATGTAGATCCTCTTCTTCGATTACTTTCCTGTCTCCCTTTCCAATTACCCCTTTCATCTCATTGAATACCTGTTGAGAAAATATTAAAATATTAAAAACAGACAAATCAAACTGAATTAATCAAGAAAATAACGAACTGGACTGTAGGAATACAGACCTTCTCTTGGATTTCAGGATATTTAACCAAATTGGCCATAACCCATTGCAACATCGTGGCTGTTGTGTCTGTAATTGCATCAAGAAACTCTGAGCATAAAGTAACAAGCTCCCCTTCATCAAGCTTTCTCTTTCTCTTGTCATCTTCATCACTTATTTCCAAATCAAACAATGTGTCAACGTAAGGAGTCGGTCTGGAGAACTCGTCGTCATTGTTAATGGAGTGTTTTTCTTTAGACTCTCCTCCTTTGAGTTTCCTTCTGGCAAGAATGTAAGGAAGCAATACATCCTCCTGGGTTTTGCGCAATTTGAAGATCTCCTCCCATTGCTTTCGGAAAATGATCTTCCCAAAACTCATCGGAAAAAGGTTGAGAATACCAAACTTCTCGAAATTCAGCAGCACCCCTCGTTGTGAATTTTCAATCGCCATCACTTTCCTTCCCTCCATCTTTTCCCCGAAACACATGTCGATCGCCATGCAAAACATAACATATCTGAAATGGTCGATGATTCGAACCGGAAAGGGATCGTCAGAAGAGGGTTTCGATTGAGAAGCCTCGAGGCGGTGAAGGAGCATGTCCAACACCCATTTCCGACAGGGTGTGTAGGCTTTGATGCGTGACGGGTGAAGCACTTCCGCCGTCAGATTCCGGCGAAGGACGCGCCACGTGTAGCCATAAAAGGCTGTGCTGATGTTGCGTTGGTCGCTGGTGATGACTTTGGCAGTGGCAGGAACGGGGGATCGGTCGGCAAAAAGGGCGCCATTCTGAATCAAAGCCTGGTGGGCAAGGGAGCTATTGGCTATGAAAATGGCCGGAGAATTTCCGATGTGGATGGTAATGACTGGGCCGTATTTGGCGTGGAGTTCTTTAAGAACAGTTTCGATGTTGGTAATGGGTTTGAAGAACCAGATGGGGTTGCCGATGAAGGGGAGGGCTAGAGGGCCAGGAGGGAGCTTCTTCTTTGTTTTACTGCTCCTCAGATGGGTAAAGATAGCTTTGAGGAGTGCAGCAATGGAGACTGCAACTAATAGTGTGAACCAAACCTCCATCTTCTTCCAAACTGGTTCAGATAGAGCTTGTGTTGACAATGACGAATACCCAAGCTAATGATCACCATTTATAAAGTAGTGAAAAATATTTAGACATAAATAAATAGATATAATACTCACTTTATTTTCCGTAACATTTGTAATAATAAAAGAAAAATTACCAGATTTCCATCGTAATATTGAAATTAATTTATTTGATATTCATATTAATTTTAACGGTTATATATATATATATAAATTAATCCATTAAACAAAAACTCCAAGGCAATGATAATTTAATATAATCCATGTTACTTAGTAATTATTAAGGAAAATATTTTTTAATAGTGAAAAGCTTATAAGTATTATAATAATTTTATGATAAAAAGATATAAATTAAAATATAGAAAATATTATTAGTGACTAATTCTTCAAATGCAATAACTATTTGTAGATCAATATTACATACTAGTATGTAAATACAAAAAATAAATTAATAAACTCAGAGAAGACGTCAACATAGACTCCTTTAATTAATAGGAGCAATTGAGATTTTTTCAGCTACTACTACTTGTTTTATTAGTAGTTTTGCATCTTTAGTTACTCCTAAGTTTATAAAACTTGTGTTCTAGTCACAAAATTGACATATGAGTTACAGCAATTGATGATATTATAGATCTAATAAAGCATTGTACAATTTTTTAATCTCGGGGATGCAAAAATCTTAAATCACGTGAATCACGAGCCTCAAAATTACGTTTGACACATTTGGTTTCTTTTGTACCACGTGTTTCATGTTGCTTGTTCAATGCCATTTTTACAACTATTTCTTTAACCTCTCCTCCAATTGAAGGTGGTAGTGTAAAACACACATTAGTCACTCATTTGTAAATGCTGCCCATTAAACCCAATTGAGCAAATAAACAAAGGGTTTAATTTTTGTTAGTTTTGAATCTCGAACATAAGTTTGAGATGTAATTGTTCGATCGAAGCTACGAAAAACAACCCATTTGATTTTATGTGGTGGAAATGTATAGTTATGGGAGAATTTGTTAGGGAGAGAAACATAGAAAACATCTTCTTTCCCATAAAATTTAATCTCAATTTTCTGTAGAATATTAATTGATTTTCTTTGCAAAAAAAGAGAGGGAGAAACGAAAGGGAAAGCTATTAATGGACTATGATTTTTGTTGCTTATAATTCAATAATAAAATTTGGTTAATTAACTAAATTCAATATTTCAAAGTTTTGAATCACTGTAACAATGCAGTTGGTCTGTTATTTAAAGCTTAAGGAGTGGGAAAGGAGGAGCTCACTCCACTCCGATCTAAAGCTTTGAACTTTGTCGTTCTGTAAGAGAAGGACTAACCTTTGAACGATGTGGTCGGCCGTGTTGCTGTGTGCAGTCTCGTTGCTTGTCATATACTTGACACGCTTTTTCATCAGATGGTACAATCCCAAATGCGGCGGCGTTCTTCCTCCAGGTTCAATGGGGATTCCCCTCGTCGGAGAGACCATTCAGCTCATCATTCCCGGCCGGACCCTCGATCTCCCTCCCTTCATCAAGAAGAGACTCCAGCGGTACTGTACATTCACTGCAATCAAAGAAAAACTTGAGAATTTTAGAGTTCATGACATTCAGAACTGTAAATTTTTTGCTGTAGGTATGGACCCATTTTCAAAACCGGATTGTTGGGTCGACCCATCATTGTTTCGGCCGATACAGAAATCAACAACTTCATCTACCAGCAAGAAGGGAAGTTAGTGGAGCTATATTATCTGGACTCTATCTCTGAGGTCTTCAATCAAGACGGAGAGTCCAAGACGACGGCCGGCGGTCTTGTTCATAAGTACTTGAGAAGCATCACTCTCAATCACTTCGGCTCGGAGAAGCTCAGAGAAAAACTGCTCTTTCAAATAGAACTCGCTGTGAACAAAACCCTGAAAAACTGGTCCTCCCAGCCCTCCGTCGAAGTCCAACACGGAACTTTAAGAGTAGGTTTGATTGATTTGAGCTAATATTATATGCTTTTGTCTCAGTTTCATTGATTTGATCTGTTCTAATCTTTGTTTCAGATGCTGTACAACTTCAACGCAGAACAACTGTATGGCTACGATGCTGAAAAATCTTCAGTTAATGTAAGCGAGTGCTTAATCACCATTGCAGAGGGATTTATGGCTTTTCCTTTGAATTTCCCAGGGACTAAACATCATAAAGTCCTACAGGTACTGGATTTTTAGAGAGAGAAAACAAAGTATCTATACTATTTTCCCTTTTTTTTATTGCAGAGAAAATGACAAATAAACATAAAAAGACAAGGCATTTGAGTATTTTTGTGAGCAATTTTTTTAAACTTGTATGAATGCTTTTAATCGTCAGTCCCAAAAGAAGCTGGTTGATATGTTTTGGAGTCTACTGAGGGAGAGGAGATCTTCACCTAATAGAGAGAAGAGAAACGATTTCCTTGACCAAGCAATCGACGATATCGGTTCGGAAAAGTTCCAATCCGAGCAGTTTGTCGTGAATTTGATCTTCGGAATACTTTTCGCAAGTGGATCCATCTCCGGATCCTTAACGTTGATGTTCAAGTTACTCGATGAGAATCCATCTGTGGTCCAGGAATTGACTGTAAGTAGTCCACTCAATGACAACAAGCAGAAACAATGGATTCGTTCTTTGTCTGATCATTAATTGTTTGTATGAATCAGGCCGAGCATGAAGCAATTCTCAAGAAAAGAGATGGTTTAACGTCTTCAATCACTTGGGATGAATATAAATCCATGCATTTTACCCTGCAAGTAAGCTGTAATAGTGTAATGGAAAGTTCTAGCAACCCAAAAAATGTTACCCAATATAATTTTATTTTGGATTGATGTGTGATAGGTTATGAATGAGACTTTGAGACTCACAAACGCATTGCCTTTTCTACTGAGGAGAGCAGTTAAAGAATTCCACGTAAAAGGTATGGAAATTCACCCATTTATGCTCAGAAAAGGATAAAGATGAAACTTCATAAAACCTTTGGTTTACAGGATATACAATTCCAGCTGGGTGGACGATAATGGTGCTCAACTCTGCCCTACATTTAAATCCCGATGTCTACAAAGACCCACTAGAATTCAATCCATGGAGGTGGAAGGTGAGCAATTTTCCAAACTACCCAGCTGAGATTTATAATATTTTCTCTATCCCCAACTGACTTACTGGATTGGATGCTGATAGGAGCGGGACCAACTGGCCAAGAGCTTCATGCCGTTTGGAGGAGGAACACGACAGTGCGCAGGAGCAGAATACACTAGGGTTTTCATGGCCACTTTCATCCACACCATGGTCACAAAATATAGGTAAGAAACAACAAAAACTACACAGAAAAATTGGTTGAATAATGCGTTGTTAATGGTGGTTGAATAAAATTGGTTGCAGGTGGAGGAAGGTGAAAGGAGGAGAGGTTTCTCGAACTCCGATTCTGAAATTTGGAGACGGTATACATGTCAAGTTCACAGCCAAGTAAAACAGGAGACAATCTTTGGTTTGTAATAACCAAGTGTTGAATTATCATATCCTTAAGCCTAGTAGTATTGAATGTAAGTTGTTTATTTTGCCATTAATAAAGCCACATTATATCGAGTCTACATGTTCTTAAATGAAAGACAGAAAGTCATATTCTCAAATGGTTAATCCTGAAATTGAGATGCCAAGTCTGTAGGACACCCCCTGGAATACTTTGCACTTGGAAACTGTAGAAAAACAAGTGAAGAGAAATTGCAGACATCCTGTTTTTAACTTTTTAGACCTATATTACATGGCATTCATTGTCAACCAACTCACTTGTTTGGCTCGTTTAATGGTGAGCCGAGCCGGGATCACCATAGTAACAAAGTTCAAGTGGGCCGGTTAAAATATGTAAAATCTACTATTTTAATGTAGCTGGCCACGATCGAATAAGTGAGGATTTATTATCCTTAATTATGTATTATGTCCAGTCCCTTTAGGAGTCCGCGATGGAAACATAAAGCGATCCGACTTGTGGAAGGTTCGGATCGAATCATCTGACTCATGAAATGATCAAATTGTTTGATCCTTGTCAAACTTTTATAATTTCAATGAAAAACTTGTAATGATCAATTATAAAACTTAGAGTTAAGATCCAAAACATACGAGCTAATGACTAGGTCTAACAGTAAAATCACATACAATATAAAAGCAAATATCCATTATATGTATAACTGTGCGAGAAGTAACACCATAGTCAGAAGAAAGTCCAAATTGAAATAAGAGGGTACTAAAATTTAAATAAGGCTCAACATGATCTAGTCTCTCAAAAAATAAATAGACATATACTAAATAACGCCGAATCAATATTGTGTTAGCTGCTCCCTACTAAGACTTAAAAATATGAGTCAAATAAGGTGATTTGAATAAGAATTCTAAATGCTATATCCAATGTTTTAAGAGAAGATGTAGGGGTGTATGCGTCAAGAAAATTCTAGTATAAAAATCAAATATTAAAACGAAATATGAAAACTGGTTTTAAAAACAAAAATCATCAGTATGGCCAAATATAAAAAATGTTCACTATAGTGTGATCATAATAAAAAAGAGTGCCACTATTATATCAATATAAAATTATTAGTGAAAATGGAACAATTCAGATTCTGAGCACACCGCGTCGATTCAGGTTAGTCTAGTTTGATTCGGTTCATTCGGGTCAATTTCGATCAGCTTGAGTCAGTTTGATATGATTTGATTTGAGTTCGGTTATGTCTAATCTCGGTCGAGTCAGATTAATTTGCGGGTTGGTCCGTCCGATATGCTTCAGTCTGAGTTGGTTCAATTTGCTCCAATCTGGGTTGGGTCGATTGATATGATGACCCGACGATATCCCGAAGAAATTCTAAAATTAAATAAGAATTAAAAGGGGAAAAAATTTGAATTTTAATATAATAATATGAAATCTGTGTGAAAAATCGACTCATTGTCAAAACTTGTGATTTCTTTGATTTTTAGTGCAAATTACATTCTAAAAATTTCATTCCAATGATGATCCGAGGAATCTCCCATCTAACCCAAATTTTAAGTTAAAAACTCTAACGAAATTTAGAAAGAGTATTATGTTGGTCGACTTACCCTGACGATTCTTCAAATCTCAACATAAATCATCCTTTCACGAAGCCAATTCAACTTCTTTTGATCAGATTTCAAACATGATCTGAATTCCCCAAACAAAAATTCGAGTTGGTTGAGAAAACGATAATGGTATGATAAAGGAATCAAATTACCTCTTTAATTCCACAATGATATAGTTACAAGATACAAAATTCTCAACCAACAATTGATATTGTATTTTTCGTTCTCAGACAGCAGCCCTCTCTCCTTCTAAATGTTGATAAGTTTAAGAGTGAAAAATAAATTTATGTAACCCTTCTGCCCATCTCAAGGAAGACCACCAATCATAATAAGTTATTATGACTAATAGAATTAAAGATGGTAATTGCCAAATCAAAATTGTAAAAGGAATCAAATCTTGAAATTGGTTACCATAGATGGAAATTGTTTTAAAAATTTATAACCTATCTCTAAATATGGTGATTACACATATTAAATCTAAAATTAATTAATTCTATAAGTTTGATTAATTATCATTAGTTGTCAATCACGAGATTATGTAAGTTAAAGTGAGTTAAAAAGACGTCAAATGTAACTAATAGAGATAATATTGCCGATCACAACAATAGATTTAATACATTATAGGAAAATTAACAAAATAATCACTAAACTATAAATTAGTGACAAACTATACACTAAACAATTTTTAATAAAAAATAAAATATTGAACTATGGGAAATAAACAGTATAAACATCACTGTCACGTTTTTTGTTAAAATTTTAATTTTTTTTTTCGCAACAGATGACACTCTTTTCTGCTGCGGAAAGAGTATTTTTTGTCGTGGAAATCTTTTCGATGGAGAAACGTAATTTTTTCAAAATATTGATTAAATTGGTAATTAATTTTTGAGATATTGGTCTAATTTGGTAATTAATTACCAAATTATTATTATTAGGGTAAATGACAAATCAACCATCGTGGTTGTGATCAAGGACAAGTCAACCACTATGGTATTTTTTCTAACAATTTAACCACTGACGTATGGAAAAATGACAAAACCAACATCGCAGTGTCTTTTCGCAGTGTCTCACAAGAAAGACACCGCGATTTTTGCGGTGTCTTGCGCAGACACCGCGATTGAAGACACCGCGATGTTCGTGGTGTCTGTGCAAGACACCGCCAAAATCCTAGTGTCTCACAAGGAAGACACCGCGAAAATCTGAGTGTCTCACAAGGAAGACGCTGCAGCGTTTTTCTTCTCAGACACCGATGAACGCCGCGACAGTGTTTTCTCTTATGTGCCTGCGTTTTTTGTCTTGGCTTTGTTTTCAGACAACGCGTATTAGCGGTGTCTTGTGAAGACACCGAGTCGCGGTGTCTTTGTAGTCTCAAGACACCGCGTGTCTCGAGGTGTCTTGAGACGGTGTCTCACGTCAACTTGTTAATGGAGAACGTGACCGCGATGTTGAATTTGTCATTTTCCCATACGTTAGTGGTTAAGTTGTTAAAAAAAATACCATAGTGGTTGACTTGTCATTGACCACAAACCACGTGGTTGATTTGTCATTTACCTTTATTATTATAAGGTGAAATTAATTATCAAATTAATTAATTTTAAAACTATTTATCAAATCAATTACCAATTTAATCAATTTTGAAATTAATTACTAATTTAATTAATATTATGCCGAAAATATTCTTTCCGCTTTGAAAAATACTTTTCCGCTGGGGAAAATATGCTTTCCGCTGCAAAAAAAAATACCCTTTCCATTGTAGCAAATACCATTACTACTAAAAAAATTACCCTTTTCACTACAAAAAATTACAGTTTTCGTTGTGAAAAATATCATTTCTGTTGCAAAAAATATTCTCGCAACGAAACAACCATAGTGGAAAAGACATTTTCTTTCATTTTTTAAGGGAAAATGACAAATCAACCATCGTGGTTTGCGATCAATGGCAAGTCAATCACTGTGGTATTTTTTATAATAAGTTAACTACTGACGTATGGGAAAATGACAAATCCAACATCGCTATGACATTCGCTGTTAACAAGCTCACAGGGAGCCGTGGCGGTTTGTAGACAACACGCCACGGTGCCGTGGGTTGCGAAGAAAAGAAGGCAAAATTTAGCCTAGACGCTGAGGCGTGCGTCCCAGGGTACCGCGGCGTCTCAATTTTTAATCAGCTGTATACATAATCGCAAAAATGCTAGGGTTCACCATTTTCACCCATTTTCACCGCGAACAAACACCGAATCCTCTTGGCGCACCATTTCACCACGAACAAAGACCGAAAACTCTCGGCAATTTTCGATAAGAATGTATTCCTGAACAAAGAAATTGACGTTCAAGTGTGGGAAGGCAACGACCGCTGCGGTGGACGATGAGCAACCCGCGGCGCCCTACGATGAGCTATCCGCGGCATTGCAACACGAAGACACCACCGACGATGGAGAAACCGTTGCACAGTCGCAATGGCAAGTTGAATCCGAGCTTGAATAACAACAAGGAGAAGCCGGAGGCTCAATTGTCTGGTTCGAACTCGTGACAGCTGGGGTAAGTCCAAACTATTTAGGACAACGAATTGCAAATCACGGTATGAAGATGATATTCAACACCGTTCAATTATTGTTTCGAAAATAGTAGATTTGGGCTCATTGGTAGGAATGAGAATTAAACAACTGCTTAAAAATGCTGGAGTAGCCGGGTTGTGCCGGGTGATGGGGCAGTACTGCGAGAGTTATAAGATTGTTTTACGTAAATTTGAGACTGTCCACCGAGCCATTAGAGGTGCAGATGTACGTTTTTGGACGGGAGTTGAGGTTCACTCCCAACGATGTAAACATTATGTTTGGATGTGTACTGGATGAGCCAAGCGATGAATATTATCACGTGTCTCGGGAGCCACCATTTGTTAACCGAGGAGAAGGGCTAGCGGTGCTTAGATTGTTGCACTAGGATCTCGAGGTTTGCCATAGTACAAGAAGCCGAAGGGTAAGGAGTTGAATGCCATAGCCCGATTGATCCACCTGATCATGACGTACACAATTTTGCCTCGGGATGGGCATCGAGACTATATTAGTTGCATGGATCTTTATATACTGGAGAAGGTGTTCACTGGGAAAAAGGTGGACATTGGATTTATCATCCTCAGCCACATGAATGAGGTGCTCAACAACCCTGCGAAGAACCTTCAGTACAACTGACTCATCCAGAGCATCGTTGAGCACTATGGGATACCCATCTTGAAGAAAGAGCTGAGAATTGAAGAGTCGGCCATTGACGACTACAACAAAGCTAAAGTGGACAGAATGAGGTTCACCCACATTGGAGGGGAATGGGTCCGAAGGTCCAAGAAGCAGGCAACACCACCACCCCCCTTAGACCCTCAACATTTAGCCCCCTCACATGAATAGCTGCCTCCTCCTCAGTCAGCTCACTTTACTTCGATGCCTGAGGAGACGTCTGCCCGGATGAGCAGGATGGAGGAGCTCCTTCATATGTCGATGACCAGAATACAAATGATGGAGGAGCACCTGCAAATGCAACAAGTCCAGATACGAAGAGGGGAGGAGCTCGCAGAAGAGAGGCATCACATAGCACAAGAGTGGCATATGCAAGAATCAGAGTGGCTTACGTGAGCAGAAGAGAGGCACCGTGAGGTGGTGGCACCACTTTAGAGATGTGAGAGGCGATCAACCCATACAACAGCCTCGTCATTGTCATCTGAAGCAACAAGTGACACATACCTCTTGTAAGTTATTTACTTTGTATGCAAAGTTCAGTCTTTACTTTATTTGTGTTTGACGTAATGTCGTGTTGTTGATTTGCAGCACCGGTGCCATAAGCCGCCAACCTGCTCTTCTACCCGTGCCTGCTGAGACTCCGCCCCTTAGAACTGTGCGCGTGGTACGTCTTTCATTTGGTTATATATGTGTGTTCGTTCATGTTCATGCTTTGTTAGTCTGACGGTGTTTTGACATTTTTATTGCAGGCTTATGATTTGATGAGCATGTTCAAGAAGTATGTCCAAGCAAATACTCGGAAGAACATAGAGACGTGCCCAGTTCTTGGGGAAAGCTGATGGTCGATGATTAAGTCGCCACTGATCTCATGTTCTTGGAGCAAGTTGGGACACCAGATATGGTGAGAAGCCTTCTTTGTATGTTAGTATATAAGATTTTATCTTAGTATTCATCCGAACTTATATGCAGTGCTATTCGGTCGATGACATAGCTATATTCGCGTTTCATCAGGAAAACCATTGACTCTCATTAGGGTGGATTAACGTAAGTAACCATCGTGCTTCTCCGGGTTGTTGTTCATGTTAACTGAGATCATCTAATGCGTTGTTTACCTTGCATACACACCCGAAACATAATTGTTTTATGACGTCCTTTGACCTCCACACTCAATATACTTACCAGCAATTGATGCTGGAAGCAATCTCCATGATCGTAGCTCCCATTGATAAAGAGCGGTATGTATTTTCCCTTATGTAAATACTTAATATTGCTTTTCGCATATTTTACTGGCAATTGTTCCTTTTACATTGCAGCCCGTACGACATCTTATGGTGTACGAGTGCGGGGATGAGGGTGATGCATCAATGCATTATTCTGGAACAATTTCACGAGCACGACGCAGTAACCTTTAAGTATGAGGGTCCGTTGTTTGAGACAGCAGAGCATGTATTCCTTGACCTGCAATTATCTTTTGCGGTGAAGGATTTGCGGCCGAAACGGACCAGAAAGAAGGAGGACGCGTAGGACTTTATGTTTATGTACATTTTATTGTAATTTGTTTACATTTACATTGTAATATATGTTTAGTTGAATTTGTTTACATTTACGTTGTAAGTGCTTTGTTGTAATTTATGTTTCGTTGAAGTTGTTTACATATACGTTGTAAGTGCTTTGTTGTAATTTATGTTTAGTTGAAGTTGTATGATACTGGAACTGCTTGGAATTTTTGTGCAGGATGTATGAACATAGCTTTGGGGGAGTAAAGAAACAAGGGAGACTCTGGCAAAATTTTTATAAATTGGGGTGAGGATAAGTGAAAAGTAAATCCTGTATAACTTAAATTAAGTACATAATTAAACAAAAGTGTATGGAGAACCTTGGGTGAATTCAGTGCAAAAATTTCAACGGCTTGTGAGCAAAAAGCAGCGATTTTTTAACAAAACGCTGGGATTTTTGAGCAAATCAATCAGATTCCATGCACACTCGTGAACCAAATGTATGGAAGCAATATATGAATTCAAATTGATGAAACAAAACAAATTCAAATTGATCAATTGAACTTTATGAAACCAATTTATATTTATCAATTCAAAATTTACAAATATTGCGTACAGTACAATAACATATATATCAAACATAATCTATCCAATGAATATATCAAGGAAGGTTAAGGTCCACACTCGTGTACGTTTGTGTTTGTGGACCTTGCGCATCAGACTCCTGCAAAACACATTGCAAATGAAATTAGCATAGTTTAAATAACACTTGAAAACATAAACGTGATAAGGGGCTCATCTGCGTCACAGGAACTCTGTCAGGAACTGTCTTAGGGACTAGGGTAGGAATTGTCTTGGGGCTATCTCAGGAACTCTGAACCCCATAAATGTGGACTCCGACCTTCCTCTGCCTCTGGCGCTGCCTCTCCCTCTGACGTCTCTACAGGCCCCTGCATTGGACTCACCTCCCCCTTCACAAGTGCGGGAATTGTGCCCCACACGCCCACACGGCCACAAGTGACGTTCAAATATCTTCTGGTTAACACTGTCCGGCTTGGGGCCTCGTCCACATCCCGTATTCTACTTAAGCGCGACCTTACTGGAAGCCTTTTAAATGGCGGTGGGATAGTTGGATCAAGATTCGTTACAGGAGGCCACTCGTTTGGTCCATTGATGGGGCGGAGAAAGTGGGAGTACATGGGCATGTATGTTTCCCGGGGATAGCACACATGCACAAATTCCTCAGGAGATCTCCTCGTGAAGTGAATGCACGGGATTGCATAGACACACGGGATGCCGGTCAACTTCCACTAGTAACAGGTACAAGTATGCTTGTCCAAATGGACAGAGTACTGTTCGTTACCATTGCTAACCTCAAACTGGGGGATCCAATTTCGACCGGCAAGTTGTAGTTTGGTGAGCCGGTTGCTGATCATTGGACATAAAAGGTCCATCGAGCGAGCCATCATTTCTTTTTTTTTTTTCACGATCCTACCCATAAAGCCCTTTTGAATGATCTCGAACATACTTAGAATTGGTTTGCTTGTGCTGGTAGATGCAGGCGTTGAAGGACTCACTCAGATTGTTGTGGCTTATGTCACACTTTAGGATGGAGCAGAAGACATGTTTTGTAACAACCCGATCCTAAGTTTTCCGGATAAACGATGTAATAAAAACTTTGGAAGTAAAATGGGTTTAATATTTATATAATACATCGTTCTATGGATGTTAAATTGTGGCGTATAACTTCGTAGGCGTTTAATTTGGACAAGACTTAGACGAAAAAAATGCAAAAAGGATGGATTTAAGGACTTTAGGACGCTTGAAGACGATGCTGCGGACGAGACGTGTCGTCAGCAACACGTCAGGAACGTCTCCCTAGAGTGGGGACGACTCGGGATGCCAAACAGCGTCCTAAACTCGCTGTGTAGTGATGTTGCGGACGATGGATGTCGACAGTGCGGACAAGGCAGGATGCGTCTGTAATGAATCTGTTTAAAATCTGGTGTTTTGCGGACAATGCGGAAGACTAGATTCAGCGTTCGAATGAATCTGTCTAATTTTTGGGACAATTCGAATGACACATGCGGACAATGCAGACGACGACACAGCGTCCAAAACTGGGTTGCGGATGGTACGGACACATGTTGAGGACGCTGTTTTCCGTCCGAAACCAGATTTTTGCCTAAGGACTTTAGGTCTTGCGGACGAATGCGGACGACAGCACGGCATCTGCACAAGTCCGAAAGTTGGCAGATCTGCAAAAAATCAGGAAATAAAATCAGAAAAATTGACAAAACTCGACATTTAGCAAGTTAATACTTGCACTTTCGGCAAGAAAAGTCTTGGCAGTAGCTCAGTAGCCAACTCTATTTGCATGCTTTGTTGCCTAGGAAGGTTTTCTTCTATTTTATCCATTGCATACTCTTCTCCCATATATTATTTGTCTTCTTCTTCGTTTCTACTGAAGAGGAGCTCTGCTGGAACAAGGAGACCGAGGAGCTGCTATACGTAGGGAGATTCGACTTCAAAGTGTAAGGAATGGGTTGTCTTTAGCCATTTAGAGGCCCTACACCCAAATATTGTTGTGTGAGTTAGTTGTTTCTTGGTTTGGTTTGATTTTCTGTAGTTTACCACTTTTATTATATGATATGAATGTCGTGTAGGAGTGTTTTGTAGGAGAAACGTTTAAAAACGAAAGAAAAGTATGCATAAGTTCTTGACAGATTGTTCTAAGTGATGACAATAACGATTCCATGATTCCTCTATTGATGTAGTGATGAGAAAGACATAAAAATGTTAGATAGTTAGATTTTTAGTGATGTGAACGAAGTAAAAATGTTGGATAACTGATCAATGTATCCTATTCTGTTTTGAATGACTTTAGCTAGTCTATAGTGTTGAATGAAGTTCTGTTTTCCTTCATTTATTGAGGAGCATGTTTCTATTAAGATATTAAGAAACACATAGAAGTATGTCTTGTATTAAATTATTTTGTTTCCTTTCAATTATGTGAGGCATGTTAAAAGCATATTAATTGTTCGTTATACATGGAAAATGCTGCTATAGTAATAAAACCAAAGTGCGAACTAGTGTTGTTTTGCTGCTGTTTTTCAATAGCTTGGTTAACCATTCCTCTTACGTAGAAAGGCTGTCAAAAATGAGAAATCTAATGCACGTATTTTCTGCTGAATGTATGTTTGTATATTTCACTGCTGCCTCTAGCTATGTTCATTACTAATTATGTTCATCGTTCGCTGTATGTTCGTTATGTTCGCGGTATATTCATCTGAATTTTCTGTCATATGATAACTGAGTAGAAAACATGTTTCATTAACTGAATCGTCGTTATTTCCTTATTACGTATCATCTAGTAAAAGCATGTTTAGTTGCTTGTTTCTTCTTTGGTTATGTTCGGTTGAAAGCAAGAATGGTTGAACATAATTATGATGGAATTAGTCGATTACAAGTATGTAGCTAAAAAGTATGTTATGATATCTTTATTCGTAGTTTGATTTACTGCTATTTTCTTTAAAGATATGAAGCATGTAATTTATGAAGCATGTCAATTACACAGCATGTCCGTTATATTCAGCTTAATAAGTTGTCATTACTTTCCCTATATGTGAAAGCATATGCTGTTTTGTGATAAGGAGTGGTAGTTAAATGTTGTTTTATTATGTGAAGTATGTGTTAATATTGTTTCATTCTTTGTTTATTGTGGATTTCCTAAGTATTGATATTGCTCCCCATATGTGCTATGCTTTATTTAGGAAGAAGCTAGGTTGAGTTCATGATTAATAGAAACCAAGTAGAGGGTAACGTTCGGGATGGTACCCACATGCATGAGTGAAGAAAAATGCTAAGAAAAAGGAATGTTCGGGATGGGCGGGATACGTCCATCACCGAAGAAACCCTCCCGGCGGGATACGCTAGGAGGGAAGAAACTCTAAAGGCAGGATATGTCGGAAAGAGGAAGAACTCCAATGGCAGGATACGCCGAAGGAGAAAGAAAGAACTCTAAAGGCGGGATATGCCGGAAAGAGAAAGAACCCAGAAGGCAGGGTACGCCTGAAAAGGGGAACCAATAGAGAGTTGGGGTAGATGGGTAGTCCGGATCTAACCTATCTGCTAGGATACACCCTCACCAAGTCGGGAAAGGGACTAGTATGCACACAGGAGGTTAGAATCCGACAAACTAGGTCATCTCAAAGGACAACCTCCAATCTCTAGCTCAATGTACGAGTTAAGAATGAACGAAGAAAACGAACATAATGAAAGAATTTGGTTTGGGTGGCCCCCCCATTCTAAGAAGAACTAGAGAGAGAAATGCATAATTGTTTTCCCCCATCTCCTTATTGGGCGTAAGCTCACGTCCTTACTTTGTGGTGTAGGTAATGAGGGAATTATGCTAGAAGTTAAGGAAGACGTCATTCCGATGGATCCTACGGTTGGTCCGACAAAGACGCCAACGGAGTAGTAGTACGACACAGAGGAATAAAAGAATAGGAAAATCAATAAGAGCAAATGTTGAATGATTATCTCTCGCAAACGTTTCGTTTTCTTTTTATGGCCTTTACTTGGATATTTGGAATATTATGTAAGTTTTATTTGGACCTAAAAACCTTGAATTGCAATTATGTTTTCAATGATGTTTTCTGATAACTATTAACCACAGTTCTTCGTTATTCGGTAAAGGTAGATTTTTCCGTTTAATTATGCTTCCGCAACTTTTATGAATAACTATCTAGTATTAAATTATGATTTTTATTAACGATTCGGATTTTGATGCACTCTAATAACCCTTTTTCTTTAGAAATGATTTTTAATTGATCGTGTTAGTAAGGTTAAATGAGCTTTTAAAACGGTTAAGAAATCCGGGTCGTTACATGTTTGGCCCAGCATGTCACATCTATTTCTCGTAGATAGTTGTGGGCCGCAGGGTCAAGTAAAAATAACTTGGTCATCTCTCTCTCAAACTGCTCACAGTTGTGGCTCTAGATGCGGCCCACATTACATCCTTTAACAACCTGTCTTTAAATTATTTTTGAAAATTGGCATACAGGTGTCGGATGCAAAACCAATGGTCCGCTTGCCCTGCCACCTCTCTGACAGTTGGCACTAGTCCTTGCAAAGATTCATAATATAAGCCAGACATTGGTACAAAATGCATAACATAAACACATAAGGCAAAAACAATCAACTGCACCTTTTGTCAGTCAGAAATGATTGTCCATCCATTGCCAGATGGGGTGTTTAGATTGTCGAGCAAAAATTCTAGAAACAAGCTCCATGAAGCTCTATTTTCTGCTTCAACCACTACTACAACAATCAGATACATACCATCATTCCCGTCGATGGTGACAGTAATGAGCAGCTAGCCTAGAGTCGCTCCCTTCAAGTGGCAACTGTCCAAACAAATAACAGGTCTACCACAGTTCAGTACAGCCGTCTTGCATGTCGCCAAACACATGTACATTCTTTTAAATGCACTCATGTCCAGGTCAACGCGCACCAAGCTTTCAAGATTAGACCTCCGAATCTCCTTGGCATAGGACCATATGAGCTTGTATTGCTCATTATCATCCCCTTCGTTAATTTTTTTGGCCGCATTTCTTGCCCTTCTAGCAAGGCTGGGTGTGATGTTGACGTTGAAGTCCTTCCTGACTGTCTCAATTATAGAAGATAGGTCCCAGTCGACCTGACTTTTAAATCTGTCTAAGTAATGCATTACCACCCATTTGGTAGTGGCATGGCGGCTTTCCATCTTTCTAGGGCAAGTGTGAACGTAGTTGTAGAACTTTATTTAAAAAGTCATTTCACCTTGCATTTTTGAGGTGTGTAGCCGCCACGTGCATCTTTCTTGGCAGGCAGCCCTCAACCGATGAACATCACTATGGGTGAATTTTATCTCGTACCCATTCTTCAATGCATGATCGACAATTTCTTCTCTAATTTTATTCAATGAACTGTACTTTTAGCCAAGGCCCATACCAGCGAAGGTGCATTGTGCTTCTAGTTAGCATCTAGGCCTACTCTCTGCCATGTCAATGTCTTCGTCACTAGTGGATTGACATGCTGATAGGAGGTCCTCATCGTTCTCTTCGTTTAGAGTTTCTGAGACAGAATGCAACACAATTGCAGCTTCATTTCCAATTCCACGTACCTCATTCTCATTGGCCAAAAATGAGTCTGTGGGCCCCACTTCAACTTGACGGTTAATAACAGATTCTTTAACACTCCAAGATGCCATTTGCTTTTCAACAAATTCTTCAACTTTGCAAAAATTTCTTTCTCTTCAACTCTCGGACTTCTCTAGGGTTCGCTAATCGCTGAAAAAATGCCTCTGAATATCGCGAGGAGTTAACTGTCTGCTTATAAAATTCGAAGCTGAGTCCAGCAAACTGTGGCGGCGTCCCAAGACATCGCGGCGTCCAGGCCAAATTTTATCTTCTTTTCTTCGCAACCCATGGTGTTGCGGCGTGTTGTCTATGAAGGACACCGCAAGCGGCTTCCTAGGACACCGCGGCGGCGTCCCAAGACACTATTGCGGCGGCCTAGGACACTGCGTCATCCAGGCTAAATTTTGCCTTCTTTTCTTCTCAACCCACGGGGCCGCGACGTGTTGTCTACAAACTGTCGCGGCCCCCCGTCAGTTTGTTAACGGCAAACGTGACAGCGATGTTGGATTTGTCATTTTCCCATACGTCTGTGGTTAACTTGTTAGAAAATATACCATAGTGGTTGACTTGTTATTGACCGCAAACCACGATGGTTGATTTGTCATTTTCTCTTTTTTTTAATCAGACATAACATTTATTTTCTCCAGCGAAAATAGTATTTTTCGCAAAAATATTAACTAAAGTGGTAATTAATTTCAAAATTAATTAAACTGGTAATCAATTTGATAATTAATTGCACCTTATAATTAATTACCTAGTAACTAATTTGGTAATTAATTACTAAATTGAACGAATATCTCAAAAATTCATTACCAATTTGATCAATATTCTAAAGAAAATACCTTTTTGCTGTTGAAAATAAATTTCCGTTGCAAAAAATATAATTTTCGCTATGGACAATACACTTTCCTCTATGAAAAATACCCTTTCTACTGCGAAAAGAAAAAAATATTTTTCGCTGTGGAAATGTGTCTTTTGCTGTAGAAAAAAAATTAAATTTATAATAGAAAATGTGACAGCAATGTTTACATCATTCATTTTTTATAGTTCAATATTTTATTTGATAGTGAAAATTGTTTAATATTTGTCTTGATAAGTAATTTAATAGTATTCTGTATTATAATAATTGAATTAGAATAAAGAGCCTTGGAAAATCCAACTCTGGATTTGAATTCTCAATGTGTTGAGCAAGTTGAGTTAGCTATAGGAGTCAATAGTCTTCAAAGGCACAAGACTTATGGTTTCCTTTCAAAAATCTTTTCTTTTAGTGTAGATTCAAAAATCATTGGTGTATAATAGCACGACTTAGAGGTAGACCTAATAGAAACATTGAGTCGAATGACAAAATCCTCAGAGAGAACCTAATCATCCAATTGAAGACTTGATTGATCTGAAAAAATTTATTTTAAATTTAAATTCATAGCCCGCTCAAGATATGTTGATATCCATATGATGATCACAGTTGAATAGTGCAATAAGAAATAAAAATACTGTACAGAAATACAAACAACCAATGAGATTTTCAAAATGATGTACAAACCCAAAATATAATCCTCACCAAAGATTTGAACACTCGGGAAAAATAGAAGACTAAAGAGATCTTCTCTTAAGCTATTGCTCTTGGCCACCAAAACTCTTACTTAGGGAGACTATTATTTGGGGTGAGTGACTAAGTCAGTAGGAAAGTTATACTATATGCAATGCATGAGAAAACTATTTTACCTTTCGTTTCCAAAACCATGATGTATTAACATGCTATGCATCAATTTGTGAAAAACCTTTGAAAAACTCATTTACAATTTTAACAAAAAAGCTCCATGAGCCAACAATGAGGTAATTTTCAAAACATTATTGTATATATAGACAATCATAGCAAAATAAGCCCCACTAGCTTTATTTTAAAGAAATTCAGCCCTAGTGAAAAGGGAAGGTCATTCAAGGACTCTCGGCACACTTGCCTACTAGGCGTGTAAGAATGACAATGATCTAAAGATCTAGCCAGTCACATGAATAAGGAAAAAATATGACGGCGATAAGAAAATCCAACCACATCATTTTGAAATGATTGTAAAAAAAAAAATGCTCTAATAAGGTTTAGGGATTTGAAACCCAATGAGTCCATCATTACTGTCCTATTTACTATTTCGCATCGTAGCAAACAAAACACTTTCATGTAGTAGAAGATATACATGGATATCCTTATGTTGTTTTGACACCAAGCCAAAACAATAGGAGGATTCATCAACCCATGAACATATAATGAATGTAAGGAAATATCATGTACATGTAAAATAAATGTGTAAAATTGGCGTATATATAACATAAAAATATATGTGCTATCAAACTATCCCCGTTGAGTTTTTATATGTGATATCTCACAAAATATCAATTTTGAAAAACCATGATGCAAAGCAAAAAAGTATAAAATCCTTACCTAGACGACATTTGCTCTTCTTACCAGCATGAACAACTACCTCGGGAATAGGCTCATAATTAGCAAACTTGTCTAAACTGACAATCAACCATAATGAGTCCCTATGTAATTTATGAAAAATAATAGGGAATGAGTCCTATATCAGGGTAGGAACCCGAATTGGAAGGAAAGAAATCATGATCGCAAACTTCGCCTAGCGCCTTGATGACATAATATGGCTCACAAGGACTATCGTGGATGTCCTGGTTCTTCCAAGGACATCTGGCGCAAACATCATAGATATCCAACCTTACCAGCGTGAAGGTCATGGACGTCCAACCCCGTACAGTGGACATCCATCCTCACTATTTACACGTCCTTGACGTCCAACCCTGCATAGCAGATGCTTGTGCTTGCTTTGCGGATGTCACGGATGTTCGACCCTACATTGTGGATGTTAGGCTTTGTATTGCGGATGTCGCGGACATTGTGGACATCCATCCTCTACGTTGTGGTCGTTGTGGACGTCCTTAGACGATCTAAAGGACATGGAGGTGACATTTCCAACACAAAATTGCAAAGGAAAACACACTCTTTTCATCAATTTACACCCCCAATTGGTTGAACCTTATTTATAAACTCTAGATCGACTCTAATACCACAAAACATCCCAAGGTTCTTGGGGGTTTTCTGTGCTCAAAATCTGAATCCAATAATATTCAAACTTGAAATGAGAAAACGAAACTAACATTGGACTTACCCTCGAAGTTTCTTCACAAAAGTCGAATGTTGGAAAGTAAAGAATACAAATCGAAGGTTGGAAATCCTCCTTGTGTGACTTCGATTGCTCTCTCTCTCTCTCTCTTTCTCTCTCTCTCTCTCGGACGACTGAAGTAGGGAAAATAGTTCCTTCCTTTTTTTTAAATAAAAGCAAATTTTATTTTATTAAATTTATTTATTTAACATATATAATACCTCATATCATATACATTAAATAAAATCCTTTTTAAATCCTAGTTTAACTTGTTTGACATTTAACTGAAAACTCCCACGTGGGCCCATGGACTGGAAAATGACAAATATGGTTACAACAAATTACGTTAACTAATGATGATGTGGAAATTTTTTTTTATTAAAAATACTAGCTTTTACATATAATGTTGGGAATGTTCTTAAAATGCACCAATTTCAAATAAATACCTATTAAAATTGAAAAATTGGTAGAAGAATTAGGTATTTGAGAAACTCAATTCTTGATATCAAACTAACACTGCAACACTATGTGTGTAGCGTGGCGATGCTCTTGAAGACTTTCACAAGCAACATGGCATTGGATACAGAGAGCTGCAAAGCTAGAAGCGTTCTCCAAAATGTGAAGATTTGTGTCAAGTGTCATGCCACAACATGAAGTAGTTTTTGTTGGCTTAGGAAACTAAGTATATTTGTTTTGATGATGAATGTGTTTATTTGATTATGATATTCTAAGTTAGTATATTGAAAATACCTTGAAAAATGGTATTTAATTGTTCTAACATATTTATTGAGTCTATACACTAGAGGAAAAAATTTGAAAAAATGATATGATTGTAGTCGTCTAGACTAGAGTTGTGTTTTAACACACAGACGCCTGAACCAAAGAAAATGTTCTGTCACGGTCGTCTAAACCAAAGTGATGTTTTAACATGCGCACGCCCAAACTAAAGAAAATTTTTGGTCGTAGTCGTCCAGACTAGAGTAAAGTTTTTATGTGCAAATGTTTGGACATGAGATGTGGATGTTTAGGAATGAGATAAGGATATCCAGAACAGACATTGAGGTTTTAAATTAACACTTCCGTGGATGACCAGATCAAAGTGTGGACCTTCGCTATGGTAGTTCACAACTTAAGTTGTGGAAGTCCATCACCTATTTTGTTGTCTCTAATGGGTCTTTAACTAATATATAGTGGATGCTCAGAACCTACCCACAGATGCCCACTGCTAGAGACTTTTGAAGGAAACTATAAATAGATGCACTTTTAAATTTGAAGGCACAAGAAGAGAAACCATACCAAAGTACCATCAATTTGATTTTTGAAAATTCTCTTCAATTTTTGAGTGCTTAGCCTAACTCTTTGATTATATTCTTGTGAGAGTTTAGGTATTTGTGCTTGGTGTTCATTGTTCAAAATCTTCTACATATTTAACTGCAATACACTTGAAGGTTGACACCCTGGAATAGTCATTGTAAGGCAAGATTGACACCCGAAAGATCAATCGATTGTTACTAGGAAGGTTATTGAGAAAAGAAATCTTCAAGGAAGAGTATTAAAGCGTGGACATAGACAAAGTTGGTCAAACTACATTAACAAATTGTTAGCGTCTCTCTCTCTCTTACTCTTTTACTTGTCATATATTTTTTTTTTGCTTGCATATTAGTTTTAACATTTTTAGTAAAGAGAAAATAAAATATTTGAATAAGCAAATGATTGATTGTTTTAAAGTCTAAAGTACAAGTAAAAAGTTTGATTAACCTAATTCATCCCTCATCTTAAGTTAATTTTGATCCTCCAATTGGTTTAAGAGCGAGAATTTTAAGCTTTTTGTTGTATTGAAAAAGTGACATGACTTTTAATATGAGTAGTTCACATGTGGAGGGGTAATCTATTTCTAAACCTCTATTTTTTTATGGTAATGATTATACTTATTAAAAATCTAGAATGATGATTTTTGTTCAGTTCATGGATTGTGACTTATGGTATATTATTGAAAATAGACTCTATGTACCTGTTAAACTAAAAAATGGTATGAATGTCCCTAAATTATCTTTTAAATATGATGAAAATGATAAACATAAATTGAGTATGAATGCTAAGGCAATGAATACGTTGTATTGCGCATTAAATAGAGATGAATTCAATAGGGTGCAAGTTATTGACAATGCACATGAAATTTAGAAATTACTTGAGGTTACAATGAGGCTACCGATCAAGTTGAAGAGATTAAATTAAGTATGCTAGTACATACATGAATATGAATTATTTGTTATGGATAAAGATAAAACTATTGGGCAAATATTTATTCGATTTACTAACATTACTAATAGTTTAAAAGTTCTTGGTAGAATTTATTCCAATGAAAAGCTAGTTAGGAAAATTCTCAGGTGCCTATCAAGATCATGATAATCTAAAGTGGTAGCTATTCAAGAAGCTTGTGATCTAAAGGTGTTAAAGATGGAAGAACTCATCAGATCTCTAATGATTCATATGATCACGATGAAGGCTAGTGAGAAGGAAGAGCAAAAGGATAAGGAAGTCTTCAAGAAGAAGGATATTGTTGTTAAAGATTCATCAATCCAATACATTAAATCCAACAATGAAGATGATGATAAGGAGATAACTCTCATGACTCGAAAGTTCAACAAGTTCCTTCAACGAAGAAAGTGGCAAGGAAAAAAGACCACTAAAGAAGATGGACCTCTGAAGGAAAAAGAAGCCACTTGTTTTGAATGTGGGAAGCTGGGTCACTTAAAAGCCAATTATCCATAAGTAAAGAAGGCACCAAAAGCCTTCAAGAAGAAAGTGATGAAGGCCACATGGGATGATGGTGAAAAAGATTCATCCTATAAGGGTGAAGAGGTGGCAAACATGTGCTTCATGGTTAAGGAGAATAAGGTAAATGATTCCTTTAATGATTTGGATGATAATCTTGATGACAATGATTTGATGGTTGTCTTTAACGAACTACTTGAATAATTGAACATGCGTAAATCTAAATACAAATCATTGAAGAAGGTAAACGGAAATCTAGTGAAAAAGCACGTTAGTATTGTTCAATCATTTGAAAAAGAGATTAGCGATTTGAAAGTTAAATATGATGACTTGAATACTATTATTCTTAAATTTACTAATGGAAGTAAAAATTTAAGCATGCTATTTGGAAAACAAAGAGTTACTTTTGATAAAGCCGGTTTAAGATATCAATCATTTTAAAAGAAAAGGCTTATAAGAATATTTTTGTTAGGCCATCTACTTGCCATTCATATAATGTTAGCCTAAGTATGTTAGACATATTTATATTTTAATGATGAACAATATTATTTGAGTTTATGAGTTATTTATTGGTTAAATTTATAGTACTCATATATTTTGCTTAAATTGGAAATACCCTTCATGAGGGTATTATTATTGTCTAATGAGTTTTGCTAAGTCCATGTAGCGAGTAGAATGTATCGTGGGACTTAGAGAATTCAAGATGTGCAACTTGAATTTAAAGAACTCATTTCTGGACGTTTTCGGACGACTGCGGACGAGTAGAGGTAGAAGGATATTGACTGAAAAATCTCAGTGAATTGTCGTTCAAGTTTGGGATGAGTCGAATGTGTCCCAATCTTGCAAGCAGTGCAGTCCGTAGTTTTTGGATGATAGCGGTTGAGGTGCGGACGATAGCGGTCGATGAGCTTTCGAATCTGTAAGTCTGAGAAGACTTTTCGGACGCATGCGGTCGAGGCGCGGACGATAGTGGTCAACAAGCTTTTGAATTTGTAAAATTTTGGCGATATTTCGGACGATAGCAGACGAGGCTAGGACGAGGGTATGCGACCAAAAAGACACAGTTTTGCACAACAACTATTTTTCAACGATCGGATGATGATGACCAAAAAGGGATTTGGTTGACCGAATGCAGCAGGCTTGATATATACATGGCACTTTGAGGATGGAGGCACCCAATGCGATTATAGCGAAGCTCTGCCAAATTTCCAACTTAAATTTCATGTGTATATTTGAGTACTAAACACAACCTCCAAATAAGCCTAGTGCGACTATTTGTTTGGTGAGGTTTGTTGTTGGCTTGAGAGCTTGCAATTTTTTGAGAGAAATTTGTTATTGAGCAAAAAAGGTAATGCCCTACAAATTAGTTGTAACGGTCCTATTGACACTCGAGAAGTTCAATCACTTGTAACCCAGAATGATTGAGAAATACATCTTCAAGGGAGAACCTTAAAGCGTAGACGTAGGCATGCTTTGCTGAACCGCGTTAACAACTCGGTGTCAAATTCTCTATTTCTCTCTTTTTATTGCTTATTATTATTGTGATAATTTAGTTTATGATTAGAGAATTTATAATCACACGAAAAAGTTTAAAAACTTAATTCACTCCTTCTCTTAGGTTAAATTCAATCTTTCAATTGGTATCAGAGCAGGTTAGATTTTTTCATTGTGATTATTTGTGATTTGGTTGAATTTATATTCTAAAACTAGATGGCATCAAACTCAAGTAGCGTTAATAAGGAAGGACAATCTTCAACTAGGACACCCTTCTTTGAAGGTAATAATTATGTGTATTGGAAAGCTAGAATGAAAATTTATATTCAATCCATTAATTACGAGATGTGGAGAATAGTATTGAATGGACCTTATGTCCCACTTAAAGAAGTGAGTGGATTGAAATGACTAAGTTAGAAGATAAATTTAATGATGTAGATTTTCGCAAATTGAGTTTAAATGCAAAAGCTATAAATCAATTATATTGTGCTTTGATTAGTGACGAATTCAAAGTTGTGAAAGTGCATATGACATTTGGAAACTACTTGAAGTTACACACGAGGGAACTAATCAAGTTAAGAAAAATAAATTAAGTATGGTTGTGCATGAATAAGAATTGTTTACGATGGATAAAGATGAAACAATTATTCAAATGTTTACTCATTTTACTAACATAAATAATAGTTTAAAAGTACTTGGAAGGGTTTATCCAAATGAATAACTTGTTAGAAGGTGCTCCGAAGTCTTCCAAGAAGTTGGACACCAAAGGTGATAGCCATTGTTGAGGCTTGGGATCTCACGGTGCTGAAAATGGAAGAGCTCATCAGATCTCTCATGACTCACGAGATCGCGATGAGATCAAATGAGAAGGAAAAACAAAAAGAAAAGGAGAATCCAAAGAAGAAAATGATTGCCCTCAAAGCCTCCTCAAGCAAAGAAGAGGAATTAGAGGAAGAGGACGATGACGATGATGATGACAAGATAGCTCTCCTCACACGAAAAATCAAGCTCTTTCTACGGAGAAAGCAACAAGGAAGAAACAAATACAAAGGAGAGAAGTCTCACAATGACAAAGAGCTCAAATGCTATGGTTGTGGAAAACCGGGGCATGTTAAAGCAGATTGCTACCTAGAGAAGAAGAAGACTTCAAAAGGGTTCAAGAAGAAAGCTCTTAAAGCAACATGGGATGATAGTGAAGAGGAACCCTCATCCGATACGGAAGAAGTGGCCAACATGTGCTTCATGGCCAAGGACAATGTGGTATGTAGTTCTCCCTCTAATGATAGTGATAATGATAATATTGTTGATGATGACTGTGATGATGATGAAGTAGGTGATGAATTTGATGAGTTGCTTGAAGAGTTTAATTTGTTAACACTTAAATATTAAAAGTTGAAAAGGAAAATGAACGTATGGTTAAGAAGTATGCTAGTAGTATTAAATTGTTTGAAGAAGAAATTGCTTGCTTGAAATCTAAGAATGATTAATTGAATGAGCATGTTAAATCAATTGAAAATGAAAATAGCATGCTAAAGGAGAAAAATGTTGATTTAAATAAAATGGTGCTAAATTTCACAAATAGGAGCAAGAACTTGAATATGCTCATAGGTAAGCAAAGGATGACCTTTGACAAAGCCGGTTTAGGATATCAACTGTTTCAAAAGAAAAAGAGCTATAAAAATCTTTTTGTTAAACTGACTCATTGTTATACTTGCAATTCTATTGGTCATAAATCATTTGCATGTCCATCTAAAGGTATAAAAAATAGATATGTTGACAAATTAATTTGGGTTACGAAAGAAACCGAGTTTAACACCAAATGACCCAAAAAGATTTGGGTACCTAAAAAGTTAACGTGACTTATGTTTGTAGGTTGAAGCTTCTCCCACTAAGGATCTGGAACATCCCATAACCTTTTTCGTATAAAATTTTTCTTTTCTTAAAACCATCATAAAACTATTGCGTAATAAAACACCAGAGTAATAAACAACGGAAGTCTAAATCTTATAAAACATACAACGGAAGTCTTTTACAAGTAAATACCATAAATCAATTGTCTAAATAAACATTTAAATAAATACATTAACTTAAAACATTTATTTGAAGTCATAAAATACTTAAAAGCTTTTAAAATATTTTATTTCATCTTCATGAGCCATAACCACAGGTCAATGTCACCAACAACAAAAACATCCACACAACAACACTTCATTAGCTACGTCAATCAATAGCTTTATCCATCTATTGGCTCCATACCTACACCAACGGGACCTAATTATGAGTATAACGCTCAGTACGTGATATAAACGTAAAACATGAAATTCTCATACAATTTCTATAGCATCATATAAGGTTTTATGTTTCGTTTCTATTTTACTATTCATGTCTTTCATCATTATTTCATGTCGGGCGTATAAAATCGGACCATACAAAAATTCGTTTACTGTTTCTGTCTTTTATTGTTTATGTGCCGAGCGTAACAAACCAGACCACATAAACATCTGTGTCAGGCGTGACAAACCGGAGCACAGTTCTTATCTTTGGTTTCTGTGCCGGGCGTGGCTAATTGGTCCACAGAAACAACTTAATTACGTATCTTACTGTTTTCATTTTGTTGTCTCATACTCTTTCAGTCTTTTACTGTTTATGTGCGTGTGTGACAAACTGGACCACATAAACATCTGTGCCAGACGTGACAAACCAGACCACAATTGTTATCTTTGGTTTCTGTGCTGGGAGTGACTAACCGGTCCATAAAAACAACTTAGTTACGTTTGTTAGGATTTCAAGTCTTAACATTGTTGTGCACGTACAATCATATCTAACGTGTTCCTTAATCATATCCTTAAAACGTGATCCGTCTTATCTAAGGATCTGAACTTAAATCTAATAAACATGCAAGCAAACAATATACGTTTCCATTCAATAACATAACTTATGCATTTAGCCAACAAACATCAAACGAAAATCCTAATTTCCCGTGATGTAGGTCCTTTCGGACAAAGCACATGCAGTAGCACGTACATGGAGTCCTTAGCTTTAACGAGTTATCACTTAGAGTTATCCTTCTCGAAACCTGAACACCAAAGGTTTCCTTACAACTATCCTCACTATTTCACACCCACACTTTCTTCTCTCTAACTCTAACTTCCTGAATTTCTTTTCATCCAGTTTTTCAAACCTCAACCATCAACACCTGAATTATTCATGCGAACCGAGAACCAAAAACTAATCTCCTTCACCATCACTAAAAACCTTCTCGGCCATGCTACTTTTCTTCCTCTCAAACTTCTTCTTTAATAAACTCAAGAAACTTTCACGAAATGTTGCATCTTCACAACTCCCTGTCACTGACTCAACCCAATATTCACATAATATCCAGAAGCAGAGCCTCCCTTCACGTTCAAAATCCTCACGCCATTTAGCAGAGTAACACTATGTTTTTCATCCTTTCAGAACATTCTCTCTTCTGTCTCTATTTATAGATAATATCCAACGGCTCCAACATTAATCCCATGAAGATGGAAGGCCATGGGACCAACTCATAATGATCAATAACTCCATAGACGTTCAGACAAACCAGGAGATGACACATCCTTCAACTTTCAGACCCTTAAAACTCTCTAGATTGCACCTTCATAAATGGCAGATGATCATGTTGGCTATTCTCTTTCAAGCCAAACAACCGCCACAATCATCCATTACACTTTCATTCAGAAACATCACTTATTTATGCCGGTCGATTGACGTCGGCTGATCTCCCTATGCTGAACGTCTGCAACGATCGACCGTAGTTCACGCCCTTCAGAATTTGTTTTATTCACATTATCCATGTATAAATATATCATTATTTCTTCTTTAATAAAATTCAAGTTGATATGATCATAATCAACTGCATCTATCAATACCCATCTTCAATTCCTACTTTTGTTTACAGGTTGCTCACACCGGTTGATCTCAATCAACCACCATGATCAACCTCTCCTTCAATACCCATATTCCATACTCATTTTATTGTTTACAGGTTGATCACACCAATTGATCCCGATCAACTACCATGATCAACCACTCTTTAAACATCATTCGCCACATCCTTCTCCAAATATACATATTCTAAACAATATATATATATATATTACTTCTTCTTAATAAACTATAATTTACTCTTCCAATAATCAAATTTTCAACATATACCATATATTTCACCATTCCTCCTTCATATTATTTCACATGTATAAATCATATGCCTTCAATCTTATAATATCCAAATACATCCAAATATATTTTCTCTTACTACCTCTACCAACTATCAATCCAATTAATATCCCCCAATATAACTTTAAGTATCTTCAATTGACTTCAATCTTTCTTATAATCTAACTATGAACCTAACGGGTATCATAATTCACTTATTCCAAATATATTTTCTCTTGACCAATATCTTTACTTGTCCAACTTAGCTCATAATATCCCTAAAATTAACACGTAAGCTATGTCTTTAGCTCAAAGAAGATTCAGGATATTACAGGATCAATGGTACTTGGACAACAGATGTTCAAGGCATATGATGGGAGAATTTTCAAAGTTTACCTCCATCAAGGACAAGAAAGGAAATGTGATATTTGGAGGTAATCAAAAAGGTAAAATAATTTGAACTGGCAACATAGGTAATATCTCTAATCCTATTATTGAAGATGTATTACTAGTTGATGGATTAAAGCATAACTTGTTAGGTATTAGCCAATTATGTGATAGAGGATATAAAGTTATATTTGAGGCTAAATCTTGCATGATTATTGATAGCTAAAATGGAAAAATTTTATTTATGGGTTATAGGTATGAAAATATCTATGCTATTGATTTATCTAGTATTTCATGCAATTTTGAAAAATGTTTTAAAGCTAGTGATTCTTATAACTCTTGGACTTGGCATAGGAGATTAGGACATGTAAGCTAGGATTTCAAAAAATAATCTAGTTAGGGGCCTTCCAAAAATCTCGTTTGAAAAAGATAGAGTTTGTGAGGCTTGCCAAAAGGGAAAGTAAATGAAAAGCTCTTTTTCTTCCAAACAATATATCTTTACCTCTAAGCCTCTCCAACTACTTCACATGGACCTTTTCGGTCCTTCTAAGGTTTCTAGCTTAGGAGGAAAACATTATGCTTATGTAATTGTGGATGATTTTTCACGTTACACATGAGTTTTCTTCTTAAGAACAAAGGACAGAACCTTTGAAGTATTCTCTAGCTTTAGGAAGAAAGTCCAAAACGATAAGGACCTTACCATTGTCACTATTAGGAGTGATCATGGTGGCGAATTCGAAAACGATCAATTCGATGCTTTTTGTCCAAAACATGACATTGATCACAATTTCTCTTCTCCTAGAATCCCTCAACAAAATGGAGTTGTTGAGAGGAAAAATCAATCCCTTCAGGAACTTGCACGAACCATGCTCAATGAGACCAATCTACCCAAGGATTTTTGGGTGGAATCCGTTGCCACGGCGTGTTACGTTCTCAACCATGTCTCTATCCATCCTACCTTAGAAAAGACTCCTCACAAACTTTGGAATTGTAGAACTCCCAACGTTAGCTACTTCAAAGCATTTGGATGCAAATGCTTCATTCTTAATACTAAGGACAATTTAGGCAAATTCGATTCCAAGACAGATGTGGAATCTTTCTTGGTTACTCTTCCTCTAGTAAAGCCTATATGGTCTTCAACAAAAGGACATTATTGGTAGAAGAATCCATGCACATCACTTTTAACGAATCTATTCCTACCCCTAGTGTTGAGAAACCTATTCTAGAGT
This sequence comes from Begonia loranthoides, assembly GCA_022433065.1. Lineage (NCBI taxonomy): Eukaryota > Viridiplantae > Streptophyta > Magnoliopsida > Cucurbitales > Begoniaceae > Begonia > Begonia loranthoides. The sequence continues at coordinate 8,474,210 of CM039472.1, read as the reverse complement.
TAGAAAATGACTTAGAAAACCTTAGTCTAGGTGATAAAGGGAAAGAGATTCTTAAAAGTCCTCCTCAAGAATCTCAAGATCAATTCTTAGAGGGAACCTCGAATGTAGATAACCATAATGACTTACCAAAGGATTGAAGGTATGCTGAAAGTCATCCAATGGTTGATATTCTAGGTGATCCAAATTTAGGTGTCAAAACTAGATCCTCCCTTAGAAATATGTGTGGCAATATGGCATTCATTTCTCAAATAGAGCCTAAGAATTTCAATGAGGCCGAAATTGGTGAGAATTGGGTGTTAGCTATGCAAGAAGAATTAAATTAATTTGAGAGGAACAATGTATGAGAATTTGTTCCTAGGCCTAAGGATCATTCTGTTATAGGAACAAAATGAGTTTTTAAGAATAAGTTAGATGAAAGCAGTATTGTAATTAGGAATATGGCGAGAGTAAAATGAGAAAGGGCAAAGGATGAAACCTTCAAAATGTTTTCTAGTTTTAGGGAGAAAGTGCAAAATGAGAAAGATCTCTCAATTGTTGAAATCTGTATTGATCATGGTGGAGAATTCAAAAATCAAAGGTTCGAACTTCTTTGTCATGAGTATGGCATTGAGCATAATTTATCTTCACAAAAAACCCCAGAACAAAATGAAGTTGTTGAGTGGAAAAATAGATCTCTCCAAGAACTGGCTCGAATCATGTTTAACAAGAACAATCTTTCAAAATATTTTTGGGTGGAAGTTGTTGCTACGACATGCTATGTTCTTAATCGAGTATCTATCTACCCATCCTTGATAAGACCACTTATGAGCTATGAAATTGGAGGACTCCCAATGTAGGTTATTTAAATCATTTGGGTGCAAATATTTTATTTTAAACACCAAGGATAACTTATGTGAATTTGAGTTTGAAACATAATATGAGATTTTTCAAAGTTATTTCTCAACTAGTGAAGCCTATAGAGTTTTCAATAAAATGACTCTAGTTGTGGAAGAATCTATACATGTTACTTTTGATGAATCTCTCCAACCATCAAACAATATGGAAGTGAATGAAGACCTTGAAAGGGAAACGGAAACGGAAACCCTCAATTTTGGTGACAAGAAGATTGCTAATCAAGTGAAAACATCCCAAGAGACTATTCCTATGGAATACCCAATGATTGAAGTATGCGAAGTGTAATACTCTAACTTTTTATACCAGACTTTAATAAGGATAATTGAAAGGTAATCGGGGTATTACCAAGAATGTATTCAGATTGTTAAGTCAAAGGGGTATTCCCGATAACATTTTCTCCATATACGTGATGTAATCAAGTGTGGGATGGGTAGAACATTACATTGTGTATAGATACGTGTTATTTTATGATGTGTATTTATGGGAAAAGTGTTAGGGGGATAGTAGTTAAGTAGGAAAAAGGTGAGGAAATGTTGTTCTGGGCATTTTCGGACACCTACGGATGACTTACGAATGAGACGTGTCATCTGTAAGTGCATTTCTTGTCGCCCCTGAACCTTGGGATGACTCAGGATGCGATTTTACGTCCTGATTTCACCTTTGTCGTGAGGTTTTGGACGAGTCCAAATTTATGCAGACACGGTTGGCTGCGTCCAAATTGAATCTGTCCAATTCCTGGACGCTTTTGGACAGATACAAACGTGAGTTGTGGATGCCATATCACGTATGAATGGCCGATGCAGAAGACTCCAGATGGGAGTTGCCTCTGTTTGCAGACTCCATCCTAGTCCGAATGGTGAATTCAGACAGTACAGACGAGATGAGGATGTCATTTCTTGTCTGTATGCACATAATTTGCCTTAGGGATTTTACCCATGCGGACAAATGCGGATGAAACTAGTGCGTCCGTACTCGTCTGAAATAGCCCAGACCTATGAAAAATTAAGGCTTAAATATTAGAATCTTGTCGTGTAGTCCATAATTGTACACTGTATAGACAGGAAGAGACCCTCCCCCACCCTCGCTTGGAGACGCCGCCCTCCTCCCCTCCATTGGTGTATCTCTGTCCCCCTCCAGGTACGATTGTCTCCCCCCTCGAGGTATGAATTTAGTGTTAAGCCATCCCCCTCCCATTTGGTATTCAGCCTTCCCCATTTCTGCGAGAGCTCCTCTTCCTGCGTGAGCTCTTCTCCCTCTTCTTGCATGAGTCTGCTTCCAATGTGAGAGAGAGTTGAGTGAAGCATCTTCGGTAAGCTGTGAGTGGTGAGCCTGTGTGAGTGAGTGTTTTAGGAGCTAACGTGTTGCCATCCGTGTGCTGCTATGAGTTGGGCTACCGTCCGTGAGCTGAGGAGTATTGTCCCTGTTAGTTTTCTTCAGTTTAGGTAAGGAAATGAGAGTGTCTTGGCCTATGGTGGCCCTACCCACAAGTAGAGTGCGTGAGTTTATGTCTAGTGCCCTATGTTATGTGAAATCCGAGAATTTTCAAGAGTAAATTTTACGTGTAAATTTTTCGGGTTAATATTTGGTCTTAACGTTGGAAAATTAAAGGATCATTGTCGATTCACGTTTGGAGCGAATCAAGATTTAAGGCATAGATTGAAAATTCCCAAATGGAAAAATTAAGTTAAGAAACACAATTGGCAAATTAATTGCGGCGATAAATGTTGTTGGGTAATGTTTAGAATAAGATAGAAGTTGCAGATGGATTAACTAACCTAAGCAATGTATAGTTAACTTATATATACATTTATATATTAAATGATGAGTTGGAAATAAGAAAAATAAAAGGAAAATGGATCGGAGATTGAAAGAAAGAAGGACGTGGCAGATTTGAAGAATTGGAGAGAAGAAATGAATTGAAAATGTAGGAAATGAAAAAAAAAAAAAAAAGTAAAATAATATAAGAAAAGCAAAAAGTTGAATTTAAGAGAGAGGTTGTTGTTTGGAAAGAGAATAGCAGAGTGCAGACTACGAAGGAAGAGGGAAAAAGGGTAGGGTTTCTTTCTTTTCTTCCTCCCTGTATCCTTCTCGTCTCTGCTTCCTTCGGCCGACAAAGGCGATTCGCGAAAGAGGAATGGAGCCGCGACTGCAAAGGGTTTCTAGGAGCATTCCGGCGACGACAACAGCTCCAGCTCGAGTCTGTCCTTCGATTTTCGGTGAGTAATGTTGAACTCCATTGATTTCGATGATGGGTTCTGTTTCGGTTTGGTTGGAATGCTTCGCTTCTACTACTGTTTTGGATGGAAAGAAATGCTAATAATTATGTCTCTTGCTTTGGTGTGTTGAATTGAAAATCTATGACTGTATGAGAGGGGTATTTGGATCGTTGTTAAAATATTGATTCTGTTCTGTTTTAGGGAAGAAAGTGTCGATAATGTACTCTTTGTTTTGTTCTGGTCCACAGATGAGATTGTGGTGAGATTTATGGTTTTGTTTTTGGGGCTTCGGTTCAGCTTCCGTTTCTAGCGATGAGTCTAGGAAGTTTTGGTCTTGTTAATAATTTTATTCATGGATTATGGTTAAAGGCCGAGGGGATGTGTTCTATTTTGGACTTCTGCTTTGAGTGTTGCTGTTGTTGGAGATTTTAGTTGGTTTGATTTCTCTGTTGGTTTGGTTTTCACAAAAATATGTTGAACATATTTAGCCACTTAACAGTCCTGTTAATAGCCTTCAATGGTGGGCTAGATGTGTAAGCTTTGAGTTTTCAGGATGTGTTATTCTAAATTGAAATTATTTGTTTATAGTCCACTGTAGAGATTGATTTGGGTTTGGTTTTCTGTCATTATTTGGACACTCTGATCTTTGGTTGATTTGGGGAATTTATTTTGGTTTAGTTGTTGCATGGGTTGAGGACTTGACAAATTGGGTTATGGATTGATGTTGATTCTCTTGAGGGTGGTTTAGCTATTTTGTTGAGATTAATTGGGGCTACAGTTTTGTTATGAAATCTAAGGAGTTTAGTCTCAAGTCTTGCTTGGATATTGTTTTAGAAACTGACATGATCACATCGGATAAACATTGATTCTGCATTAGATGTTAATGCACAGTGGATGGTTACTAAATATTGAAGTTGAGGATTATGTCTCCATGTATAGTTCTATTTTGTGAACTGTGGAGGGAATGATAAGTGGAATATCGATAGACATGAAACTTAGTTTCGGTTTAGGATCCTTTCATTATTCCTTGAGATATATTTATGAGATTTTTTTTCATATTTGACATGTTGTAGGCTCGAACGAGTTTGAGGACTTCGAGCCGGCACTTACGGTTGCTGCTCCTTCGTCTATGAGTAAGGACCGCCATCTACTTAGTTGCTTGCATCGCATTGCATAGTTTTCAAAATAAAACCTATTTTGTGGAATACCACACATGAAAAACCTGACGGGGACTGTTCGATAGCACGTCAGCTTTTTATACTATATATGTACGAAAGTTTTACACGTTTACTTTCGTGCGTTGGGTTTCATGTTTTTATATGATGATTATAACCTGTTTGGGCTGCATCCTCTCGACACTTTGTACGGTATTGGCGTCAGAGTATCAAGGGGACACCTCCTATACATCTCCTACTGCGTGGAGATGTTTTGTTTGCGCGCTGTGTGAAAATAGGAGACACTGGGAAGGTGCTGACGCTTCCGTGGGTTGCAAATCCCTAAACCTGATCAGGGTGTATCACAGGTGTGTCGTTGACGGAATTTGCTCATGACTCCCTGGAATCACGGGTGTGTCGTTGACGGAATTTGCTCATGACACCCCGGAAGACGGGTCGGGTCTACGGACCGCCGTCATTTTTCTTCCTCCTGCCTCATGAGGTGTTGCTTGCGTTAAAGGCCGCCTTTCTATGCGTTTGTTCGGAGGAGTACATGAGTGACCCTCCTTTTTCACGGACTACGATTTCCGGTATAAAACACGACGAGAGTATTTAAACCTATAGTTGTCTATATATACAACCATGTTTTCTTAAATCTTGTCGGAGGCCTTGGGCCTGATTTCTTTGAGACGAAAAGGATTTAAACGTTTTATTAAAATGTGCATGATTCTCCGACACTCATGGTTTTCAAGAAAAGGTAAAATAAGTTTTACACATGCATAGTATTTAGTATAAATTCTATACTGAGCTAGTCACTCACCCCACGACTCCCACCACTCCAGGTAAAGGAAAGAGTAGCAGAGCTTGCACGGATTAGTTGTAGACCTTGTTCCATTTCTTCCCGTTTTCTTTAGTTGAACCTTTATTTATTGGTAAGCGTAACATTGGATGGCTTTAACTTTTAATTTGGATGACTGTAGAAGAAATACTTAACTTGGTTGTTGAATACCCTGGGTTGTATGTACAGTACTTATTTGGATTTAAGGTTGATTATCTTTGCATTATTAATTATTCTCGCAATCACTAAATGGACCGCTGACCCATCACAAGTGGGCCACGGCTGGATATTTATACAAGTCTTCCGCAACAATTTAACTAGCCTTGGGCTGGGCGACCGGGTCTTCTACGAAGATCGGGTCGTTTGGCCCGACGTTTCTGTCCTGCCCCCCTCCGGGTCGTGACATGTTATGTCTAGTGCTCTGTGATTTCCTCATGGTTACTATTGTTAGATGATTAGTTGATATTATTAGCTGATAGTCCCTTGGCAGATCTATTGCTATTATTCCCTTGATTGATCTACTGCTATAATTCCTTAGATGATACCATGTTGTTATTTCCCTGTTGAGTGATAGTATAGATTCGTTAGTGCTTCGTAGATTTTGTTAGCTCTGTGGTTTCCTTTATTGATTAGCTCCATTCTGTTGTTTGCTATGTGACTCAAATGCCTTGCCTTGTTAAAGATGAATGCTAATGTTTAAAGGTGATAAATGGTTAATGCATGAAAGGATGAATGCTTATTGTCTATCTTACTTGCTATTTGGTGTAAACTTTAAGTGCTATAATTCCTTGGTTCATATCATTGGTGTTGTTCTGCCATTGGTTTGGTTCTTTGTGGTTTAGTTAAATCTCTTTGTGATAATCATAATTGTTAAATAAACTGTTAAACTCCCTCATTTGTAATATGTATATTCTTCTGCCATATCTCTTCGTGTCAATTAGAAGTTTTACTTCCCTAATTAATAACTCGTACTCTGAACTTGTATCAATACTCGTGATATTGAACTATGTTAGTCGAGCATGTTTAGTTGTTAATAATCTTGAGCATGTTAACTAACTCGAGTAATTAATTAGACTCACAATTATAATCTTAACTAGACTAAACCTTGTTTACCATGTTGATTAACTTAACTAGGGTAATTGATTAGACTTGAATATGTTTAATTAACTAGTTTAATTAATTAACTAGTTGTTCAATTAATAAATATCCGAGCATGTTGAACTAGTTGTTTAATTAACCATTGTTAATCACTTCATTGAGCGTGCTAATTAACTAGGACAATAATTGATTTACTAGTTAAGCATGTTTAATTAACTAACTAGAATAATATTAGCATATTAATCAATTAAGTTATACATAAATTATGCCATGTTTAATTAACTAATTAACTATAACCAACCCGAGCATGTTTAACCAAGTAATTAATATGAGTAGTGTTGGTTTTCCTTGGATCAAATTCTGTTGTGAATTCCTTCGTTGATTCCTGGGCCATAGACATTTCCTTTGTTGATAGTGTAGATTTGTTAGTACTCTATAGATTATTGTTAGTTCTGTGATATTTCCTTGTTGGTTATGTGATTAAATGCTTTACTTTGTTGCCTTGTTGGTTCTGTGATCATACGCGTTACTTTGTTGATACTCTGTAGATATTTCTTTATTGTTAGTTGTTCTCTTTACATCAAATACTTAGTTTCTGTGATGAATGATCAATGTCCGAATGCGATGAGAGTAGGATGATGAATGCGTGAAAGATGAGGAGCATGAATGGATTAAGAGTTCCTTAAATGTTCTGTTATTTATTACTTACTTGCTATCTAGTTTATATTCTCTATGATAATTCAACCATCATTTCCTTCATTCAACATATATATCGTTATGCTATTTCCTTTGTTTGATAACCATGTTAAATTAACTGGCATGTTAACTCAACTAGGCCTTAAGCATGTTTAAATGTTAAATCAAATAGAATTGTAATTGCAATTATTATTTGAGCATGTTAATTTAGTAATCTACTAGAGTTGAGCATGTTTAATCCTTAATTAACTAGAGTAATTTGCCTAATTGGAAGTGGAGCACGTTAATTTACGATTTGTTTAGTTAAGAGTTGTTAATCAATTGAGCATGTTAACTAATTTAGTTAAGCTAAGCATGAAGACAATTTAATTAATCTAAGCATGTGAATTAATGTTTAATTAACTAATTATCGATAATCAAATTGAGTATGCTTAAGTAATTAATTGGTTGTTTACTTAAATAATTGTAATTGTTCTCGATGCATGGAAATTGACTTGGACGACTACTTGGAATGATAATTAACTAGAATAAAAGAATGTTCAAATCATCTAGGATAATAATTGTAATTCTTTCTTGAGCATGTAATCATCTTGAGCATATAATTAACTAGGATAATAGACTAGAATGTTAATTGTAGTATGTTTACGTGATTAGAATAAAAGCATGCTTAACCAACTAGAATAAGAGTCGCAAATTTATAAGCACGTTTCATTAATTAGTTGTTTCCAATTCATTGTATATTGTTCTGTTATGCGTGTTAAATCTCTATGAACCCTTCATGATTTGCTATTTAATTCCCTTATGTTGTTCGTTGTTTTCAATTTGATATTATAATTGTTCTCTATTGTGCGCTTTTAACTACTGTTATCCATTGTATGCGCAATTTTAATTACAGTTACTTTCATTTGAATGTGCAATTCAATTATTGTTAAAGTTAAGTTATACTGCATCATGCATCATGTTAGTGGTAGAATGTGTCATCATGCATCATGCTAATAGAAATTAATAGGGAGTGCACCTTGGTGGTGGTACTCACTCATGCATTATGTGAGGAAAAATGTTAAAAAAATGAAAGAAAAGAATGTTCATGATGGCCGGGATATGCCTATCACTGGGAAAAAGCCTTGAGGGTGGGATACGCCTGAAGGGAAAAGAAGAAAAGAAAAAGAAAAGAAAAGGGAGTTGAGGTAGATGGGTAGTATGGTCTAGCCTGGCAGCTAGGATACACCCCTACCTTGTCGGGAAAGGGACTAATGTGCACACAGGAGGTTAGAAGCGGATTAAGCTATGTCATCTCAAAGGACAATCTCCAATCTCCAATCTCCAACTCGAAGTACGAGTAAAGAACGAACGAACGAATGTAATGAAAGGATTGGTGGCCCCCATTCCAAAAGAACTAAAGAGAGTTATAAGCATAATTGCATTAAACCATTTTCCTTACTAAGCCTTTGGGCTTATAGTTTACTTGTAGTGTAGGTATTTGTATGCAAAAATGATGAACAGCTAATAAAAAGCAGGGATGAGAGATTTGCACGGGCGAGACTTGTGGCTGGCTAGGCCAAATTAAGTAGAAGAGAAAACGGTTGTAAATAAATTGTATTTAATTGTTTAGTTTTCATTTCGCAAACAATTTATGCTTCCACTATGTTTTAAATAAATGATTTTATAACACTTCCGCATCTTATTAATTAGGTTTTCATAACAAGTTTAATGAGGGGTTAGTAGCGGTCTGGCTTTAGTTTCATACTCTGATTTATTTTAAAAGAGATTTTAGTAGTTTGGCAAAAGTTTTAAATTTAACATATTTTAATAAGGGTTTTAAAAAGTCAGGTCATTACACGAAGAGTCATCTCATGGATGATATTCTAGGTGATCTTGTAACGCCCCGTGTTATTAAAACCTTTTCCATATAAAATTTTTTCTTTCATTTATTTAAAACGTGTACTAAGAAAGCAGATCAGAGTAATTAAGCAGAATTCGATAATAATTTCAAAACATGGTTTCAATACTTAAACAAAAGTCCATTGTTTTACAAAATATTTACCATATTCAAAAACCATAATTACTGGTCAAAATTACTAATTTTACTTTCCATGAGCCATAACCCTCAGGTCGAACCCCGCTGATAACCCAAGAGCTCATTCGGCAATGTCTCATCCTCCACTAGCATATCACCGGTCTCATAACAATCACTTACTTCACAAGATAAAACAATAAGTGTAACGCTCAACAAGAAATAGAATGAAATGCAATGCTCATGCTCATGCGTGCTTATGCAGTCTATCTAAAAAAAGAACGTATCTTTTTTGTTTTTACATTTCATTACTAGAGAAATGATACATCTGTTGGTCCTCGTGGCATAACCATAACTCCATCCCTACGTGGGACGAGCTATTCATATGGGGTGTAACCACCTATGACCATCACCAATCTCTTCAGTTAAAGCATTGGGGATTTCTGGAACAAGAGAAGGGATACATCTATTGGTCCATGTGGCATAACCATAACTCCATCCCTATGTGGGATGAGCTATCCATCTGGGGTGTAACCACCAAGGACCGTCACCTATCTCTCAAACCCCCCACATGTCTATTTAGATTCATTTATTCATTTCATTAAACATGTCGTGCATATGTCAACATTTTCATAAGTCAGACTCATGATGCATGAATGTCATGCCATATTCAGTCCACAACAATGTACGGAATATACGAAAGGAAGCATAATATTAAAGTAGTGATATAACAGTTCACACTTAAGCTAAAACAATCAATTTCTATCCTCTAGCATTTTATCAATGAATCATGGGAACCAATTTAGATCTCTAGTTTATTAAAGAATAAATATTAAATAAACCAGAATTGTATTGGCAGAGAGCCATTAAAGAATAACTAATAAATAAGTCATGCATACATTGGTAGAGGCAGTTTGCAACAATATACAGAATATTTGGAAGGAAAACATGTCATTAACACATAAAGATAACAATAGTTCATTAAAACAATCCCTTCTATCTTGTGTCATTTATCAATAATTTATAAAGAATCATTAGGGAACTATTATGCTAGGAACATGTTATTAAATGAAGCATCTATTTATTATTAAGGAGCACTTCACTAAACATCAGGGAAAATTTATCACTTAACAGGGCCGAGCTATCAAGTCCGAAGCAAAATCCAAAGAACCATTAGCATAACACATCCCCTTAGTAGCCAACTCCTCAGTCAACAAGAATTACAGAGTAATATTAGACAATGTAGGACAATAGCTTATTTAGTTTCTCAATCCAATCCAAAAAGGCAGTAATCCAACAATAGCAGATTAATACTTCAAAGTAATTTCTCGTTGTCCAACACTTCACGGTTAACAACAAATCACAAGGCATCTTCCAAGTTATCCATCAGATTATAATTAACAGAGACTAAACTAGACCAATAATAGCACAATACTTCATAGCAAATAAACAAACTCATGTGTGATTCAGTATCTCAAACCATCAACAAATGGCAGTACCAAATCATCCAATAATCACCAGAACAATTCTTCACAATATTAACCGAAACAATATTTAAACAACCATAAAGTCCCATGATGTAGGGCCTCCACTGGCCAACTTTACATCCCATTTCTTATCTCACTTGAAGCTTTCCCACTGCTGAATCCTCTCCTTCAAACCAACAACAACGCGCAACACACTTCAAGGATTAAGGCAACAACCTCCCTCTTCTCTCTTTCACTCACGCACTCACTCTTTGGAAGAAAATAGAATAATGCCTCACCACTGTCTTGTACTCTCTCTTCTCGCACTCCTTGTAATATGAAGAGTCTAGTTTCTTCACCCCTCATCTACCATTGATTTATAGCTGAAGTCGAAGCTTCCAGGGGAAGCGATTGTTGATGGACAGTCACCTATATCGGGGTTCAATTCAATCATGCCATGTGGAAAGTCCCTTATCATTTCGGGAGAGTCACGTGAAAATCATCGGGAGAATCAAAAAATGGCTGTGGGAAGAAAGAAGTTTTTTCACAAAATGAAGTGGCACCGGTCAACATGAACAGTCGTAAATTTATAGAATAAGTTTATAGAAATAAAAAAAAAGAATAATATATATATTCCATTTCATATTAAATAAATATTGCATTCATACAAATACTAAAAGAAAATCCAATATCTAAAAGAAAATTTGGGTTTAAAAAAAATGGAATTCTTGCTGATACCATGCATAGTCGACCGGTCCCACGCGATTCACATGTCTGCCATTTCGTCCACAATTTTGTCTGCTCCTTCATCAATTTAATCCTGCTCTTCTCTCTCTATCGTTTTCTTAATTAATTTAATACTTTCCTTTCTCTATTAATCCACATAATTCCCGCTACTTCAAAATTAATTCCATACTTTCACAAATCTAACAATATTTCTACTTTAATTTTCATTGCATTATATTGAGTGTAATATGCACTATTATGAAACATATTTCTTTTTATAAAAATATTTATTTTATAAAATTCTCTATATTGTACAAAGAGGGATTTATCCGGGTATTACAGATCTATCTTTAGGTATCAAGACTAGATCTTCTCTTAGGAACTATTGTGCGAACATAGCCTTCATCTCTCAAATTGAGTCTAAAAATTTCAATGAGACCGAAGTTGATAAAAATTGGATAGTGGTCATGCAAGAAGAGCTAAACTAATATAAGAGGAGTAAAGTTTAGGATCTAGTTCTTAGACCAAAAGAGCACTCTATTATTGGACTTTTAAAAATAAATTTGATGAAAATAGGATTGTTGTGAGAAATAAGCTAGACTAATTGCAAAATGGTACAATTAAGAAGAAAGTATTGACTTTGAGGAGACCTTTGCACCAATAGCTAGATTAGCATCCATTTGCATGTTTTTAGCTTTCACTTGCTTTAAGAATTTTACTCTCTATCAAATGGATGTTAAAAGTGTTTTTCTTAATGATTTTATCATGAAGAGGTATACGTAGAACAACTCTTAGGCTTTGAAGCCCATGATAAACCATATCACGTATATAAACTCAACAAAGCTCTCTATAGTCTAAAGCAAGCTCTAAGAGCTTAGTATGATCATTTGAAAAACTTTCTTTTGGAAAGAGGATTTAAAATGGGAAAAATAGATTCCACCTTGTTCACCAAACACAATGATAAAGATATACATATTGTCCAAATTTATGGGGATGATATTATTTTTGGTGCAACAAACTATTCACTTTACAAAGAGTTTGTGCAGTTAATGAAAAGTGAATTTGAAATGAGCATGATGATGGAGCTAAGATATTTTCTTGGCCTACCAATCAAACAATCAAAATATGGAATCTTCTTAAACCAAGAAAAGTTTGTAAAAGAGTTGCTTAAAAAATTTGGAATGATTAACTCCAAGCTCTCTCGCACTCCAATGAGCACCTCCACAAAATTGAAAAAAGATGAGAGTGGTAAGTGTGTAGATCTAAAAGGATATAGAGGTATGATTGGATCTTTACTTTATCTAATGGCTAGTAGGCTGAATATTTTCTTTAGTGCTTGTTTATGTGCTAGATTTCAAGTTTTCCCTAAGGAGTCTCATCTAAATGCGGTAAAAATAATTTTCAAATATCTAAGTGGCACTTATGATTTGGGACTATTGTATCCTAAAGGAAGCTTTATGAATTAAATGGGTACACAAATTCTGATTATGCTTGTAGCTTAGTTGATAGGAAAATCACAAGTGAAACATCTCAATTTCTCAAAGGATCATTAGTGTCTTGGTTATCTAAGAAACAAAACTCTACGACTCTTTCAATGGTCGAAAGTGAATATAATATCGTCAGGAGTTGTTGTAAACCTAGGAGAACTATGCTTAATCTTATGGGAAAATCTCAATTAGGTGTGACAACACCAGCGCCATAAAATATCTTCAAGATTCATGTTCAACATTCTTGTACCAAACACATTGAGATTAGATACCATTTTATTTGAGATCACGTTCAAAAGGGTAACGTATCTCTTGAATTTGTCAACTCCAAAAATCAAATAGCCAATATTTTCACAAAACCCTTAGATGAAAAGACTTTTAGTAACAATATAATTCTATGGGTCTCTTACGATTTAATTCAAAGAAGTGTTTATGGGTTGACAGATGTAAGCAGTTCCTACCTATCCGTCTAGTGCAGAAGTCAACGTTTCTTGCCAGGTCATCTGCTACGATCACCCGCTATTAATGACTCGGTCACCTGCACAGTCACCTATATAAGAAATATGATAGAGAAATATGACAATCTCTGTCGTGTCCACGTAATCCCTAAGCAACTCCGACGATCGTCTCAGTCCTTTGGCTAGCTTCTCATCACCTTTAGAGAACCAACTTTGGATTTTAGTACTCTAAAATCGTTTTCCTCTCTTGATTTACTTTTCCCCCTCTCTCTATCTTGCCAAATCCATGCTTTAATCTTTCTAATTTTTCGGTAAATTCTCCTCTCTGAACTCTTGTCAATTTTGAGCTTCATGTTGTGAAGGAAAATTTTGAGCATTGACCTCTAACCAGATATTGTTCTAGGACTAATAAAGATTGAATTCATTATAAGACTAATATTAATGAGCTCTCAAACATTTACTCTAGGAGAGTAAACTTTTCGTGTTTTAGTTCATTGGGAATTGGTGAATTATTTGAGCATATTGGATTATCTGGGTTGTGCAACATTAGCAATGATACTCATGTGAGACTTATCTGTCTCTTTTATGCCAACATGTTAGCTTCGATACAGCCTCTTATGGTTAAAACATATATTCTCGGTCATGAAATAAAGTTAACTCTGAGAATTATAAATGATCTCATTGGTTTTTCTATGGATGAGCTAAGTGATGAACACTCACATTTTCCAGGACCCATATTTCATATCACAAGGAGAAGAACTTGAATTTCTTAGAAAGATTCATAGAAATCCTAACATTGATGTCTTCTACAAACCAAAATTAAAGGACCTCAATGTCAAGGGACAGATTATCCATCACTTAATCTCTCACACCATTTTACCATGTGATGGACACTGGGATTATGTGAGCTGCATGGATCTTTACCTTATGAAGAAAATCTTAAAGTGGTTGAACTTGGGTTATGTGGTTCTGAGACACATGAGTTATATCCTTTTGAATTGCAGCAAAAATTTTCCTTACAGCACTTTAATTTCGAAATTTTTTTTAGCATTTCAAAATTACAGTACCCTTGGGTGAGCCTAGAAGAAAGGAGAAGGAAATTGATGTGTACGAACACTATACTCTAGGTCAAATGGGCATAGTTCATGTCTGAGGTGAATGGACTTTCAAAGCCGATCATCATGCTTCCACCTCAGCTACACCTCCCCCCTCATCCCCATCCCCTCCTTATTAGGATGCAACAATGGAGGATGAGCTTTCTCCATCATCTCACCCTCTGTTCTCTTATCATAGGATCGTATCTGAGGAGGTTTGGAATACTCTCATAGCCAACATATCTAGTCTGACCTCAATTGTTGAAGGAATGTCTCAATATAGGAGATTAGACCCACTCAAGCAAAGATACCCTCTAAAATAGCTACACTTCAAGAATCGATGGATTATGAGGAGGATGAAGAATATACGTACTGATTTTTTTCTATAAAAAAAATTATTCCATTGATTATTTTTTTATAATGACAAAGGGGGAGAGTAAAGTCATCATAGACTTAGAAAGAGTAAATTCATGAAGTTGAAGGTTCAAATAATTTATTTTTGCAAGGATTTCATGAACATAGGGGGAACAAATATATAACTTATAATAAGTAATTGCCACCATAAAAAAAAAAGGGAAGATTGTTGGCTTAGGAAACTAAGTATGTTTGTTTTGATGATGATGGTGTTTATTTGATTATGATATTCTAATTTAGTGTATTGAAAATGCCATTGCAATTGGTATTTAATTGTTCTAAAATGTTTATTGAGTCTATGCAGTAGAGGACAAAATTTGAAAAAATGATATGGTTACGGTCGTCCAGACTAGAGTGGTGTTTTAACATGCAGACGCCTGAACTAGAGAAAGTGTTTAGTCACTGTCATCTAGACCAGAGTAAAGTTTTTATATGTAGACATCTAGACATGAAAAGTGGACATTTGGACATGAGACACGAGGAAGTTTTAAATTAACACTTCCATGAACAACCGGATCAAAGGGCGGAGGCCAACTGCGATAACCAACAACTTAAGTTGCGGAAGTCCATTACCTATTTTGTTGGCTCTAACAAGTCTTTAACAAATATATAGCGGATGCTCAAAACCTGCTCATAGATGCTCACAACTCGAGACTTTTGAAGAAAACTATAAATAGTGGTACTTTCAAATTTGAAAGCACAAGAAGAGAAACCATACCAAAATGCTCCTAATGTGATTTTGAAACTTCTCTTCAATTTTTGAGTGCTTAGCCTATCACCCTCATTCCCCAACTGGAGATTATATTTTTGTGAGAGTTTGGGCATTTGTGCTTAGTGTTCATTGTTCAAACCCTTTTACATATTCAACTTGTGATAACTTGAAGGGTGATGCTCTAGAATGGTCATTGTAAGACCAGATTGAAGCCTGAAAAATCAATCGATTGTAACTAGTAAGGTTATTGAGGAAAGAAATCTTCAAAAGGGAGCCTTGAAGGACAGAAACGTAGGTAAGGTTGGCTGAACTGCATTAACAAATTGTTTGCATTTCTCTCTCTTACTCATTTACTTGTTATACTTGTTTTTGCTAGCAAATTAGCTCTAACATCTTTAGTAATAATTTGTTTTAAAGTCTAAAGTATAAGTAAAAAGCTTGATTGATTTAATTAACCCCCCCTCCCCCCTTAGGTTAATTTCAATCTTATAGTTTGTGTCGCAATGCTGAGGTCCACATGTGTACGTGTGTGTCCATGATACTTGGGATCCAAGTGCTCTTTGGAAAGGTGATGCATCGATGTTGCCCTCTTAAGTTCAAATGTCATGTGTTATGGTCCAAGATACTTGGGATCCCAATGCTCTTTGGAAAGGTGATGCCTCAATGTTGCCCTAACATCTTTGATCTCTAACATCAGTCCTCTGCAATTCAAATCAACTGTCATTGGATCTGTTTGATTTGTTTCCCCTTTAAGAGTTTTTAGTTTGGTGAGAACTGTTGTTGGTTTTCATCTGAAAGGAGTCTTGTATATCACAGAGGGAGTGAACCGTGTTCTTTTCCTTGGATCTTATGTCGTATTGATGTAACATCTCGTTTCCGTTTGCCTTTCCAATAAAATTTTTTCTTTTTAAAACTTATTTAAAAATGCGTGAAGGAAAATATCAGAGTTAATAAATGCAGAATATTAAAACATATAATTATACTTTAAAAACAATATTGTCCACTAAATTGTTAAAACACTTAAAACCAACTATTTAGAGTCTTTAAAAAACATTTAAACATTTTTATTCCATTTATGAGCCATAACCCCCAAGGTCGTCACGCGCCTGGTAACACAAGCACTCGTCACCTCATACTTCCTCCACGTATGCTTCATTAGAATCACATTCATTACCTACATCACAAGAGAAATAATGAGTCTAACGCCCAATAAGAGATATAATGAAATGCAAGAATACTTATGCTGACTCCATGCACATGTCTTTCATGTAGAAGATAACCTATCCCTTATGTTCTTTAATCAAGTCTCACTATAATCTAGAACATTGGAGATATTTCCCGTAGAGAGAATTGATATATCATTAGGATCTAATCTAAGCAGAACCGTCACTTCATCCCTACATGGGAGAAGACAATTCTCTCAAGTAGATCTGTTACTAAACTCCTCAACCTCCAACGTTTATTTACATATATTAGATTCATTATTATCCTGTGCAATGCATGAATATGCAACCCTAATTGACATGTCTACGCATGATGCATGATATGAATGTGTGTCACACAACAGTTCATATTAACAACTTTAAATCAATCCAATACATGTTGTCACTAACATATCAATAAGGCAAAAAATCAACATGTTACATTCTATATCTAACAACTTCTATTTACACCCATCGAGGGATTATCATTTATCAACATCTTGTCTTTTACAGGTTATCATCAACAACAACAGAGAACCATATTCTGAACAGAATATCATTGTCAACCTTATTTGTTCAGCAGTAACTAAGTGGCATAGAACAGCTTAATTCATTTCATGTTTCCTTTCCTAATATTTCCTTAGCACAATACCTGACAGAGCATGGTTAACCAAACCTCAAAATAACTACAGGTAAGAGCACTATTCTAAATCACAAAAACATTATCAACAAGAGGTTCTCTATCTAAGTATCTATTATTAGCAGACTTTTTATCCTAATATCAAATAAAGAGTAGATCAACCAACAAGGCATATTCATTAGCAGATTTATTCCATGTGATAATAATTGAACTGAAAACAATCTAACAATAGAATCTCTATATTTAATACGATGTATCGATCAACAGATTATCATGTTGCACAGTCTTAGATAGCAAACTCAAACAATTGATCAGTAATATATCATAAAAAAAAACTAAAAATCACCCTACTCTTGTGATATAGGCATTTTCAGGCAAAACACATGCAAATCTCTTACATTCCTCCTTGCTAAACCTTCACTAAAGAAATTGCTCCTGACGAAACTCTTCTCCTTCAGCACACCGAACTCCAGAAAACAAGAAGAACAAGAAAATATCGAGAGAGGAAACTTCAAAAGACTAGAAGACCATTCCTCTCTGATTTCTGCCTAAACTCTCCTTATACCCTTCGAGAAAGTTGAGGAGGCACAACCACTCAGTTTCCAGTTGTCCCCTTGAATTTCTAGAAGTCAGTTACTCATTATTCTAGCTGAAGGTCTCTGTTTCGGTCGACTGCAAATCACTAGAACTTAGAATTTCCATGGCAATGATCGACTGCAACTCATCGTCGATCAACTGCAAATCCAAATTTTTTGAAGTACCGGTCGATCACCACCTTAGAAGACGATCGACCAATGCCAAATTCAACACACTTTGTAATATTTTTCCTTTGGACCTGGTTGATCACTATCCTTCAGTTGATCGATCGCTTCCAATCTCGATGGCCACCGTAATATTTTGATCTTCAGATTATCGATCGTTTGCTTCCTTAATCGACCACCATTCATAAATTTCTCCAATTTAGTTAATCCCTTCATCATATAAATAATTATATTACCCAATTATTGCTAACTTATCCATAATCTCATCATCTTCAATGATATAACTACTAAAAACATTACAATACCCCTTGTCCAAGTACCACGTTTCACTTAATCGAGATTTTACGTGTAAACAAATTTTTTGGCTATTACAATTGATTGATCCCTTACTTGGATTTGTATTGGTGGTAATTAGAGTTAGAGCTGTGTGGAAATCTCAGTTGGTCGGCTAAGTTTGAGGACACCATTTGGTTGGGTCCATGTTGTCGATTGATTGAGAATGTGGGTTGCGCTTTCCAATGGACTAGTTGGTGTCATGACTTGGCCCCAGATCCCCTCAGGAACCGCACCCCGATTGGATTCTCTCGTCTGAAGAATGCCCACAAACTCAGAACTCACTACGAAACTTCATAATAGAACATTACGTTATTGAAATTGAGCCACACAAATATAAAATCCAACTCGAAAAAGAAAGTTATGCACATTATTTATTTTATAAAACTTTAGCCAAAAATTTATTTTCCAAACATGAAGCAAACTAAAACTAATACAACAAAATAATATCCAAACTCTCACTCTTGCCCTACGCTATGTCCAACAGATTTTTGCCTTTTTATCCTTGAGCTATTTCCACCCTTCCTAAAAAATTTAATAAAAGAACCACAGTGAGCTTTTTGAGCTCAGTAAGAATCTTAAGTTAAGGATTCAATAAACCATACAAATATCACATTTAACCATGTACTAAGCCCTACATGATTAGCCCTCACAACCTTAACTTCAATTTTCAATTTTGATCAACTCTCATAATCAAACATCCCATAATTTATGTTAATTAAATTTCAAGATATTTCTTATCAATATCTCATCTATGTGTTACACTTTTTTATGTAAGAAATTTGTAGTTCATATGTGTAAATGCTTAGGCCTATGATTTTGGTAATCATATCCTACTTATTTCCTAATTCTCATGTTCAATTTCTTTTTATGCACAATTTGATTTCACATGTATATATATATTAAATACCTCAATCACATATCTCATTTGCTAAATTTTTTTAAGGACAACCTTATCCCATGGTTATATATATTTCAAGTATCTTTTTCTCAAGTTCTCATGTGCCATACCACTTTAAGCACATCTATACTCCATGGATATTTATTTCTTATTTTTCACTTCCAACTTTAATATAATTATTTATTTTATACTAATCATGTCCATTTTTCTCATTATTTTCATTGTTTGCTTTTTATGAAACTAACTAGATATTTCTAATTAATGTCTAATCTCAAACCATATCTCATGTTTTTCTATAGTTTATCTATCACCAACACTAGACATTTCTAATGCATGTCTAAACCTCAAACTATCTAAACATTTCCATTCATGTCTAACATAAATTAAACCTCAATCACATAATCATCAATATGAAGGGCTTCCTCAATATCCATATAAAACAATACCTAGACACATAATATTATGATCATTGCCTAGATGCTATAACTCCAAACTCATTTCTAGACATTTCTAATTAATGCATTTCTCAATTAATTTCTCTATATGAAGAAATCTATATAGTGCGTACACATGAAATAAACCCATATTCCCTCATTATTTGGCCTTGCGGATGTCCTACCCTATAAACAGGGCATCCACTCCCAAGTCACATTTCACATTTTCTCACTGGTTTAGCATGTCTTTTCATGTCAAATCTCTTATATAACCATTAACCAACATCAAACAAACCCATTATGATTATAACAATAATTCAAGCTCATACTAATAGATATTTCCACATTATATAAACCAAGTTTAAATCATAACATTCAACCAATATTTTCTCAATAATGCTCTAACTGAATGTATGTACAAACCATTCTTTCAATCATCATAGTATCTCAAATTAATACTTATATTCCTTCATAAAAACAAACTTCAAGATCATTTATTTTATCAATAATTTTAAATCATATCAAACCAAGTTCATCAATGTCCAACAACATGCAACCCATGGATTTTACATATAATCCCATAAAAACAACTTGCATCACCTAATCATGCAATATGAGCATAATTTACTCAATCACCAAGAGTAGAATTCTTGCCTCTTGGATTTTTTTCTTTGGTTACTTACAAGACTTGATTATTAGATCAAAATAATCCTCTTGAAGAGAGGAACAATTCTTCTCAAGGGATGGAAGGTCAAATCCCTTTTTTTACCCACTTTCCTCTTCCTTTTTCATCTATGCTTCTTCTTCTCCTTTCTTTCTCTTTTCTCTCTAGTTCCAGTACGAAAATGGCTAAGTCTTAGCCATTTCTCGACTTTCCTAGAAAGTTCATGGGGGTAAAATTATCCTTTTATCTAATTTATTCATTAATTTTTACCATTTTACCCTTAATTTCATGGAAATTCACAAAAATACAATGGTTAATTACCCGTAACTACTCTTAGTTTAAAATAACTAATCTAGATTAGTTATAAGATAATCTCCATTATTACAATAATTAATCATGATTAATTAATCTTAATTACCCTTTAATTACACTTTAATGACACAAACAGTCTCTAACCTATGGATCACATGTGGAATAACCCCATTGGTTATCCAATTTTATTACATGGCAACATATCTCATTGTCTTAGAAATATTTCTCTTTTTATACACGTCTCCAAATTCTCACTCTAAAGTTCTATTTAAAGACATATTCCAAAATATTGCAGTTTTAGACTCATCAAACTTCCAACTTGCATAACTTTTTTATGCACCCCAAGGTCCAATCACCCGATCCCAAGCCAAGAAGCTCATTGCTTACTTAACGAGCTACTATTTTGTAGGCTAATGGAACTTGAAGAGGAACCATTACGTGATGATAAAGAAACACTGCAGCATGTACTCTCTTGGAACCCAACAACTTCCAATAAGCTAGAAGCTACCTCCCACGGTTTTGATGGATCTCTAATTTTAGGGTCCAATGATGCCTAATTGAAGGAGATATATCATTTTCCTATTTTGATATGTCAAATTAGACTATACTGGATTGAAAACTATTAGTTGGATAATGTTTTGATTAGGATTTGGTTGTTTGACTTTATTTTGATTTGAGGTGCTCGGCTAGCATGTTAGTCGAGCCCTCATGCCCATTTTTTGTGAACTTCAGGGCAATTTTGTAATTTGTCTTTTTGTTTTCATTAGGGAAGTATTTAGCCTTCTCTAATGAAACCCTAATGCAGTTTTGAAACCCATTTTGTAGCTGCAACCTTGTTTGAAGGATACTCTCAAACAACCCTCGGTGTGCTCAGTTTGCTTCATTGCAATCCCAACACCAAAACGTCTTCCTCTATAGTTTCTTGATTGATCTTGGAGGGAAAGATTGGTACTAGCTCTTCCAGCATCTTCCTGTGGAGATGTCATTGGCGTGAGGAGTTAGAAGATCAAGTCAAAGCCAAGGTGGAGAGGCCTTTCCTTGAAGGACCCAAACTAGTCGCAATCCTCGGCCGAGTGAGGGCTTGCGAACCAACTTGGTGCTCTGTTCTTTTCCTCTTTTTTTTTTTGTTGAAGTTCTTGTTGTGTTTTGATCTAAGACTATTTGCCCTGTTATGTTTGTGGAGTACTGATTGGAAATTGGTGATTTGGAATTGGAGATTTGGAGTTGTGCATGTTATTCTTGAAGAGCCGCAAAAACTGTTTTTCTTGAACTAGCATTTTCGAGTAGGGTTTTCTTCCACGCATAACTCTGCGTGTGCAATTAGTTTGAAGGTGGAATTTGGTAGTTTTTTTGTGTTATGTGATTGCTAGTTGTCCTCTAAATTTGGAGTTAATAAGCTGTATGCAACTCGAGTTCTATTCAATCTAATTTCTGTGCCCAGATTTTGTGTTAGCCGATTACTAGTTTCATTGTGTTGACATTTAGAGACTTGGGATCTATCACTCTATTGCATACATCCAAATCCCTTTAATCTAAAGCCACACACTTCATTTATGTGTCTAATTTATGACCTTAAAATGGTTTGAATTGATAATCACAATAACCTTTTCAATTTATTTTAAATAGTAACTATACTCATTTGTAGCACATTCATTCACTTTTGTGTAAAAATTCATATATTAGTGAGCATACAATCAATTGATCTCATTTCATCACCATTTAATAATCTAAGGTATCTACTATTATACTTTTTTTAGTTTTGAAATGTGTATTCAATTGATTGGTCAATCTCCTCTTCAAAGTCATTTCATGACTTATTATCACTTAATTGTGTTTAATTATACAAAAAATATTATTAGGGTTAATTCTAGTCTAGATCATTACAGTTGGTGTGTCACTCACCAGGAGCTTTTGTTCTGTCATGGCTCAATTCCAACCTCTACCTTGGTCTTGACCATGATGTATAGGAGAGTCAGAGTTGGATTTGGGGATTTGAAATCCTAGTTATAAAAATTGTTTTGTACGGGGGTCGTTCGTGAGTATACATCCTTGGAACTGTTCTTTGTCAAGTATGTTTTTGTTTCACACTCCTGCATTGTAGCGGGGGAGATGTTACCTCTTCGGACTTTTTTTTTGTTCTCTCTACAGAGCTGATCATGCATCAAGGTAAATGTCTAGTACCTAGGGATAGATGGATTTTCTAGGTTGTTCAGTAAGCTTCATCGTTCATCCTCTTGAGTTTGAACCATAGTTCTGATGTGGTATATCGTTGACTCATTAGAGGATATTCTAGGGGAACCTTTCTGTTTTGGTGTTTGGGCATCTCGTATTCCCAATTTACTCTTTAGTTTGATCAATGCTCGAATGCCTTCATGGATGTTGTTAGTTGTTCCTTTGGGTTGTTTGATCGGTTGTTGTAACTTTAATTTTTAGCATCCCATTTTCTCTTGAGATTTCAATGGCGACTGTGTATTGTACGTCATGTGGTGTGTAGACATCTCAGGGTTGTGTATGGTACGTTAGTGCGTAAGTGGAAGATTTTTGGATGTCAGTGTTAGGTTCTTAACTTGTGGTGTCTCATCTGGTATCTCAGTCAAATTCTCTTGGGTTGCATGTACTAGAATTCACGGATTGTTAAGCTTTGTTGGCTGACAGACCCTTGTTAGGATTCCTTTCCCCTAAATAGTCTCGTTGTAAATTAGGTGGGACAAGATGTGTGTCAGGTTCATGTTAGATGGTTTGGTCTAGGTGCACTCGAGGGTTGAAGTGCCAGTTGTTGAGTGTACCACATCTGACAGTCTTTGTCTAAGAACAACCATAGGCAGTCTACACTGGTGCATCAGACATTAGTTTCCAGTGTTGTTCTAGCATGTCAGGGTATAGGGGTTACTCATGCACGTCAAACCCATGAATTTTATATAAATAAATTTCCACGCGTTAATTTTTTTTGTGATTTTCAGTCAAACGTTAAAAAGTTGATCTGTTTTGTCCCGTTATGGTCACGTGTGAGTTTTTTGGTCAAATAGTCAAAATCAGTGAATTTAGGAATCTCCGAGCAATAATTTAATTGAGGGAGTTAATTTAGTAAATTATTTTGATTAAAGAATTATTGTTGGTTAATGTTTTGAAAGAGTCAAGATTTGAATCGGATTTTGAATTGGATTTAATTAATATTATAATATAATATAATATTTTTATTTTATAAGAGTAATGAAATAAGAAGAAGAAGAAGAAGATCTTCTTCTTCAGTCAACGGCCGAGAGGGAAAGCGAGAGAGAGGGGAGGGAGACACGTCAAAGAGTTGACGATTTTCAACGGTGGATTCAGGTTCCTGACATTCAAACCAACAACTTTTGTGAAGACTGTTGGTAGTTATTTCTGTTTTTCCCCTCCGTTTTTAGAGTTAAAGTTTGAAATTTATTGGCTTCGGGTTTGGGGATGGAAAACTCAAATCTAAGGGAAATTTTTGGTTTATATTGGTAGAATAAGAGTCTATGCAATGTTATTTGTCATTGGAAGTCGAAAATTGGGTGAAAATGGTGTGTTTTCTATCAGAAAATCATACCCTAATAGTGTTTAGATTGACCACTACATAGTGTTCGATCGAGCTGGGAGTGCACGGGTCAATTTTTGGTCAACCAGAATGCGTACGATCGATCATAGTAGTTGACCAAAGATGCGAGTTTGGTTGACTGCATGCTGCTGGTCGACCATTGATGCATGTCCGATCAGCTGCAACTGTTTCTGCCGGGCACCGTACTGTTTTTGGTCAACCACAAACTAGGAAGATTGTCCAGGAATGATCCCAGGTCGACCGCAGGAGGTCCCTAGTTGACCCCAAATGATATGTTGTTACGTTTTTAACTCGATTAGGTTCCTAGACTTGGTATAAGCCCTTCCACCTGTCCCTTGTGACTCATTGTTGAGTCTTAGGTGATTTAGGGCTTGTCTTATCAACCGCTGAGAGATTTTGGTTGACCGTCCACATGTCTTATCAACACTGAATGGTCTTGGTTGACCGTTGTTGAGTTTGGTCGAAGCTGCAAGGTCTCAATTGACCTTTGCTTTGCCTCGACAACTGTTGAGTGGTCTTAGTTGACCACTGTGACGCCTTGTCAACCTTTGTTGGGTTTGAATGGCCTCAGATATATCTTCTTTTCTACTGAGTTGTTCTGGTCAAGCGAGCCATGTTCCGTCAATTGTTACCATATCATGTCAACCGGTGGGTCTTCAGGTTGCTATTGAGGTGTCAAGTCGGCCGTTGTTATGTTTTTGTCGATCGCACTGTTTGTCTTCCTGGTTTCTAGTTTCATATTTCAGACTTGGCCTCTTGGGTATTCCTAGATTTGATTTCCAATTTGGGACTAGTGGTTGTCTCTAGAGACCGTCGGATTCCTAGTCTTCATTGAGACTTATATGTTATTCCTTTGTGTGATTTTTGGGATGTTGACATCGACCTTGTTATAGGTGTAGGATCGATATACACCTATAGGGGGGGTGAATATAGTGTTTCTAATATTTTCGTGCGATATTTTAATCTCTAATAACCCTAAGTGATTTAATGCATATAATTAAAATATCGATAACAAATATATGCAATAATGTAAAGAGTAAGGGTTAGAGAAGTGCATACAATATTTGTTTACGCGGTTCGGCAAACTAGCCTACGTCCGCGCTCCAAGTTCCACTTGGAGATACACTAAACAATTGGCTTATAGGTGCCAATAAACCGTTTACAAATTGACTCTTAATATGAGCGTCACCTTGACTAATTATAAAGTCGTCAACCTTTGACTCTTATAAGACGTCACCCTAAACTTGACTATTGCGGGGCGTCATCCAATGTTTGACTATTGCGGGGCGTCACCCAATGATTGAACTTACGGGCATTCAATCTAGCCTACGACTATTTCAAGTGTTTTGGGTTGTCACCCTAGTGTGATGAATTCTAAGGACATCACCCTTTACAATCAAACACAATAATAATGGAATCGAAAATTTACGCACAATCTATCTAATCTGAATTCTCCCAAATTAATTCTCAAGTTCGGAATTGGGAGAATTGGATTTACAATTCAATAGCTCACAGTGATTAGAATCGCGTATTAAATTTGGTAGGGCTTCGCCTCGATTCTCGGTTCGTTATGGAGAGCTTGGAGTGATCTCATTTTTATAGACACTGCTCAAACAGTCAACCTTATGCCAAAACGGTCAACCCTTTTAACTAACAATTGCAATTCTTCCCGTTGAGATTTGACCGTTGGGAAAATATATATGGTGCAGTCAACCTTTTCCTTCATGCAGAAATTCTGGAGCAATCTGTCCATTTCGCAGTCGACCGTGCAGTCGACCCTTTCCTTCGTGTAGAACTTCTGGAACAATTTGTCCAATTTGCGGTCGACTTTGTTGATGGACCTCTAGTGGACTTTAGAAGACGGGTGAGAAAAAGGAGTTTTCAAATGATGCGGTCGACCTTTCGTCAAAGCGGTCAACCGTTTCCTTCATTGCAAATTTTTTTGGCAAGCTGTGTTTTTTCTGCTTCACAGTTAGGTCGACCGTGAGGTCGACCCTTTCCTTCATGGATGCCCATCAAGGTCGACCTTTTGCTCCTTCTTCCCCTTCTTGATTTTCCTAAGTCCCAAAACGATGTGCATTCACTACATGGACTTAGATAGACATGTTAGCACACTTTAATACCCTCAACATGGGTATTTTTGATAAATTTGAGTATAAATATAATGAATAAAAACGTTGAATACATTATCAATAAAAACACAATTAACCAACTTATTATTTTCATTACATTAAACCATTTGGTCATTATTAAAATAAAACTAAGTCTAACAAAAAGGCTAACAATCTCCCCCTTTTTGATGATGACAAAATCTTAGTTGGTTATACTAAAACCTAAACATGTGCATCAAATATTGCATATTAGATTTATCCAATTTAGTTAGGCAATCTATCAACCAACTAATCCATGCAACATGTTATAAAACTCCCCCTAAAATATATCACAACTTATACACCATTCTCCCCCTTTTTGTCATAATCAAAAAGTAATTCTAAGGGAGGGGAGTCCAAACATAATCAAGAAATGTTATCAAAATAAGATTATCAAAAGATTCATCGAAGAAATGCTCCCCCTTAAACATTAACAACATGAATAAATTTAGGGAATATGTATCAGAATCCAAAGACAATCTCAACAATAGTTTCAACAATTAATTCTACCAAAAACAAATTTCTCCCCCTTAATCAAAGAATCTATCCACATATCAAACAAGGATGAGAATCAAGCATAAATCATCAAGACTATTCAATATATAATTTAATTACTCCTAGAGCAAT
>CM039472.1:8399464-8447336 GCA_022433065.1 Begonia loranthoides | reverse complement strand
CAAAGTTTAACCTAGTGAAAGTAAAATTTATCAAAGATTATAATTAGAATCAACATTTGAAGGCCAAGTCAATAATCTCAACACAATTATATTTTCTCCCCCTATTTCGTTATTCAAATTCAATTCAAGGGAGAAATTAACAAAAATCATAATTAACAACTTTTCTACTATTCTCCCCTTATATCAATCTAATTTCAATTCATGGAAGAAATACATTCTCAAAAGACAAAGCAATTTATTCTAAACAATCATCCAACTTGGCATCCAACAACCCAATATTTTCATTAACATTTTCAATTTATATATATACAAAAAGATTAAGCTAACAATGAACTTAAGAAAAAAATATTCTACTAATCCAAGTCAACCAATTTACTCTACTCAATAAAGGATTCATACAATTCAACGATCTTTTAAACCGAGACAAGAATATAAATTCATCATATTGATGTCATAAATCAAAACTATGAATGAATCAACAACTTATCGTTTAAATCACAACAAATATCCAACTTATATGCAACCTATCAATTGAAGCTAATCAAAGATAAACTAACAAATTCAAGAGATAATAGACAATTCAAATCCTACATACCAATTGGAGAAATAATCAAAATCACAATCTATGATATCTATCAATTCAATCCAAAATCAAGATCAAATTATCTTTCAAACCTAACCAAGAAAATAGAATTGATTCAACTCAATTCCAAACTAAGAATTCAATAATCAAATTAAATCAATTAAAACAAATTGTATACCTCCACCAAGTTTATTTCAATTTTTAAAGCATTGGAGGCATTCTTGAAGGTTCTTGGGAGAATCTCCAACCTACAACACAATCAATTCGAACTCTTTGATACCCAAACCATTTTGGGTCCATTGGTTATAAGTTTGGTTCCTTTAGGAACCCACACAAATTTAGAATTTAAATTGCATTTAGAATTTAAATTAGACTTTGCATCTAAAGGATAAACAAATTTAGATCCATAATTTGATTTCAATTTATCATTTAATTTTAAAGGACAACAAAAAGATTTATGTCCAACACAATTGCAAGAATTACAAATAGATGAACTAACAAATAGATTAGTGTAATTCTTTTTCTTTGCAAAGGGTTCATAACCAATTCCGGCTTTATCGAATGTAATCCTTTGCGAATTCAAGAGCATATTTAAATTTTTGCTCCCATTTGTGAATTTTAGCACAATAGAGTTCAAATCATTATTCTTTGTTTTTAATTTACAAATATCAATCTCAAAAGATTCAATTTTAGCATTAGCATCAAGAGTAGATTTGGATTTAGCATTCAAAGATTGAATCTCATTTTCATGTGATTTAATATAAGTGTTCAATTTATCATTTCTATTTCTCAAATCACTAATCTCATGTTCATGACATTTAATATTAGTAATCAAATCACAATTCTTAACATTCGATGAGTCAATTTCATTTTCATGTGACTTGATAGTAGAGTTCAATTCATCATTCAACAAATTCAAATTACCACTATCATGCTCAAGAGATTTCAAGGAAGCATTAGACTCATCAATTATGTTTTTCAATTCAACAATTTGATCTTCAAAAGATTTGTTTACACTAGCATGCTTTTTTATCAAATTGCTATGCTCCTTTTTCAACAATTTATATTTATCTTAGAGCTCATTAAAACTATATAACAATTCATTAAATAAATTATCATCATCATCATCATCATTAGAATCCGAATTTCTATAGTAGTCGTTTACCTTAATACTTTTGGCCATGAAGTATACGTTGATCTCTTCCTCCTCTTTTTCGGAGGATGAGCTTTCTACACTTCCAATCTTTTGATTTGTGCCTACATGTGTTAGCTCAAGAGATTTCCAAATATCATAAGCACTAACATATGATTGAACTCTATCAAATTCATTTTTACTCAAGGCACTATACAAAATATTCATTGCTTTAGCATTTAAGTTCCAATTCCGTTTATCTAAATCATTGAATTCACAAGTTGGTTTAAGAAGAGTTATTCCCTTTTCAATGATTTTCCATAAAAAGTAATTAATAGATTGTATAAATATTTCCATTCTACACTTCCAATACAAATAATTACAACCATCAAAATGTGGAAGTGCAGATGTACATTGTCCTAATTCGTACATGTTGGAGTCCATAATGTGCATATATATATATATATATATATATGACTACAAATCAATGATATTCAAGTAAATTTCAACAATGAAATTCAACAATTTATAGCAATGTGCACAATCAACAAAATATCACACAAAAATTTAAATACCCGCTCTGATACCAATTGTAGGATCGATATACACAAAAATTTAATGCATATAATTAAAATATCGATAACAAATATATGCAATAATGTAAAGAGTAAGGGTTAGAGAAGTGCACACAATATTTATTTACGCGGTTCAACAAACTCGCCTACGTCCGCGCTCCAAGTTCCACTTCCAGATACACTAAACAATTGGCTTACGGGTGCCAATAAACCATTTACAAATTGACTCTTAATATGGGCGTCACCCTTGACTAATTATAAGGTCGTCAACCTTTGAGTCTTATAGGACGTCACCCTAAACTTGACTATTGCGGGGCGTCACCCAATGTTTGACTATTGCGAGGCATCACCTAATGATTGAACTTACGGGCGTTCAATCTAGCCTACGACTATTTCAAGTGTTTCGGGTTGTCACCCTAGTGTAATGAATTCTAAGGAAATCACCCTTTACAATCAAACACAATAATAATGAAATCAAAAATTTACGCACAATCTATCTAATCCAAATTCTCCCAAATTAATTCTCAAGTTCGGAATAGGGAGAATTGGATTTACAGTTTAATAGCTCACAGTGATTAGAATCGCATATTAAATTTGGCAGGGCTTCGCCACGATTCTCGGTTCCTTATGGAGAGCTTGGAGTGATCTCACTTTTATAGACACTGCACAAACGGTCAACCTTATGCCAAAATAGTTGACCCTTTTAACTAACCATTGCAATTCTTCCCGTTGAGATTTGACCGTTGGGAAAATATATATGGTGCAGTTGACCTTTTCCTTCATGCAGAAATTCTGGAGCAAGCTGTTCATTTTGCGGTCGACCCTTTCCTTCGTACAGAACTTCTGGAGCAATCTGTCCAATTTGCGGTCGACCATGCGGTCGACCCTTTCCTTTGTTGATGGACCTCTAGTGGACTTTTGAAGATGGGTGAGAAAAAGGAATTTTCAAATGATGTGGTCGACCTTTCGTCAAAGCGATCGACTGTTTGCTTCATTGCAAAAATTTTTGGCAAGCTGTTTTTTTTCTGCTTCACAGTTAGGTCGACCATGAGGTCGACCCTTTCCTTCATGGATGCCCATCAAGGTCGACCTTTTGTGTTGTTTCGTCGACCTTTTGCTCCTTCTTCCCCTTCTTGATTTTCCTAAGTCCCAAAATGATGTGCATTCACTACATGGACTTAGATAGACATGTTAGCACACTTTAATACCCTCAAAATGAGTATTTTTGATAAATTTGAGTATAAATATAATGAATAAAAACGTTGAATACATTATCAATAAAAGCACAATTAACCAACTTATTATTTTCATTATATTAAACCATTTGGTCATCATCAAAATAAAACTAAGTTTAAAAAAAAGGCTAACAATAGGTTCCATAGATGTCACTGGTTTCAACCCTCACTTTCGATAGCGCGTGAAGCTAACTAGTCGGTAAGGTTGTCATGGTCGTCATTGAGATAGGGATTGTCATACTTTTTGTACTCAATTGCATCATGTTTTCAAAATGATATTTTATGGGATACCACACTTAAAAACTTGATGGGGACTATTTGACAGCACATCTGTTTTTATGTATAAGTATGTTTTCTCATGTTTACATTATCGTACATGGTTATGCTGGTATCCTGTGCATCTGTATTTATATGTGTGTCGGGAGGTTGAATCCTCTTGATGTTTTAGGCAATTTTAGTGCTAAAGCATCCCAAGGCTATCTCGTACAATCTTCTGCTGCAAGAAGATTGATTTTTTGTACACAAAAGGGTGATAAAGCATTGCTGACATGCCTCGGGTTTCGAGGTCCATAAGTCAAAATAGTGATGGAATGGTGATGACGTGTCATTGAGTTTCGAGCCCCAAAATCTGGCCAGGGTTTTTAGTCACACAGATTGAAGGTTGTTAGTCGTTGAGTTTTGCTCGCCTAGTACCGATTCATTTGACAGGTGGCGTGATGGCTCGTAGCTCCATTTGTTGACAACCCTCGTCAATTTGAATCCTATAGGTAGCTAGTTGAGAAACAATCTATCATGAGCAACCTTATCCGTTGTCATGATTATTTGAGTAGTGTCGGAGCTAAGCTTTGGCTAGTCGACAACTTGAGTGATGTGTTGGATCACTGTCATTTTGATTCCTTTGTCTCATGAGGTGTTGCTTTCGATAGATAGTCAAATTTCTGTGGTGTGTGCTAGATGGGTCCTTGTGTGACCATCTTTTTTCATTAATGACATTTTTAGATGGAAAACGATGTTGACATATTTTCTGATATAGCTGCCTATGTACACAGTAGATTTTGAAGAAGCCACATCAATGACCTTTGGTTTGTTTAATTAAAATGATAAAAGATTTATGATTTAAAATCCATATACAGTAAAAGAGAAGCATGATATTATTTTCTAAAGGATGAGAAAAATTGTTTTTGCATGTATTGCATTTAGTATAGATTCTCCTACTGAGTTTTTCACTCACCCCTTAAACTTTATTTTTCTCAAGTTCAAAGTATAGGTTTGATACAGGGTTGTGGTGGCGCATTGTTGGTGTACCTCTTGTGGGTGCTTTGACCTTCCCTGGGATGAGTGGAGGTTTGCCAGTCCAATCCCTTCGTCTCTGGTATGTTTGAGATTTGTTATTTTGTTTGGTTCAATTCTTGCATAGTACACTCTTGGTTTATTTTTATATTATCTTGTCTCTTGCTGATAACTCTGTGGATCCCAACTCATGTGATTTGAGTTTTGGGCTTAATTTCATGTTAAATTTTCCACTTCATCCTCGCATTGGGCTGGGCGATTCGATTCACTACAAGGATCGGGTCACCTAACTTCATAATTCTATTAGGCCCACCTTTGGGTCATGAAAGATGCATCTATGAGATTCAGTTTTCATTGGATGCTCAATTATCTAAATTTGCCTTAGTTTTACTACTAAATCTTGTTTCGTATCATTGATAGGATCTCATCTTTTATAAACAATTAAAACTTGAAATATTTTTTTTTTATAAAACATACAGCAGAAGACTTTTTTTAAATAAAATCAATTAAAACAAAAAGAAATGTATTACAACAAAATTTATTTTTTTTTTAAAACTTTTAAGAGTATACATGTTATACATTTAAAATAATTTCTTTCCTTTAATCGTTCATGTTTAGTTTGGCCAGCACAATGTCTCACTGTGAAAACCCTTCATCAACTGCTCATTTTCATTTTCCATTGGTGTCGTTACCTACATCACAATACATAAGCTATGAGTCTAATACTCATAAGAATGAATATCTAAAAACAATAACTGTGAATATGATATGCATATGTTGTGTAGTTTAGAGTCATACATTTCCATCTGATCTTTCCTTTTTACGTTTATTCCTTTTTAACCAAATAATAGTCTAGACAATTGGAGAACATCAGTTCAAGGGAAAAGATACATCCTATAGTTCTCTTAGGCAAAACCATCACTCAATCCCCAGTCGAGGATGTAACATCCCGATATTTTTAAGATGGATAATTATCCGGATATTACCAAAGACGTTCGGAGCGCTAAATCAATAAACATTTCAGTAACATTTTTTCCCGTATACGTGATGAAATTGAAGTGTTGGGATTACAAGGATATTTCATTACGTGTTTATACGCGCCATTCGTGACGTATATTTATGAAGGAAACGTCGTGGGGATCACATTGAATGCGAAAAGATAGTGAAAAGTGGAGAAAAAGGGTTGCAAATGCTGGCTATGGAAGGTGCGGACGATGCGGATGACTCGAGGCAGCGTCCGAACGAATCTGTTTAAAAACAAGAGCTTTGTGGACGCCGGCGGACGATGCGAATGACTCGAGGCAGCATCCGAATGAATCTATCCAAACTTTGGGACAATTCGGATGACGCGGACGCTAGACGGCATCAAAAAATGGATTTCGGACGGTACAGACATACGTTTGGGACGCCAATATCTGTCTGAATGCCCAATTTTGCTGTGTAGTTTTATGTCTTTTGGACGATGCAGACGATAGATCATCGTCCGCACCAGTCCAAATCACACCAGATCAGCAACAAAATAGGATTTAAATCAAAATAAAAAGGACCTAAATCCATGGAAACGTGACCAACGACACAAAAATCGCACCCCCAAGCCGAAAGCAGGCCAAAAGATAGGGATTTTGTCCCCTCTACGTGTGTAAAGTGTTCTCTGGTGAGTCTTTACTTAACCCAACTCTTCCCCACTTTCTTCTCCACCATTTTGTGATGGGAGGAAACTCTACTGGGAAGGGAGGTCAAGGAGCTGCTGTACGTGAGGAGTTTCAACTTCAAGGGTAAGGAATGGGTTGTCTTGGCCATTTGGAGGCCCTAGACCCAAGTATTGTTGTGTGTGTGAGTTGTTTCGTTGTCTGGTTTTGATTGTTTCTATAGTTGCCTCACTTTCTATATGATATGAATGTTTTGTTTTCTTTTGGTATGTTACTGAGCTTGAATAAAACAGAGGAGAAACGTATGTTACTGAGCTTGAATAAAACAGAGAAGAAACATTTAGAACAGAAGAAAAGCAAGAATGAGTTCTTTACAGATTGTTCTAAGTGATGACAAAGAAGTTATGATGTAATAATTCTATGTTTCCTTTACAGATTTCTAGTGATGATATTTCTAATGATGTTAAAGAACTTATAATGTTAGATAAATGTTCAAATGCTTCATGTTTGGTTTTAAGAGACCTTGTTGATTATAGTCTGTAGTGTGATGTTTAAGCATACAATCAATTCTAAATGTTATTCCCTTTGCTAACGAATGAGTTTTGTGAATCATGAAGTAGTTGTGGAAAGGTAGAGAATAATGAACTGAAAAAGAGGATGTGTGATGAGCATGAATGAACTTTGATTTCCATATTGATATTCCTTTTATTGTTTTAATTTCTAAATTATGGATTTGATGCCTATGGAATGAAGTCTGAATTATTATGATATGAATTGTAAACTGAGTAACGAAGGAAAAAGGTTTAGTTAACTAAACAAATGAAGGAAAAAGGTTTAGTTAACTGAACAAACGAAGGAAAAAGGGTTAAGGAATTAAGATGCATGAACGTTGTCATGAATTCAATTAAAAGTATGATTAGTTAAATGTATTTCTGCTGATTAGTCGAATAGAAACACCTTTCGATGTTGTATTTACTGTTGCATAGTTAATTAGATATCTTACATTGTGTGATTCACCGCTGTTCACCTTAAGTTATGAAGCATTTCCGTTGTTCTTAGCCAGTGTTTTACGTTGACGAATACTTTCCTTACATGTGAAGGCATATTCTGTTTTGTGATAATGAATGTTAATAGCACAGATAGTTAAATGCTATCATTACTTTCGTTATGTGAAGCATGTTAGTTTTGTTCATTGTTTACTGTGGATTTTCTAAAGTGTTGATATTTTTTCTCATATGTGCTTTGTTTGTTAGGAAGAAGTTAGAACAAGTTCATGCTAATAGAAATCAGGTAGGGGGTAACCTTCAGGGTGGTACCCACATGCATAAGTGAGGAAAATGCTATGTTCGGGACGAGCGGGAATCGTCCGTCACCGAAGAAACCCTAAGCAGGATACACCAGAAGGGAAGAAACTCTAAAGGCGGGATACGCTGAAAAGAGGAAGAATTCTAAAGGCGGGATACGCTGGAAGAAGAAAGAACTCTAAAGGCGGGATACGCCAGAAAAAGAAAGAACCCAGAAGGCGAGATACGCCTAAAAAAAAAGGGAACAAATAGGGAGTTGGAGTAGATGGGTAGTCCGGATCTAGCCTAGTAGCTAAGATACACCCTCACCTAGTTGGTGAAGGGACTAGCATGTGCATAGGAGGTTAGAACCATACAGCTAGGCCATCTCAAAGGACCACCCTCAATCTCCAGCTCGATATACGAGTTAAAGAACGAACAAAGAAAATGAACGTAATGAAAGAGTTGGTTTGGGTGGTCCCATTCCAAGAAGAACTAAAGAGAGAAATGCATAAATTGTTTTCTCCCATCTCCTTACTGGGCGTAAGCTCACGTCCTTACTTGTGGTGTAGGTAGAACGACAAATAGATAGTAAACGGATAAGAAGTAGATAAGAAACACATAATGAAGCAGGGATGGTTGATTTCACATACAAGGGATTCGAGCTGGCAAGGCAAAGATAAAGGAAAGTAAACAGTTGTGAATCAATGAAGTTAATTGTCAAGTTCTATTTGATAGACGTAATGTTGAATGGCTTAGTGCTTCCTTTGAAAGATTTCTTACGCTTCCGCCATGATTTATAAAAGGTTGTTTTATAACGCTTCCGCAAGACTTTAAATAGATGATCTTCATTATAGTGTTTACGCTTCTGCATATTTAATAAGTTGGTTTCACTACAAGTTTTTAAGAAAGAGTGGTAGCGATTCGGATTTACGCACTTTGATTTATTTCAAAAAGAAATTTCAAATTTTTAAGCCTTAATGATTTACGAAAAATCTGGGTCATTACAGTTGGTATCAGAGCAGTGGTTTTAAAAATGATTTCGTGGATTGCTCTGATCATTTTAAAAACTGTTTGTAGCTCACTTGTTTATTTTAATGCATTTCAAATGAACTATAGTAAGTTGTGCTAAGTAAAGAGATTTTGTAAAAGTCACTATAAGTAAAGTAAAGAAAGTCAGTCGAAGTAAAGTAAGACAGCTTGCCTGCCAGCACGAGTTGCGATGTGAAAATCCTCTATCACTGTGAGTATACTTCCTAATGCTTTCCTAATACGTTAATAATGCATGATTTCTTTATTGAAGTACGATAGTTCGATAGACGGAGTGTTAGTTGTAAGAAGTAGTGGGCTTAATGAAGACGGGTAGTTCGTTTGTTTAGAGTTATGAAATTGCGACCGTGTCAAACGTAAGTTCGAATGATGTACTCAGAATTGAGACCTTGGATTTTGATGGATGGATGAATGAATGACGATATTCTGGAACTGTTGCAAATTTCTGTAGGATGTATGTGTGAGCTTGCGGGAGTCTGAACAAGGGAGACTCTAGCCAAAATTTTGCAGAGTAAAACAAAAGAAATTGCCAAATGAAGTTAAATTAACTGGATAGTTGACCAAAGTTGCCT
Source organism: Begonia loranthoides (assembly GCA_022433065.1). Classification (NCBI taxonomy): domain Eukaryota; kingdom Viridiplantae; phylum Streptophyta; class Magnoliopsida; order Cucurbitales; family Begoniaceae; genus Begonia; species Begonia loranthoides. The sequence continues at coordinate 8,437,967 of CM039472.1, read as the reverse complement.
AAGCAACCAACGTAAATTGGACCCATTAGATAGTAGGCGTGAATGCTTGGGTTACCACGAGTTAGACGGGAGACAGATTATTTAAGGACCAACCGAAGTGGAAGGAGAGGATTCCACCAACCAATAAGTATCCCCTTAATACGACCTTGAAGAAGAACTTAACAACTAAAGTTGGACTTTATGGCAGGGGAACCAGATCAAATAAAATAACTTGATTTCTACATAGGGTAGTTTTCCTACAAGGACGAGAATGATAGAAGACCAACTAGGTGACCAACTAGATAGTCAATTGCGAACGCCTCAACAATTAGGGTAAATCCGAAGTAGAGAAGTAGGATTCCACTAATAAATTAGTTGATTCCCTAGTATAACCTCGACAAAGGACTTAGAAAAATTAAGGTTGGGATCTTAAGAAAAGAGTTGGAAGAGGAACCTAGTGGAATTGTGGGGGTTGTAGTTAATCGAGAAGGGCAGACTAAAAGTGCGCTAGGTTAGATTTCCAAAAAGAACGAGAGGTTCATGGCCTTGTAGGGTGGTATGGCCAACTTGTATTTAAAGGCGGATTAAGTGTTGAACTCGAGTATTGGATCAAGTCGAATGGATGGTGGACTTGGATTATGTTCTCCACCTCGATTCAGTTTCACTCAGGATGACCAAGAACGTGACTGCACAGAGACGGAAATCTGGGTATGGATGATAGGAACGAGATAGTTGAGTGGAAGGAACGTAGATTAGATCGACTGGATAGTGATGAGTCAGATAGTTGAACGAGGACACTACATTGACTTATGCACAATGTACGAACAAATCACGAGCAACGAGAGTGGATTTGATAAAAGACTAATCGAAAGTGAACAGATGGAACCACCCAAGAACAAAAACATAAGAAGAAGGGTATGAGTGGATGACTCTCAAAGACAAGTAGACGCGTTTCAGTATAGGGGAGACCCGCCTATCACTGAGAGAAGGCCTCGATGGCGGGATACGCCAAATGGGACATATATGCTTTGTAGTGAGAACCATGCCAAGTAGACGCATTTTGGGATGGGCGAGATCCGCCTATCACTAGGAAAAAGGGGCCTTGGAGGCGAGATACGCCAAAGAGGACAACATCTACTTGTGTTGGAGGATCATGCCTTTTACTTTGTGGAACATTTATGACTAATAAGATTTCCTCTAGCCAAGAAAACTGACCACTGGGCCTTGACCTTGGGAAGGGAATATGAGCTTGCGCCAAGGCGGTGCCGTATTCACGAAGAGCTTGTGGAGAAGTTTAGTGTAGAACATCTAATTTGAAGAAAATGAGTGGAAAATTTGACATGGGACATCAAATTTAGGAGAAAAGGTTGCAGGTTCAAGAGTTGAACGGCAACAGTGGAGTAATTATCGGATTAAGGTGATATTTTGAGATAAGAGAGTTGTCATTTTGCTCTTCATGTTGAAGAATGACTATGATTATGGCGGTTCTTTCTTCGGAAATGATGTAATCAGAGTGGCGAAGCAGAAGCATGGTGGCGTTTGAGCGCGAGAATTTGATCAATCTTTGGTACAAAAGGAGCTATTGGATGAAGTTAAGAGGCTAGTATAGGTAAAAACGAAGTATTGGGATCATTAGAAGGGCTACGTTATCAAAGGAGGTAGCTAAGAGGAGGTTTTATGTGTGGGTTAACGTTGATGAGTGCAGTAGAAAGGGCAAATTTCGAGGACGAAATTTATTTTAAAGGGGGTAGTATGTAACATCCCGATATTTTTAAGATGGATAATTATTGGGATATTACCAAAGACGTTCGGAGAGCTAAATCAATAAACATTTCAGTAACGTTTTTCCCCGTATGCGTGATGAAATTGAAGTATTGGGATTACAAGGATATTTCATTACGTGTTTATACGCGCCATTTGTGATGTATATTTATGAAGGAAATGTCGTGGGGATCACGTTGAATGCGAAAAGATGGTGAAAAGTGGAGAAAAAGGGTTGTAGACACTGGCTATGAAAGGTGCGGACGATGCGGATGACTTGAGGCAGCGTCCGAACGAATCTGTTTAAAAACAAGAGCTTTGTGGACGCCGATAGACGATGCAGATGACTCGAGGCAACGTCCAAATGAATCTATCCAAACTTTGGGACAATTCGGACAATGCATACACTAGATGGCGTCCAAAAATGGATTTCGGACGGTACGAACATATGTTTGGGACGCCAATTTCCGTCCAAATGCCCAATTTTGCTATGTAGTTTTAGGTCTTGCGGACGATGTGGATGACAGATCAGCATCCGTAATAGTTCGAATCGCACCAGATCAGCGACAAAATAGAATTTAAATCAGAATAAAAAGGACATAAGTCCATGGAAACGCGACCAATGACACAAAAATCGCACACCCAAACAAAAAGCAGGCCAAAAGATAGGGATTTTGTCCCCTCTACTCATGTAAAATGTTCCCTGGTGAGTCTTTACTTAACCCAACTCTTCCCCACTTTCTTCTACACCATTTTGTGCTGGGAGGAAACTCTGCTAGGAAGGGAGGTCAAGAAGCTGCTATACGTGAGGAGTTTCAACTTCAAGGGTAAGGAATGGGTTGTCTTGGCCATTTGGAGGCCCTACACCCAAGTATTGTCGTGTGGGTGAGTTGTTTCGTTGTCTGGTTTTGATTGTTTCTGTAGTTGCCTCACTTTCTATATGATATGAATGTTTTGTTTTCTTTTGGTATGTTACTAAGCTTGAATAAAATAGAGGAGAAATGTATGTTACTGAGCTTAAATAAAACAGAGGAGAAACGTATGTTACTGAGCTTGAATAAAACAGAGAAGAAACATTTAGAACAGAAGAAAAGCATGAATGAGTTCTTTACAGATTTTTCTAAGTGATGACAAAAAAGTTATGATGTAACGATTCCATGTTTCCTTTACAGATTTCTATAGATTTCTAGTGATGATATTTCTAGTGATGTTAAAGAACTTATAATGTTAGATAAATTTTCAAATGCTTCCTGTTTGGTTTTAAGAGACCTTGTTGATTATAGTCTATAGTGTGATGTTAAAGCATACAATCTATTCTAAATATTATTCCCTCTGTCTGCCGTAAGCATACTTAGAAGTTATATTTCCTTTAAGTGTGTGTAAGCAGGATTATCCAAGTACATTCTCTTCCATGGTTATGTGTTAATTGTATATGTTTTTCCACTATTTCGTGTAGTCAAAGCATGATAATTTCCCTTGTGTACTCAATTTAGAAGCATGCTAGGTGTTATAGATTCACTGTTGATTTGGTTGTTAAAAAGCATGCGTAGTCTGGTGAGATAATGGATCATAATCTAACATAGTTCATTTGCTATAAGTTGTCCATCAAAGAGCATGTTTAGTAGTTAACTTCTTCTTGATTAAGTAATGAGAGCATGATTGGTTGTATAGTTTCCCGTTGTTAAGATTGATTAGAGTATGATTTAGTTGAACAAAATACTGCTGAACAGTTGTGTAGATGCTATTAGTTAACGAATGAGTTTTGTGAAGCATGAAGTAGTTGTGGAAAGGTAAAGAATAATGAACTGAAAAAGAGGAAGTGTGATGAGCATGAATGAACTTTGATTTCTCTATTGATATTCCTTTTATTGTTTTAATTTCTAAGTGATAGATTTGATGCCTATGGAATGAGGTATGAATTACTATTATATGAACTATAAACTGAGTAACGAAGGAAAAAGGCTTAGTTAACTAAACAAACGAAGGAAAAAGGGTTAAGGAGTTAAGAAGCATGAACGCTGTCATGAGTTCAATTAAAAGTATGATTAGTTAAATGTATTTCTGCTGATTAGTCGAATAGAAACAAACACCTTTCGATGATTTGTATTTACTGCTGCATAGTTAATTAGATTTCTTATATTGTGTGATTCACCACTGTTCACCTTAGGTTACGAAGCATGTCTATTGTTCTTAGCCAGTGTTTTACGTTGACGAATACTTTCCTTACATGTGAAAGCATATTCTGTTTTGTGATAATGAATATTAATAGCACGGATAGTTAAATGTTGTCATTACTTTCGTTATGTGAAGCATGTTAGTTTCATTCATTGTTTACTGCGGATTTTCTAAAGTGTTGTATTATTTCTCATATGTGCTTTGTTTGTTTGGAAGAAGTTAGAACGAGTTCATGTTAATAGAAACCAAGTAGAGAGTAACCTTCAGGGTGGCACCCACATGCACAAGTGAGGAAAATGCTAAGAACAAGTATGTTCAGGACGAGCGGGAAACGTCTGTCACCGAAGAAACTCTAACGGCGGGATACGCCGGAAGGGAAGAAACTCTAAAGGCGGGATAAGCTGGAAAGAGAAAGAATTCTAAAGGCGGGATACGCTGGAAGAAGAAAGAACTGTAAAGGTGGGATACGCCAGAAAGAGAAAGAACCCAGAAGGCAGGATACGTCTGAAAAATGGAACGAATAGGGAGTTTTGGTAGATGGGTAGTCCGGATCTAGCCTAACAGCTAGGATACACCCTCACCTAGTCGGTGAAGGAACTAGCATGCGCAAAGGAGGTTAGAGTTGTACAGCTAGGCCATCTCAAAGGATCACCCACAATCTCCAGCTCGATTTACGAGTTAAAGAACGAACAAAGAAAACGAAAGTAATGAAAGAATTGGTTTGGGTGGTCCCATTCCAAGAAGAACTAAAGAGAGAAATGAATAAATTATTTTCCCCCATCTCCTTACTGGGCGTAACCTCACGTCCTTACTTGTGGTGTAGGTACAACAACAAATAGATAGTAAACGGATAAGAAGTAGATGAGAAACACATAATGAAGCAGGGGTGAATGATTTCACATACACGAGATTCGGGCGGGCAAGGTACAGACAAAGGAAAGTAAATGGTTATGAATCAACGAAGTTAATTGTCAATTTCTATTTGATAGACATAATGTTGAATGGCTTAGTACTTCCATTGAAAGATTTCTTACGCTTCCGCCATGATTTACAAAGGGTTGTTTTATAATGCTTCCGCAAGACTTTAAATAGATGGTCTTCATTATAGTGTTTATGCTTCCACATATTTAATAAGTTGGTTTCACTACGAGTTTTTAAGAAAGAGTGGTAGCTATTTGGATTTACGCACTCTGATCTATTTCAAAAAGAAATTTCAAATTTTTACGCCTTAATGATTTACGAAAAATCCGGCTCGTTACAAAGGACAGAGATACATCATCATGTAGTTCTTCTAAGCATAACCGTTGCTAAACCCCCCGTCTCACAATCGCCTATTTACGTTTATTCAGTTCATTTTAAGTGTCATTATCATCATACTTGCTTATAAACGTTTTCATAATGTGACGCAAGAACTATGCATGAAATCATGTGTACCTATCATCTACATGAACAAATTCTCTAAGTCATCAAAGTTCTATCATGTACACTCTATTCTCAAACCAATATAATCAACCATAAACCTATGGCTTAAACTCCTAATAACCTTTATAACTAACATAACCTCAATAACAATGTCCTAATTTCTTGTGATGCAGCCAAAAAAAGGCAACTACTTAAACTTCATTGCTTACCATGAATTCTTAATGCGGTTCCACAATTGAAATATCCTCTTGAATAACCACAGATTCAAGTTAGCAACACTCATAAACAATTATATCGTCAATGACTATATAACTTATCAAATATAAAATTTGCATACTATCTAGGGTTTCCATCCAAAATTCCATCTTCTTAAAACATCCATAACTTTCTCTATACTTAACTAATTCAATAAATTTCACCACCTATTTCTTCATTAAGATATCCTTAACAATATATCTAAGTGATTTTACACACAAGTTCCAAAAAGTTAGGTAATAAGCATCAAACATCAACCATTTGTTTTTACCACTTTCTTCACCTTTTATTGCTTTCCTTCATTATATCTATTAAAACTCCATACAAATTCTAAAGGAAACCTTTGTTACCTTTAGACTTCTAAGAGAGAAGAGGGGAAGAACTTTTGAGTGCTCCAACGTTTTCTTCATTTTCCTTTTTAATTTCTCCTACTCTTTTCATAATATAAATATATAATCTCTCTTTTCCAGTCTTAAGCTGGAGGTGTTCTCAAGCCAAGACATGGTGGTGATGACTCATTATGTTTTTTTCAATCAAAATATGACATTTCATCATGAATCAGGTGACCGTTCACATTATTGGTCGTCCAATTTTGTAATGGTGATCGACCACCATTCTTCTCGTGGCTTAATTTTTGCTTTCTGTAGAAATTTTGGTTGGCCACTCATAAACTAGTCAACCACAAATCTACACGATAGCTCCTGAATTTTAATCTGTTGGAATTTTGGTCTACCATTTCTTCATTGGTCGACCACAAATCTACCTGAGACTCTCCTATATAATAATCTACACTAAACTGGTTGACCACTTCTTCCATTTCAATCGACCACAAGTTAACCCATTAAATCTTACACACCAAACTTCCATTTTACTCTATCATCAATTCATCCTTAACAAATAACATCTTTTCAAACTAAAATTTCCATTAAACTAATCACCAATCTTATACTTATTCTAATAAAATTCGGACTATTACATTCCTCCCTCGATAAATAAATTTTGACCTCAAAATTTGTTCATTGAGGCATTCAAAAATATTCTTAATCTTTTTCACACATTTATTCTTCTCTCTATTTTATCCTCATTGTTTAATTTTATTGTTGTCAAAATCATGTAAATTCAATATCTTACATAATCACTTGCTAGGGGTTCAACTTCTGAATTTAAAAGATCAAAAATTTTTCTACTTAAAATTTACATCCCATTGTCAATGAAGTTTAATTATCAATTACAATCATTCATCATTACTAAGGTGTTGCTTCTTCAGGTGGAGGTGTTCGAGAATCCTCTCTAGGTTGCACCTCATATAGTCCTCCTCCTCCTCCTCCTCCTCCTCCTCCTCCTCCTCCTTCTTCTTCTCCATGCTCATATTCTATAAATTGTCGTATATAGCGTACCTCTCATCTCAATGACATCTGAGACTTATCCAATTTGTCCATTGTATCAATTAGTCCTTTCAACATTGAGGTCATACTTGCCATACCTGATAAAAGAGAATGATATTATTCCTCGGGCATTTATATTCGATGAGATGAGGAAGTTTGGGATGAAGATGGCAATTATATGTCCATAGGATCGTCAGACTATGGAAGGTGTGGAAGATCATTAGGAGGTGCTGATGAAGAAGAAGCTTGACTCTCACTTTTAAAAACCCACTCACCTTGCCTTTCCATTATTCCTATATGAGCCAAGGTATTATTATCATATATGTTTGTCCTTTTTTCTTTTCTTGCTAACTCATCCGATCGAATAATAACTCCAAAATGTTGCATCATCAAGGAAATAATAATATTATAGTGTAGACTTTTGGATGTACTAGATTGAACCTCACTCATGTGGTTTAAGATAATATATCCTAGATCAAAATGCTTATTATTAACTAATTTTTCCATAACATATAAGTCTATAAAACTTACATGAATATGGTGTCCGTCCTTTGGTAACAATATGTAGGATAAAATATGAAGCATAGCTCTTTCCATAACATTGAAATCTTTTGCTTTGGCCTTATAGAATCCACCAATATCTGAATTCTTATGAACTTGTCGTAAAAATTCCAACCCATGGTGGTATTTTGATGAATCGTGGGTCTGTACAAGTATGGTAATATTGCTCCACATTCATGAAAATATTAAATCTTATGATTTCATTAGTAGTATCATATGTAAATTCTATCTCTCGTCCTAAATATACGTCTTTCCAACAAGGGGTTGGGTTTTAAAGGACATATTTGCATAAAACAACTCGACTAACCGTTCATAAGTTACTCCTTTCAATGAGCATAACGCCATTAGTCCCCCATATTCAAACATTTCTCCAAGTTCTAAAGATTGGAATTTATGAAATAGCACTCTTCTCGAATAAATCAAAGTTCTATTCTTAATATCCTCCTCATACAATTTTCTGTCATTCGGGGTTCAGAATTCATTTGATAAGTATCTAGGCTAAGCTTGAAAGCAACCTCCTTGTTTGGATGCATTCTTTCTAACTGGTCGAGATTTGTTACAAATATAAATTGATACTAACAATATCCCCCTTTTTCTCTCAATTTCCCAATCCAACCATAGCTAAATATCCCTTTTTCCAAAGTACAACTCTATAGAGATACAATCTTCCTTTTCAAATGTATTTTAACAATAGTAATGGAATTCACAAACCAATTTTTCCTCTATAATTCAACTGACTCAAACTATTTCCGAGAACACAATCTCCAAACCCTAAACTAGGTTACTTTGAACAACTAGGGCACAAGGAAGCCAAAATCAATGCACCAAATAACTTACAATCTTGGAATCGGAACACCAAGGTCAGAACAGCACTTCATCTCCCAAAATCGCCAAAATTGCCTCCTGAGCCCTAATATTTATTTTACGTAAAATAACAAAATCTCGACTATGGGGTTTTAAATTTTTGAATTGTGGTCGACTACAATTTTAAGTGTGGTCGACCACTTTTAGTCCAGATTCAGTGGTCGGCCATTTTTATTCAAAAAATCCAAATGTAATCACTTCAAAATTTCCAATTATTCATTCCTCAAATTTTCAATTATCAATTCATAATTAAATTGTCATATATGATAGAAAACTACATAAACAACTCCTTATACTATAATTTTGTACATATATTATAAAAGATACATTGTTTTTATTTTTCCCCAAAACATAACTATTTTACAGAATACATCTATTTCATCACCTCAAGAGAAAATATCATTATCATATTTCTTTTCTCTTTTCACACAAAGTCGGACAATACTTGGCAATATGACCAATTTTGTCACACTTATAACATCTTCTAGAACCAGCTAAACATGGTACTGCTTGATTCTTTCTACACTTTAAACACTAACTTATCGTAGGCTTTACTTGAATAAACTTTTCTCTACTTTGTTGTTTCGCTTCTTCCAATGATCTCTTCACGCCTCGGGAACTTCCTTCACCATATCTTAATTGTGGTGAAGACGATTATCTATCCCAACATTATCTTCAGTCAATTCACCTTCCTATGCCTATTTCTTAAACTACTCCAAATTCTGAAATTGCTGTTCAATTATCTTAAACAATCGAGCAATGATTTTGTTTCTTTCTCTTATATTCTTTCTTAAGTCTTCCTCCATGTTGTTTTCCTGACAAATTAGTAACATACTATGAAATAACTTAACCATCTAATCCTAAGAACATAGTCATACTTAAAGTCAATGAAATATCTCCACATTGAGGCTTGTGTTGGTAAACAGTCTACATAACATATTTTAAAACCCGGGTGCTTTGATACCATATTTGTAGCGACCTGTTTTTTCTTATCCTTTATAAACGTTTAAAACTTGAAATACTTTTCTTTATAAAACAAACAGCGGAAGGTCTTCCTTAAATAAAATCAATTAGAACAAAAAGAAATGTATCATAACAAAATTTCTTTTTCTTTAACTTGTAAGAGTATGCATGTTATACATTTAAAATAATTCATTTCCTTTAATCATTCCTGTTAAGTTTAGCCAACACAATATCTCACTATGAAAACCCTTCATCAACTGCTCCTTTCCCTTTTCCATTGGTGTCGTTACCTATATCACAAGACATAAACTATGAGCTTAATGTTCAATAAGAATGAATATCTAAAAACAATAACGGTGAATATGATCTACATATGCTGTGCAGTTTATAGTCTTACATTTCCATATGATCTTTCCTTTTTTCTTTTATTCTTTTTTAACCAAATAACAATCTAGAAAATTGGAAAACATCAGTCCAAGAGAAAAGATACATCATATAGTTCTCATTGGCAGAACTGTCACTCAATCCCCCATCGAGGAAAGAGATACATCGTCATGAAGTTCTCCTAAGAAGAACTGTTGCTAAACCGCGCATCTTACAATCGCATATTTACATTCATTCAGTCCATTTTAAGTTTCATTATCATCATACATGCTTATAAATATTTTCATAATGTGATGCATGAAATCATGTGTACCTATCATCCACAAGAACAAATTCTCTAAGTCATCAAAGTTCTATCATGTGCACTCTATTCTCAAACCCATATAATCAACCATAAACCTAAGACCTAACTCCTAATAACTTTTATTACTAACATAACCTTAATCAATAATACAATTTCATTGAATCATATATATAACCATATTTATTAACATCATATCCTCAATAATAATATCCTAATTTCTTGTGATGCAGCCAGACATAGGCAACTACTTAAAATTCATTGTTTACCTTGAATTGTTAATTTCGTTCCACAATTGAAATATCCTCTTGAATAACCACACCTTCAAATTAGCAACCTTCATAACCAATTATATCATCAATGACTATATAACTTATCAAATATAAAATTTGCATACTATATAAGGTTTCCATCCAAAATTCTATCTTCTTAAAACATCCATAACTTTCTCCATACTTAACTAATTCAATAAATTTCACCACCTATTTCTTCATTAAGATATCCTTAACAATATATCTAAGTGATTTTACTCAAAAGTTCTAAAGTGTTAGGTAATAAGCATCAAACATCATAACCATATGTTTTTACCACTTTCTACACCTTTTATTGTTTTCCTTCATAGTATCTACTAAAACTTCATACAAATTACAAATAAAACCTTTGTTATATTTAGATTTTTTATGGAGAAGAGGGGAAGAACTTTTGAGAGCTCCAATGTTTTCTTCTTTTTCCTTTTTAATTTCTAACACACTTTTCATAATATAAATATATAATCTCTCTTTTCCCGTCTTAAGTTGGAGGTGCTCTCAATCCAGGACAGGGTGGTGATGACTCACCATGTTTTTGTCAGTTAAAATATGACATTTCATCACGAATCAGGTGACCCTTCACATTATTGGTCGACCCATTTTCTAATGGTGGTCGACCACTATTCTACCCATGGCTTAATTTTTGCTTTTTGTAGAAGTTTTGGTTGACCACTTATAAACTAGTTGACCACAAATCTACATGAGAGCTCCCTTATTTCATTCTCTTGAGATTTTGGTCAACCACTCATAAATTGTTCGACCACAAATCTACTAAAGGGCTCATGAAATTTAATCTGTTGGAATTTTGGTAGACCATTCCTTCATTGGTCGAACACAAATCTATAGGATCAAAAATAACCTAAGAGGGGAGGGGGGTGAATTAGGTTTACTAACTTTTTTATGCAATTGTAAATTTTCTAACCAATAGCCAATTTATCACAATAAAGAAATTAAATAACCATAATGATAAAAATAAGCTAAGAGTAGGGTTATAGAATTTGACACCGAGTTGTTAACGTGGTTCGTCCAATCACACCTACGTCTGCGCTCTAAGGTTCTCACTTTAAGGTGTATTCCACAATCGTTCTCGGTTACACGTGATTGATCTTGAGCAGGTGTCAATCTCACCGTTACAATAAACTAATTCTTAGGGCGTTACCCTTTTCTCTCGAACACAATTTTTCTCTACGAAAAATTTTGGACTCACAAATACCACAATCCTCACAACAACAAAATGATCTCACTCAAATACTTTGGAGGATGTGTTTACTACTAAAATTTGTGCACAATGGTTGAGTCAAAAATTCGGCAGAGCTTCGCTTAATGTTGCTTTTTGTGTCTCCCCTTCTTCGAAGTCCACCTATTTATAAATCTCCACAGTGCGGACGTCCTAAACTCCTTTAGGATCGTCCGCATCCGAACGTTGGAAAATAGCCATTGCAGAAATCTGGGCATTTGCAAATGACACGTCATCGTCCGTATCGTCCGCACGGATCATCCGAATTGTCCACAGAATTGGACAGATTCATTCGGACGCAGGCTTTTGTTGTCCGCAATCGTCCGTAGTCGCCACATCTTCACAGTTCACTTGGGGAAGCCAAAACATCGTCCTCAACTTCGTTTCAAGTCCGCACTTCTGAAGTGTTGCGGACGCCCATAGTTGTCCACACAGTCCGCATGTTAGCATCTGAATTGTCCCTCAGAATGGACAGATTCATTCGGACGCTGGCATTTATCATCCGCAGTCGTCCGCCTCATTCGCTCCAACATAGTCCATCAGGGGACGCTGAATGGCATCCTCAGTTTCAACTGAGGATGCTGAAATGTCCTCTTGTAGACGACTCTGTGTCGTCCGCCTCCAATCCGCAACCGTTCGCACGTACACAACACACTTCAGAATTATACGAGACACATCCTCTAAGTCACACGAACCTTTCTTTCTACTACATGGACTTAAAACAACACATTAAATATTACTAATACCCTTGATCAAGGGTATTTCCAATTTAAACAATTAATACGAGATTTATAAATTCAACGAATAAACAACTTCTACACTTTAATTATATTACTCATCATCAAAATATAAATTCGCCTAACACACTTAGGCTAACAAAATCTGCCCGAGACTCTCCTGTATAATAATATGTACTAAACTGGTCAACCGCTTCTTCCATTTCAATTGACCACAAGTTAACTCATTAAACCTTACACACCAAACTTTTATTTTACTCTATCACCAATTCATCCTTAACAAATAGCATCTTTTCCAACTAAAATTTCCATTAAAATAATCACCAATATTATACTTATCCTAATAAAATTTGGGGTATTAGAATGAATCTCGAGTATTTCAAACCATAAATTGAATGTCATTTGGCTGGTTTTACTTAAAATGATAAAAAAAAAAAAAGAATTTTAAATGATATTAAATCTATGCATGACATATCATTTGATTTTGGTTTAGAGATGAAAGATAAAACCAGTTTTCTCATGCATTGTATATAGTATAGATTTTTTTAGTGAGTTAGTCACTCACTCCACGTCTTCATTTCTTTTCCAGGATTAGACTGTGGTGGTCAATATTTGTATCTTTCGACTTTCCATTTCCTTGAGTGTGGGTTATTCATTGGTGAGGATTATAATTCTCTTTAGTTGCAAAACTTATCGTATGGTATTAAATAGTTTCATTTCTTATATAATATTTTCTTTTCTTTATTATTATGCTATTTGTAACTCTTGTTGATCACTATGTGGATCTTGACCCATTCTCTTGGGATTGAGCTTTAATTTATGTTAAGTCTTTCACTGACAACCTAGTCTTAGGTTAAGCCATTGGGTCCTCTTTGAGGATCGACTCGTTCGACCCAACATTTCTATCAGACCCGCCTCCGGGTGGTGACACATTTGGTATAGCACTAGGGATTTTTTATAGAGTCTAATTAGTGATGTCGAATGACTATTTTCATACTAAAGAACCATAGTGGTCAAGACTAGAAGTGACCAAGCTTCATGGAGTTTTCTTTCGCTTGTTTTTTGAGTATTTGTTTTCCTTGGTGATGATTATTCTATTTCCTTCTCTTATATTTGGTTGTGTATATTTTATATTAGTGTGACACATTCAATTTTTTCACAGTATTTCAATTTTATTGGATTCAATCATATCGTATGGCTCTATATTTTTTTGTAATCAGTAAGTGGACCTAGAGCCATCTCATATGGATTATGACTTAATTAAAGTCTTTCACTGTGAATCATAGACCAAAGCATTAGGCTGAGCAGTCAGTTCCTATTCAAGGATCTAATCTTTGAACCTAATGTTTCTGACTGGTATCGTCTTTAGGTCATGACAGGGTAGCTTACAATGTTGTGTCCTAGATGAAAATCCCCAAACCTTTTAAAAATTATTATTGTTATGTCATGATCTCTATTAGTGATCATTTTCTCTCTTACAACTTATAGCACTGCTATTGAGGTTTGTGAGTGACCTCTTTTGAAAATCATTATTTTTTAAACACTTATTAATTTAATACATTACAAAATTTAAATTGACTTAAATATGATGCTATGTTACCATATTAATGGCATCAATTGTGATAAGATGGCCATAACTCATTAGACTTATTTTGACGAGCCAAAATTGCCTCTAAAATTACTAAACCTTGTTTACCAATTTCAAAGTAGACAAGCGCGTGCTAGAGATGGATTCCAACCTTAGATCATTAAAACCTCCCCAAGGAAGAAATCTATATGCATAAAAGCAACAAGGTGATAAAGGGGATATTAACATGAGGTTTTGTCACTTAATACTGGACTTCGAGTTGAGGTTGGCCTCTTCCATTAGAGTGAAATGAATAAAAACTTTCAAAGGAAGGATGATTGGTGGCTATTGAGAGGAAATAGTGAACCAAAGAAAATGATTCTTTGAGGACAACAATACATCCACTAAATATTTGAATCATAGGGCATCGAGGGGAAGTTGATCTTTTTTAATATTTGCTAGTTAATCAAAATGGTATGATTTATATTTTTTTATTCGGATTATCTACAATTATCATTAGACGGTTGCCAAATGTGGGGGCCAATTTCCTTCCATGTTCACGTGCATTTCTCCCTATTGAAACTTGTTTCCATTCTCTCCTGGAGAAGCCTCTCCTCTCTGCAAAATATTTCCTTTCTCTCCGCTTTGGAATTTCTTGTTTGTGACATGCAATTTTGGTGAGTGAACTTTCCAATTGGTGTTGGGTTGTTGGCAAAGATCAATTGTTGATATTCAATTTTGTTGTAGGTTTTCAATTTTGAGAAAAATTGGTCGAATTGCTTGTTTCTATGATTCATAATTATGAGGAAAATCTAGACTTTTTTGGAGAGAACAAAAAATCAAACTGTTGAGAAGAAATAGTGTTGTTGCATTGCTGGAAATTTATGAGTTTCAAAGGTATATCGAATCTAAAACTTATTTTTGGATTGTTGAATCAATTTAGAGGTTAGAAGTGTAAAGATTTGAAATTTTAAGGGATGTTGGAGTTTTAGATTTCTTGAAAATTTCTATATTTGCGAGCAAGTAACCACGCATTTCTATAGTGGAAATATAGTTCCACATCTAAAATACAGTTCTGTAGTGAAAATGCATTTCACAACAGAAGTGAACATTCCACAACAGAAGTGAACATTCCACAGTGGAAACAGAAACTTATCTTTCTGCTAGAGTGAATGTTTCTATGGCAGAATTGGAAACATACATTTCTGTGGGAGCACACGTATTCGAAGAAATGTTCGTTTTTGTGGAAGCAGGTTGTGTGGACGACGCTTGAGAGCAAACGTCCAAACTTAATCTACGGTCGACTGAACCTACAAAAAATGTGTGTGTGTGTGTGTGTTCTAAAGTTGAATATTTTTTGGGGATTATCCCATAAGTTCCCCAAGTTGATTCCTATCCCATATATGGGTTCCAATAAATTTTTAAAAGATTTTGAGTAGTGAATTGATTTGTAAATGCATATTACGATAGATCAATAGATTGGCGAGAGTTTTGGACTCCTTGAACTTATATTTATTTAGGCTTTGGCTCTGGTAGACTCAATTCGAGATAAGAATTTATTTTATGTCCAACATTGCATTATTTTTCTAAAAATTATTTTAAGACATGTTCTTATATAAAAGTGACGTGACCATTTTGTTGGCTTCATCTATTTTTCATATTATCTAATATGTTTTCAGTAGACATATTTAAAATTGAGCATGCATATTTAATATCATTGATTAATGCGGTTCATATTTTCCTTTACGGACATTTGATTGTTAGAGAATGTGTTTGTTTGTTATTATTAACTAAAGTAATAAGATAGTTGTATGTGTTATATCTCTGAGTGCAAAATCTTAAACCTGATCAGGGTCGTTCGTGGTTGTTGTGATCGCTAAGTATTGCCGTTATTGGCATGATATACTTAGAGTCTGTGAGCGACTGCATTCTCACTAAAATTTATTGTACTGAGTTATTTTATGTTGTGTACCTGTGGCAGCTCGCTCTGTGAAGGCTAGAAAATGCCAGGTGTAGGTCCGACTCATATTAGTGGGAGTGCACAATCTCACATCTTTTGGAAGAGTAGAAAATGCATGGTTTATAAGTAGGGTTCACCTTCCTACCTAGTACAACGCGTTTTGGGTTAATCCCAAGAACTAAACCTAGCGAGCTTCGGTTCAAAGTGGACAATATTATACTAGGAGCACTGAGGGACGTTACAAATGGTATCAAAGCGAAATCCCAACTAGAAGTATAACCAACAAGGATGTCGGGTCCATAAAGGGAGGAGATTGTGGAAGCCCGCTCTACGAAAGCCAGGAAAAGCCCAGGTGTGGGACCGGGCCATATCAATGGAGGTGCACAATCTCATATCGCTTAAGAGAATACAAAATGCATGGTTTATAAGTAGGGTTTCCCTTCTTACCTAGTACAAAGCATTTTGGATTAATCTCAAGAACAAAACCGTGGGGTGTTCGGCCCAAAGCGGACAATATTGTACTGGGAGCACCCGGAGACGTTACAATATCATACTATAATAGGTTGTTTTGGAGACGTACTATACTGTGTTTTGTTAGATAATACATAACTCATTTTGACATGACACGCTTATATATTATGATATTTTTATTATTGAATATAAGGTTTATCCCTAGTTTAGTTGACTCACTCCAATGACATTTTTCCTTCAAGATTTAGATGCACATTCGACCCTAAACAATGTGCATGGCACAATATTCTCCATCTCTAGTTGGAAGTCCCCACTTAAAAAAACTATTTATTAATATGAATAGCCACTACGAGTATTATGACAAATTACGTCATTTTATATATAATTTTGGGAAAATAAAAAATCAATCATCATACTTTGTGATCAATGAAAAATTAACCACTTAAGTATTTTTGTTAACAATTTAACCACTATACTATGGAAAATTGACGGAGTAAACATCGCGGTTACGTTTTTCATTAAATAGCATTGACGTTCTACAGGTGAACATTGTGTTTCTGCTACGGAATGTGGATCCTTGAAATATAACTCAAGAACGTCAACGATCCGCAGAAAAACGTCATCGATCTGCAGAGGAACGTTGTCGATCCACAGAGGAACGTCGTTGTTCTGCAGAGGAATGTCTGCAAATAAAAAAAATTCATTATCTCTTCATAAAAAAACATAGACAAACTGTGATTTTCCCATAGACTATAAAACAATTCTAAATCATCCAAAAGCTAAAACATTAACATTCTTTTACACAAGGAAAAATGACAAATCAACCATCATCCTTTACTGTTGGTGACAAAACGTTAACATTCTTTTAACATGATGATGTGGCGTCGCGGCAGTTTATCATAGTTCAGGGGTTTATTTGTTAAAATGGCGGTTTATCATAGTTCAGGGGTTAATTTGTTAAAACCACTGTGGTTTATCATAGTTCAGGGGTTAAATTGTTGGAACTGCGGCAGTTTGTCATAATAGTTTAAGGGTTAAATTGTTTAGCGTTGCAGCGGCTTATCATAGTTCAAGGGTTAAATTGTTGAAACCGTGGCAGTTTGTCATAGTTCAGGGATTAAATTGTTAAAATCGCAGCGATTTGTCAAAGTTCAGGAGTTAAATTGTTGAAATTTCTGCGGTTTTTCATAGTTCATGAGTTAAATTGTTAAACCCTAGCAACTTGAGAAGAAGGAAATTCTCTTCTTTCACGTATCGCGACGATGAATCTTTGAACATCAATAACTCTCTCAATTTTTAACGATTTTGGACGCTTGAGTATTCGTTTTCTATCTTCTTTTAGCATTGGCTGCTTAT
This sequence comes from Begonia loranthoides, assembly GCA_022433065.1. NCBI lineage: Eukaryota > Viridiplantae > Streptophyta > Magnoliopsida > Cucurbitales > Begoniaceae > Begonia > Begonia loranthoides. The sequence goes on along the minus strand of CM039472.1, from coordinate 8,420,281 downwards.
GGGAGCAGATACGGGCTAGAAAAGGTGCAGAGCTTCATGGTTTTGAATTGTGTAAGGTTATGGCCTTCCAAAGTTTTCAAGTAAACAATCTCATTTTTCCGTGTCCGAATCTACTCTGATAAACACCGAATGAAAAAATGGATGTTTTCTACTTGTGCATCACGAAAAGAAGATAGAAAACAAGTACTCAAGTGTCCAAAACCGTTGAAAATTGAGAGAGTTATTGATGTTCAAATATTCACCGTCGCGATACGTGAAAGAAGAGAGTTTTCTTTTTGACGAGGAACTACAGTGGTTTGTCGTAAAACCGCCCTGGTTCGTCATCATACCGCAACAGTTTTGCGTCAAACCGTCGCGATTCGTCAACAAGCCGCAGCAGTTTTACGTCAAATCGCCGTGGTTTGTCGTTAAGCCATAGAGAAATTTTCTTCTTATCAAGCCCCTACAGTTTAACAATTTAACCCCTGAACTATGATTAATTGCCGTGATTTTAACAATTTAACCCCTGAACTATGATAAACCACCACGGTTTTAACAATTTAACCACTAAACTATGACAAACTGCCGCGATTTCAACAATTTAACCACTGAACTATGACAAACTGCCGCGGTGCTACACAATTGAACGCCTGAACTATTATGACAAACCGCTGCAGTTCCAACAATTTAACCCTTGAACTATGACAAATCGCCGCAATTTTAACAATTTAACCCCTGAACTATGACAAACCGCCATAGTTTCAACAATTTAACCTCTGAACTATGACAAACCCCTGAACTATTATGACAAACCGCCACGATTTCAACAATTTATCCCCTGAACTATGACAAAACGCCACGGTTTTACCAATTTAACCCTTGAACTATGACAAACCACCGTGGTTTCAACAATTTAACCCCTGAACTATGAAAAATCGCCACGGTGCCACATCATCACGTTTAACGACAAACATGACAACGATGTTGGATTTGACATTTTTTCATAGTTTAGTGGTTAATTTGTTAAAAAGACGATAATGGTTGGTTTGTCACCAACAGTAAAGGATGATGGTTGATTTGTCATTTTCCCTTTACAAAATCTTCTAAATTATAAAATTTGAAATCTTTTAAATATATTATTTTCAAAATTCGAAATCTTCTAAATCCATTCTCTATGGATATTAACTCTTTTCCATTGAATATCTCTTCTAAATTTACGAGTTCTTTTCATTTTTTTCAAGAGTATTTGTTCTTTTTTACTGCGATTTTCATAAAGTTAATGACAATGTTTGCGGTGACAATTTCTCATAGTTCAGTTGTTAAATTATTGACGAAAATGTTTTACTGATTGACTTACCATTGATTATAAAGTACGATAATTGATTTATCATATTTTCTATAATTTTTTAAACTTTCTTGACTGCAAACGCTGTCCAACATCTAACTATTTATATAAATAAAAGCAAATGTAATTCATTAAATGACTGAATAATGTATGCATGATGTTTCATGTTCTGCGTGATTTTCCTTTTGCTTATCTTCTCAATGAAGCATGATTCACGTTGTCTCATGGCTCTATAATATCAGCAACATTAATTTCCTCAAAAAACAAAAAAACAAAATTTTTTCTCCAGATTAAGAATGTTATTTAAGTTTGCTACTTTGTCCGCTGCTTTTGTCGTGATTTCCGGTTATATTTTGATATTATTTAATGTAAATTAAGGAATTTAATGCAGTCAGTTGCAGAACGTGATGCATGTGTTGCATACTAACATCAGATGAGACCCTCCATCATTTGTTTATATATTCTCATATTTCGAGGCTCAATTAAAAGGATTTATGAAGATAATATTAATTTTTTATTTGTATATTATCCTTAAAACAAGATAATGCAGCTTAAAATGTATTAGGAGTATTACTGCTGTCGAGATGGGAATTTTCTTTCCAGAACTGCAAAATAGCAAGCTCGAATGCGTTTCTTCTTTTTATTATAATCTTTCCTTTATTTGCTTAAGATGTTTTGCTCTTGCTTTACTTTTGAAAATCAATGAAAATTAGGGTTGAGAACTTGATTAATTACTTAAGAAGAAGTGATTACAGAATGATTGTAAGTACCAGCTCAATCAAATTTAATTTAATTGAATTTAATAGAATCAACTGACGTGCTCCTGCTGGAAAACACGTGATTCAAGTGTTGAAGACAGAATAACGACGATATTATAAGAGAAAATATAGACGTTGTCGAAGATTATACTAGAAAATGAAGGACTTCTGTAAAAAAAAAAAAAGCAAAAACAAAATATTAACGTACGAATTGCATGATTCACGTTTTTTGACTACCAACCTTCTTGTCATTAAGTTATGCTTTGAAATTTTGTATTTAAATCGAGGTTTTCAAGAAGGTACTCTTGGTTTGTGTTCATTTTTCAACTCAAGCAAGAAAACCCACAAATTTTTTAATTTTATATTTTTTTGAGTAAATTTTTTTTTTTACCAAATAAATTTGTGTTATGTTAATCAGGTGCTTGTCACGTGTTGTTACTCTTAGCCCATGTGTGAAAAAGGTCTAGTCAATGGTCAACTTGCACGTTCCATATTTTTTTACGACTTGATATCGATTGTTAGATGAATTTTACATTCAAAACAATACTTTAATTCTCAATTTAACATAATAGATTCAATCAATAAATTTATATAATTTAGGGATAAACAAAACAATAAATTACCAACCTTGATCCATGCTTTTGATGTAGACATAGATGCGTAATGCTTTTATCACCTTGATCCTTTTTCTTTACTTTTTTCTTTGATGATCAAGAGACGAATGGTTACCTATACAGAGAGATTGACGGTTTTTTCCTTTCTTGTACCCTTTCTAAATCCCTTTCTAAAATCCTTCAGAAAACCTCTTCTTCAAAAACCCTAATGTTCCAATCTAGTGACATTTTCACCTATGTGATGATGATTCATAAATGAGCGACCGTTGAGTCTTGTAGAATTGTGATTGATAAATTTTCTTATCCTTAGATCGAATTCTAAATTAGGTTGGTTTTGTCGAATTAAGATTTAAAAATTTTATGTAATGTTTATAATATATTAATTTATATAATATTTATTAAATAATTAATTAAATTAAAAATATTATAAAAAGAAAGAAATTCTTTTTTCCTTAGGGATGGGCAACGTGCTGGTCAACTAGGATGCAATTTGGTCGTCCGCAGTGATTGACCATTACTGTAGATGCTGTCGACTACAAAATTGGTTGTTTGGACGCTAGAGGTCCCTGTCGACCGTGGGGGTTTCAAGTCAACCGCTGGTGGTTCCTAGTTGACCACAAGAGGTTCCTAGTCAACCCAAGGAGGTCCTAGGTCAACCACACAATATCATTTGTCATGTTTTTGAATTGTTTACGTGTCAGTTGGGTTCTTAAACCTAGTATAGGACCATTCCACTATTTTCCTAACATTGTTAAAGGAAATTCCTAAACTTTGTCTTGGTTTTAGGCCATACCAAGTTTTTGGATTTCAAGCCAATTTTCGATAAATTCGTATTTCATTGATCATTGTTGAGTCAATTTGCCGAACCAAACCAGTCGGTTTCGGTTTTGAAATATCAAAACCGGAATCGAGTTTCCGGCTAATTGGAACCGAACCAGAAATTCGCTTCTGATTCTAGTTCGGTTCTAGTTTTGCATTCCTCAACTTATAAGGGACGTCTCTTATAGGTTGAGGGATGTCTTTCAACTTATAAGGGACGTCCCTTATAGGTTGAGGGATGTCTTTGAACCTATAAGGGACGTCCCTCAACATATGACAAACGTCCCTCATGTCTCTATACTAATAAACAAATCGTTTCGGTAACAATTCTTGAAATTATAGCAACAATGCTTGAAATTACAACAACAATGTTTGAAATAACAGCAACAATCACAACAACAATGTTTAAAATAATCTATGAAACGGATTTAGAATCATAGCAAAATCACAGCAATCAATTCACAGCAATCAAAATCAGATACATGGACTGGATGTAGAATCAGAATCACCACAAAATCACAGAAAAATCACAACAATTATAAATAATCATATTTACCAAACAATCTACAGTCTACACTAGAGCCGGAGGGTTGAGGGAGACTGGTCGACAGACGACTGGCGAGTGGCGGCCGAGAGGGCAGAGGCTACTCTCCGACAGTGGCCAAGATGGCGACCTGGCGAGTGGCGAGTGGCGAGTGGCGAGTGGCGACGTGCGTTTTCAAAGTAGAGCAACGACTAGTCTAGCAAGATGTCTGTCTTCTGCAATCTGCACTTGCAGATTTAAGCGACAAGTCTAACAAAAATGAAGACAAACAGCGGATGACGGACGGGAACTCGGGAAGGAACTCAAGCAATTGATGAAGACAAAGACAAAGAGCGGATTGAATCGGGAACACTGGAACAGAACAACCCTAAAGCCTAAATTGGCTAAGCAGTTCGGTTTCGATTTTTTTAGTTTTGAGGAACCAAAACCAAAAACTGAACCGCAACAATCTGTTTCTTGCCAAAAGGAAACAAACTTTGGTTTTTAGGTGTGCAGAACCGAACCGAACCTACTCGAATCAATCAATTCCAGTTCATTTCTTTGGTTTTGATTTAGTTTGCACACCCCTATAGTTGACGCTGTAAGGTCCCGCTTGGCCTATACTTTTACTCGTTGACCGTTTGTGGTCTAGGTTGACCATCGTTGTGTCTTGTCAACACCAAGTGGTTCCTATCGACCCTAGTTGGGTTGGATTGACTTTATCCATGCCTCATCCTGTTGAGGCATTAGGTTGAGCATGTTGTATTCTGTCAACCGTCACTGTGTCTTGTCGACCGGTGAGTTATTTTGGTTGTCTGTTAAGGTGTCCGATCGACCATTGTTATGTTTTAGTTGACCATTGTTTATGTTTTGATCGACCACACTATTTTTTTCTTAGAGGTTGGGTTTAGCAAACCTTATTCGGCTTGGTCAGCCAAGTCTAGTTTTGTATTCTAGTCTATGATTCTTGTCGTATTCCTACTTTTGGTTTGTGGTTTTGATATTGACTTGATTTTATGATACGGCGATGTCCTTGTTTTTCGTACCTAAACCTAGTGGCGCATGTAGCTAGATGATGGTTGGGCTTCTCTGTCGTCCTCAAGGTAGGGATTTTATACTTTTATATTGCATTGCATCACAATTTTCAAAATATATTTTTGTGGGATTGCCACTTACGAAAAATGATAGGGATTATTCGACAGCACGTCAAGTTTTTATACTTTGTATATATACGTGAGTTTTCCATGTTTACGTTACGTGCATGGTTTTCATAGTGTAATATGACTCTTTGATGGGAACTAGAATCCTCTAGGCACTTTGGACAATTTCAATACCAAAGTATCACTAGAATATCCTGATACATCTTCTTCTGCTTGAAGATGTTTGGTTTGCACATTGTGTGAAAATGGGATTAGGGCGATTATGATGAATCATTGGGTTCGAATCCCTAAACTTGATCAGGGTAAATGTATTGGGTTGTGTCATCACTGGCTTGTTCGCCGGCAACCCCTATGAAAGGTTGGATCTTCGTATTCAACTAACAGTATATTCCTCTGGGCTCATGAGGCGTGACCATTCTAGACTGCCTTTCTGTGGTTTGTTTTTGAAGGGGTCCTTGTATGACCCTCTTTTTTCACAAACTCTCGTTTTGATGGATGAAAAATAATGGAAGTTTATTTTTTTATAGTTAGCGAGGTATCCAATAATGTTTCAGGGAATTGCCTCATAGGTGGCTCATAGAGTCTATTTTGATGGTAAAACATGTTTATAGAAATGAATTTACAAATTCATGCATGGTTTTGATAACGAGTACAAGATCATGGTTTTGGTAAGAAAAGATCTAATCTAATTTTTAATAAGCATTGCATTTAATATAAGTTACCTATTGAATTCGTCACTCATCCCATTGACTCTATTTTTCCTCAAGTGGATATTTAGGTCCTTTGCGGGGTGGTTGTATGTGCCTTTCTTTTTGGGTGTTGCGACTTCCCGTTGGATGAGTGGAGATCTGTGGGTTCTATTCTTTCGTATTCGGTACGTAAGAGTTTGTTGTTTGGTTTCATTTGATGCACAATATTTTTTTTCGTTGTTATTTTACTATCTTGATTCTTATTTATTACTCTATGGACTCTGACCTATTAGTTTTAGGCTTTTATGATTAATTTTGTATTAGGACTTTTGCTGATTTCCTAGTCTTGGGTTGGACAAACGAGTTCTCTCTAAAAATTGTGTTGTCTGACCCAACATTTTTGTTAAGCCCGCTCCAAATCATCACATGAAATATCATTGAGCTGTTGTGTTAGATAACTTCTTACCATCTAAATTTCAAAAGAGAAACAGAAAAAAAAAAAAAAGAAATATAAAACACATGCAAAAAAGGAATCCAATGAGTGATCTTATTAGAATAATTATATTTAAAAATAAACTTGTAGACTAACATTGTTCAATTGCGTAAAATATTGACTCATTTTTTTAGTTTTTTTAAATTTTAGATTAAATTAAAAAAAAGTTAACATTAAAATTAAAAAAGATGGGTTGGGCCTGGCTCTCCAAGCCAATGGGCCGAGCCTCACTTCAGCTCAAATTGTTTGCCAACTTTAATATTTAACATAAGTAGAAGTTGTTTGTGTAGATGGTTTTATAGAATTCTCAGTTTTATGATACAAGGCCATGTGAATGGTAACGTTGGAGCACTACGGGTGGAGAACTTTTGGCCCCTGATTGGACAACTCCCAAACTCTAATACCTATCCCACCTTTTGTTCCACTCCCAAAATTTTTTTTTATCCATTTGTAGGGAAATTAATAAACACTGAACTATAAAAAATGGACGAAGTAAACATAATATTTGTGTTTTCTATTAAATAACGTTGTTTTTTTTTCTGCAAAAAGTGAGTTCTTAAAATAGAATTCTGGAAAGTTGTCTTTTTGCTGAGAAAATGTGCAAATAAAATTCATTCTATTTTTCATAGAAAAACACAGATAACACAAACAAGCTGTGATTCTCTCATGGACAGTAAAATAATTCTAAATTATCCGAAATCTAAAATATTAACATTCTTTTACAAAATCTTTTAAATTATAAAACTAAAAAAAATTAATATCAACTTATACAACAATATTTTCTCAAATTCAATCTCCATGAATATTAACTCTTTTTCACTGAAAGTGTCTAAAATCATGAGTTCTTACAGTTTTTTTTATGGGTATTACCTCTTTTCCACTACGAGTTCTCAAAAAGTTAATAACGATATTCACAATGGCTATTTTCCAAAGTTTAGTGGTTAAGTTACAAGTAAAAATACGTTAGTAGTTTGTAAGCATATTTTCCATTCTACTTTCAGACTTTAATCCCAATTTTTTATTTACTATACATGCTTGCAATACTTTAATTCCCATATAACGAGTTTGAATTAACCATTCGAGTTTAAAGAAGATACCAACCTTGGTCTATGATACAAAGTGCTTTTGATGACGATGTTGAGTTCCGTTTATCAGCCTTAAGACCTTTTTCCTTAATTCGTTTCTTCGATGATCCGGAAACGATTGTAATTGTAGAGAGAATTTTCGTGAGAGAAAGGTTCGTTCTTGTTCAAATGAATCAATCCTTTTTCTCTCCCCTAGGTGATTGAAGAAGACACCCATACAAAGACAACTCTCCATACATGCCCCTACATTCGTGTCTTTTCAATCACGTCTCTTCAACTTTATATTATACACTTTTAATAAGGTTAAGGTGAGAGAATTTAAATCCAATTAACTTAATGTCTTTAATGCTTAACAACCATCACATTAAGCACATTAATATTAAGTCAATGTAATATTAATTAACATGGACCACATTTACATAGATTATAATTAAATAATCTAACAATCTCCCACTTGGGCCATGTTATGAACTTTAATATCAATTGATATACAGCTAGTACCTTTCAGCTGCTTCAGCTAACACTTTTCAGCTGACATAACTTGAATTCACAATTAATTAATATAGTGTACTTTAATATGAATTATATCAAGTTATCTTTTCATAACGAATTGCATAATTGAATCATGGCAGGCACATGTGTGAATTATGTCAACATGATTCTTTCCATGTATCACAAACTATACAATTCATTAATTCTGTAATTGAGGAACACTATAAACCTTTCATATATTATTCATAACCAATCATTGTACATAGCTATAATATGAATAATAAATTGACATACAAAAACATTCTTTTCATTGAATTCATAAGTGTTATAAGATACAAGCTACGCTTTTACAATCACATAGACTTGTCACCTAAACCCATCTTTACAACTTGTTCTTTAAAGGTTTTAGGTGGCAATCCTTTTGTCAACGGATCGGCTATCATAGAGCTTGTACTTATATGTTCAATGCACACTCTTTGTTTTTGTATTTCTTCTTTGACTGCCAAGTACTTTAAGTCCATATGTTTTGCTCCTTTCGAGTACTTGTCATTCTTCGAGAAGAATACAGCTGCGGAGTTATCACAATACATTTTCAGCGGTCTCTCTATACTTTCGACCATGCTAAGACCCTAAATAAAGTTCCGCAGCCACAATGCTTGAATTGTAGCTTCAAAACAAGCTACAAATTCAGCTTCCATAGTGGAAGTGGCAATCGTAGATTGCTTTCCACTTTTCCATGATACGGCTCCTCCAGCTAATAGGAACACGTAGCCAAATATAGATTTCCTCGAGTCTACACAACCGGCATAATCAGAATCTGAGTATCCAATGACTTCGAGTTGACTCGATTTTCTATACATGAGCATGAAGTCATTTGTTCCTTGCAAGTACCTGAGTACTTTCTTTGCAGCTTTCCAATGATCCAATCCTGGATTACTTTGATAACGGCCCAACATCCCTACTGCAAAACTTATATCTGGCCTTGTACATGTCTGGGCATACATTAAGCTTCCTACTGCTGATGCATATGGAATAAGTTCCATTTCCTTACATTCCAAATCATTTTTCGGACATTGCATCAAACTGAATTTGTCCCCTTTTTGAATTGGAGCAACACTAGCGGAACACTTATCCATTCTAAATCTCTCAAGAATTTTCTCGATATAACCTTTCTGAGACAATCCTAGCAATCCTTTCTTTCTATTACGAAATATTTCTATTCCAATAACATAGGATGTCTCACCCATATCTTTCATTTCGAAATTCTTTGAGAGAAAATCTTTAACGTCGCGTAACATCCCTTTATTGTTTGCAACAAGCATAATATCGCCAACGTACAATACTAGGATACAAAACTTACTCCCACTGACCTTCATATAGATACACCGATCAACAGTGTTCTCTATAAAACCGTATGACAAAATGGTATCATTAAATTTAATGTACCATTGTCGGGACGCTTGTTTCAATCCATAGAATGACTTATTCAGCTTACATACCATCTTTTCATTTCCCGAAAAGGAAAATCCCAAAGGTTGATCCATATAAACCTCTTCCTCTAAGTCACCATTAAGAAAGGCGGTCTTTACGTCCATTTGGTGAAGCTCTAAATCATAATGAGCCACCAAAGCCATAACTATCCTTAAAGAGTCTTTCTTCGAAACTGGAGAGAAAGTCTCTTTATAGTCAATGCCGTCTTTCTGAGTGTAACCTTTGGCGACAAGTCTGGCCTTATACCTTTCGATGTTACCTTTTGAATCGCGTTTGGTTTTGTAAATCCATTTACAACCAACGCGTTTCTTTCCTTCAGGTAACTCGACAAATTCCCAAACTTTGTTGTCATTCATAGATTTCAACTCTTCCTTCATAGCATTAAACCATTTTTCGGAATCATTACATTCCATGGCTTTATTGAATGATTCTGGATCCTTATCGATGCTTAAGTCACATTCTTCTTCTAGTGAATAAACCACATAATCATCAGAAATTGCTGGTCTTTTCTCCCTTACAGACCTTCGCAATTCTGTTACTTGTGGTTGATCACTTATGACTTGATCAACGTTAACATGCTCATCATTAGCTCGTTCACCTTGTATGGGTTGAATATCCATTTGTTGTTCTGGTATGTTGTTAGACTGTGATACAACAATTGGCACAACAACTTGATGAGAATTATTGGGTGTCGTTTCCGTCACCCGATTCTCTTGGATATTCACATTTCGTGAATCATCACTCCCACTGAACATGCTATTCTCAATGAATCGAGCATTTCCAGATTCTACAATCCTTGTACTATGCTTTGGACAATAGAAAATGTACCCTTTAGACTTTTCCGGATAACTGATGAAGAAACCACTAATGGTTCTTGCATCGAGCTTCTTTTCATATGGGTTATAAATCCTAACTTCTACTGGACATCCCCAAATGTGTAAATGTTTCATACTAGGTTTCCTTCCCGTCCACAGTTCATAAGGAGTCTTAGGAACTGCCTTACTAGGAACCCTATTCAGCAGATATGCAGCGGTTTTTAAACCATGCATCCACAATGATATAGGTACATTACTATTACTAATCATACTTCTTACCATTTTGATAAGAGTACGATTCCGCCTTTCAGCTACACCATTTTGCTGTGGTGTACCCAGCATTGTGTATTGTGCACAAATGCCTCGACTTTCGAGAAACCTTGCAAATGGACCTTTGTTTTGTCCACTTTCATAGAATTTTCCATAATACTCACCACCTCTATCCGATCTCACTACTTTCACTTTTTTATCTAACTGTCTTTCCACCTCATTGATGAACGCTTCTATAACGTTCATCCCTTGAGATTTTTCATGTAGTAGATAAACATAACTGTAACGTGAGAAATCGTCTATAAAGGTAATGAAATACTTTTCTCCATTCCATGAAGGAATGTCAAATGGACCACAAATATCGATATGTATCAATTCTAAAAGTTCTTTGCTTCTTATGGCGGGATACTTTGATGTGTGTTTAGTTTGCTTTCCTTTAATGCAATCTATACACACGTCCCAGTCATCAAAATCTAATTAAGGTAAAATGTCATTTTTCATTAACCTCATTAACCTTTCTTTAGAAATGTGACCTAGATGTTTATGCCATAAGAAAGCCGAACTTTCGTTCGTTGCACCGCGCTTTAAGCCAATCATATGATCCACATTAAATAGAGAATTCATAAATTTAACATCAAGATTGATAGAGTAAAACCATCTTTTATAATACCATAACCATAACAGTATTTATGTTTGTACATAGCAAAAACATCATCACCAATCTTAAAATTAAAACCATTACAATCCAACCTAGCAACAGAAATCAAATTCCTAGCACACTCAGGAACATAAAGACACTCTTCTAGATCCAGGTGGTATCCGGTATCCAGGATCAGTCTATACATTCCAATTCCTTCAATGCGTGCCTTCATTCTGTTTCCCATATACAGGAACTTTTCAGCTCCGTTTATGGGATGGATCGAAAGAAATCCCTGCGTAACATGAGAAACATGAGTAGTAGCACCAGAATCCAACCACCAAGTATTATTAGGTACTTCTATAATATTTGATTCAAAACATACTGAAACAAATAATGTACCTTTCTTTTCGAACAAAGCCTTTCTTTTAGGACAATCCTTCTTTACATGTCCGGCTTTGTTACAGAAGAAGCATTTAATTTCTTTACGGATCTGACCATCATTAATCTTTAATTGGTCCTTTCCTTTCTTCTTGTTCTTTTTACTTGACGACTTTGATGTGTTACCTTTGGCATCCTTCTGCACAGTAAGTTGACGGTATGAGATTTTATCTTCTTCAATCTCCCTTCCTCTTGAATGAGCATGGCCTTTATCTCCTGAAAGTTCCACTTTTCCTTAATGGTGTTATAGTTCACCTAGAACTGGCCAAACTCAACTGGAAGTGAGTTGATGATGAATTGAACCAAGAATGATTCATTCACATCCATACCCAACGTCTTAAGCTTTGCAGCCAAATTGGCCATGCTTGTTACGTGGTCATGAATGGGTTGAGACCAATCAAATTTCTTGGTCGTCAACTCACTCATTAAGCTTCTCACAACAGACTTGTCAATAATGTCTGATTGGTAGTATGCCTTTATCTTTGACATGAATTCCTTTGCATCATTTACTTTAGGCATCGATGGCTTAACATTTTCAGCCATCGTCATCCTCATCAAGCCCAAACACAGCCTATTAGACCGCTCCCAAGCCTCATAATAAGACTTGTCAGCTTCCGAAGTGGTCTCATTAACAGCTGGTGGTCTATCATTAACTAGTGCCAGGTCCAAATCCAATACACCCAGTTGAAACTGGATTTGTTCGGACCAGTCAGCATAGTTAAGACTATTGAACTTAACAGATGAATTACCAAAAGCAAACAAATTCATAGTAGCTGCAAATTAACAAACATGCTCATATATCAATACATTGAATAATCTATCCTAACCAGATCCCAAATAAAGCATATAAAATTTTATTAAGTTTACCTTTGGGTAATACTTAAAGAAATACACAATTCATGATATTATAATCTTTAATTGACTTATAAACATATTTAACACAATATGTTTAACATCTTTGGATGTTTAAACACATCAATTAACTACGTAAACATGTCACTTTAATGTTATCAGTTATAAACAATGGTCCACCTTTGGGTGACCTAATAGTTTATAACTTATAAACACATTTCAATAATATCATAATTATTAAATGAATAAATTACACAATTTAATATTGATCCTTTCAAACTAGGACACTTTGGTGACTATATAGTTTCTATACAACAATATATTAATTGTATAAACATTCATTCACTCAATTTCTTTAATTTGAATTGTATAAATAGGTGTCGCGGACGACTATGCAGACGATGTAATGGCGTCCGCAATCTCTTACTGTCGTCCGAAACTGCCCATAGCGGACGCTAACCTTACCGTCCGCAGCGTCCGCATGATGCGTACTCGTGAATCAAAATTACAGATTCAAATCGGACGCATGACTTTAGCGTCCGTACAGTCCGCATCATATCGTCCTCGTCCGGATGAATTCTTTACAGATTCATATCGGACGCAAATTGCACCGTCCGTCGCGTCCGCATCATATCGTCCGGGTGAATCGTTTTACAGATTCAATGCGAACGATACTTGCATGCGTCCGCCGCGTCCGCATCCTTTCATATATGCGTCCGCATACGCATTTTCAATATGAATCTTGCGTCCGACCACACTTCAGGTCGACCGCATCCCGATACCCACCGTCCGTACGACGAACAGTCTGTTAATTTTCAACAGAAATCATATATTTCTATCATCCTATTCGTGATTTCATCTATACATTCATACATGCATGATATTACGAAATATATACCACCATTTCTCATGCATATTACTTCATTTTCATGGTAAATCAAATCGTATTTTTTAACCTATGCTCTGATACCAATTGTAAGCATATTTTCCATTCTACTTTCAGACTTTAATCCCAATTTTTTATTTACTATACATGCTTGCAATACTTTAATTCCCATATAACGAGTTTGAATTAACCATTCGAGTTTAAAGAAGATAACAACCTTGGTCCATGATACAAAGTGCTTTTGATGACGATGTTGAGTTCCGTTTATCAGTCTTAAGACCTTTTTCTTTAATTCGTTTCTTCGATGATCCGGAAACGATTGTAATTGTAGAGAGAATTTTCGTGAGAGAAAGGTTCGTTCTTGTTCGAATGAATCAATCCTTCTTCTCTCCCCTAGGTAATTGAAGAAGACACCCATACAAAGGCAACTCTCCATACATGCCCCTACATTCGTGTCTTTCAATCACGTCTCTTCAACTTTATATTATACACTTTTAATAAGGTTAAGGTGAGGGAATTTAAACCCAATTAACTTAATGTCTTTAATACTTAACAACCATCACATTAAGCACATTAATATTAAGTCAATGTAACATTAATTAACATGGACCACATTTACATAGATTATAATTAAATAATCTAACATAGTTAACTTGTTATTGAACACAAAGTGTAGTGGTTGATTTATTAGTTTCTCTTCATTGAAACATAATTTGTAGTAGGCCAACTATCATCAAAACAATGTTTTTTTAAGCCAAAAAAAACCTTAAAAATTATAGATCTAGCAATCTACAACAAATGGGAGGCTTGGTGAAGTATGAAGTATTCTCTCCAAGCAAAGTCACCCAAACCGTACTCTAAAATCGTGACTTATAGTCTCACTCCATCCAAATCTAGATTAGATTTCTGTCCACCCCTAGCAATCACGATGGATAGATAGGGTTCAAAATATATACATAAATCTGTCCAATTTTACATCATTTTTTAAAAAAATAAAATGATTTATAAGTATATTGAGCTTGTTTAACAAACAAGTGCAAATTCTAGCTAAGAAGAAATCATAAGAGCTTTGATTTCAACCACACAATATTACTAGTTGGACTCAAATTCGTACAAAAAAAAAAAGGTTATGTTTGCAAATAAATTTGATTTTTATTACATTAGTTGATTTTTTATTACTTCATTTTATAAGTAATAACACGGAAGTCGTGAGTTGAAAAGCCAGTCCCTCCTCTCCATACACAGCCACACTCCATTCGCCATTTGCAGAGCGCAAGAGAGAAACAGCAATGGAAGAAAGCTTCTTTCTGTTCTTATCAGTTTCCCTTCTCACTCTCATCGCTCTCAAGTTTTTGTTTAAGTTGAGAAGGAAACCTGGAAATCTCCCCCCAAGTCCCCCCGGAATTCCAATCCTCGGTCACCTCCAACTCCTCAAGCCCCCTGTCCACAGAAGTCTACTCTCCCTTTCCCAAAAATACGGTCCGGTCATCTCTCTCCGTTTCGGCTCCCGGCTCGTCGTCGTCGTCTCCTCTCCGTCAATAGCTGAAGAATGCTTCACCAAAAACGACGTCGTTTTTGCCAATCGCCCCGATTTCACCGTCAGCAGGTATCTTAGTTACAACAACACAACACTAGGGGCGTCCCCCTACGGCGACCACTGGCGTAAACTCCGGCGGGTTAGCGCATTGGAAATCTTGTCTGCAAACCGACTCAACTTATCGTTAAGTATTCGAAGAGACGAAGTTCAGAGAATGTTAAAGAAAATTTACGGGGTTTCGAGCCGGGACTTTGCCGAGGTGGAGTTGAAGACAAAGTTCAAGGAGATAACACTGAACGTAACAATGAGAATAGTGGCCGGAAAGATATACTACGGGGAAGATGCGGTCCTCGATGAAGAAACAAAAAAATTCCGGCTACTCATAGAAGAGCTGTTCGAGTTTACACTGTCGAATTACCCAAGCGATTTTCTTCCGATTTTGAAGTGGATCGAGAACATTCAGGGATATAACAGGAGAGCAGAGAAACTAATCAAACGAATCGACACCTTCTGGCAAGGCTTGATTGATGAGTTC
Source organism: Begonia loranthoides (assembly GCA_022433065.1). Classification (NCBI taxonomy): domain Eukaryota; kingdom Viridiplantae; phylum Streptophyta; class Magnoliopsida; order Cucurbitales; family Begoniaceae; genus Begonia; species Begonia loranthoides. The sequence continues at coordinate 8,404,860 of CM039472.1, read as the reverse complement.
CGAAACGGGAAAGACGTTCTGAGGGAGGAACGACAGAACTGCATGATCGCTCATTTACTGGTGCTGCAGAAGGAGCAGCCTGAGTACTATACAGAAGACATTCTTAAAGGTCTCATTTTGGTAAGTTCTTCCATCCTCTTCAAAGTTCTCCATTTTTGCAGTAACTTGTCTATTTTTAATGGGGGCTTGAAATTTATCTTAGACTATGATACTTGGAGGGACTGACACATCATCGGTGACCATAGAATGGGCGATGGCAAATCTAATAAACCACCCAAAAGTAATGGAGAAAGCAAGAGCAGAAATTGAAGATAAAGTAGAGGCAGGAAAGCTGATTGAAGAATCAGATCTACAAAAGCTCAGCTACTTGAAATGCATAGTTCTTGAGACACTCCGACTATACCCAGCCGGGCCGCTCCTCCTCCCCCATAGGTCCTCAGCCGACTGCACCTTGAGCGGCTACGACGTGCCTGCGGAGACAATTCTGCTTGTGAACGCATGGGCCATTCATAGGGATCCCAAGGTATTGCTAATAATTATATTAGAACAATGGTAATGTGATTAAGAGCGCTCTTGATCTTAAAATGGTAAATCAATTGAAATGTTGAATACTTGAATTGATTTACAACATAACCGTCATGTGATCAAATTTTGAGTCACGACACACTAAGTTTAACTATGCATTTATATTTTGATATTTCAAATTAACATGTATTATGTAATATTGTGTTATAGGTATGGGAAGACTCCACAACTTTTAAGCCAGAGCGATTTGAGAACCCTGAAAGTGAGGCTCACAAGCTGATGATTGCGTTTGGTTTGGGACGGAGGTCTTGCCCTGGAGTCGGGATGGCACACCGGGTTCTAGGGATGACACTTGGTTCGTTGATTCAGTGCTTCGAGTGGAAGAGGATTGACGAGAAGGAAATCAACATGGCTGAGGGGAAAGGAATCAGTATGCCTAAAGCTCTGCCGCTGGAGGCACTTTGTAAAGCACGACCAATTGCTCATGCAGTTATCTGTAGAGATTGAAATCTGTGTCTCATGCTTTGCATGCTGTTTTACTTATTTGCTTTATCTTCTTCTATAGTCTTATGCATGAACAAGATGACTGAGGGGGTTACAATTTGCTTATTGGTTATATGATAAATAAATCTATGGCAAAATTTTGTTATTGTTTGTTTTAACATCTTCAAGACATTTATAAAACACAATGACATATCGAAGTTTGTATTCTTTTTGGGTATGATCAAAGGTATTCGTGTCACGGCCCAGAGGTAAGCCTAAAAAAACGCTGGGTCAAGCGACTATATTTTCGGAGAGGACCTGATCACCCAACTTAAGATTTGGTTCGCAGCGAAAGACTTGAACTCAAATCAAAGTCATAGCCCACACGAAATGGACCTAGGTCCACATAATAATCGAGATAAATGATAGCATAGATAATATAAACACTGTGCATCAAACCAATAGTCCAAACAATATCCCAATAGTTAATACAGGCCCAAACACTAAAGTTCTCATTAGAGAGTACAAACTAAACAATCAAGGGAAAGAAAGGAAACAAAAACTACTCCACCAGCTACTAGCTCTAAGCAGCCTTTCCTTTACCTGGAGAGAAGAAGTCGTTGGAGTTAGTGATTAACTTAGTAAAAAACTTACACTAAATGTAATGCATGTAAAAAATTGGTTTTTCATTTCTCGTCAAAAACCATGATCAAAGCCAATATTGTACCTGTGCATGGATTTACAATCATTTCCAAAACATTATTTGTCATCAAAACAAGCTCCATGAGCCACCGATGAGGTAGTCATCAAAATATCGCTAAATACCTAGCTAGTTATATTAAAATAAGCCCACATCGTTTTCACAAGTCAAAACTGGGTCCATGAAAAAGAAAGGTCACTCAAAGACCCCCTCCGATATAGACACACAGAAAAGTGGTAGTGTAATATCCCGAATTTTATATATTGGAAAATAATTGTGGATATTTGAATTATCGGGATATTACTAATGACGTTCCTCATTATACCAATTTTGGTTCAACTTGATCTGAAGTATTGGAGTAATTCGATTTTACGTACAAATGAAGATAAAATAGGATTGAAATGTATGAGAGATGATGAAAGGATGGATTAAGGAAATTAATTAAATAAGGATGAAATTTCAAGAAAAGAAATAATTAATTGAAAAACTAATTAAATGGTTTTATTTTCCTTATTGGCCATCGGCCATTTGAAATAGAAGGGAAACGAGCGAGAGAGGGCGAGAATGAGAGACAGAGAAGGAGTGAGCGATCAGAGGGGAGAACGACGGCGATCAAAGGCGACGGACGTCGCCGCGAACTCGGGTGCGCGTTGTCCAGCGCATGGCGGCAACGATGGGCTGCGGTCGTCACGACGAACAGCGAACGTGCGAGCTAGGGCACGGCACGAGTTCGTTCGGTCCATTTGAAATCGTGATTTGAACTGAAATTTCCAACCAAGGTAAGCGTCTCTGCTGGTTTATGCATATCATTGGGTATTCTGATCTCTTGGACAAATTGTTTGAATTCGGTGCTGCGAGGTGTTGGACGCGAACTGAATGGGTGTGACAGGGGCTTGGTTCGGTGGAAGAGTTTGTTCGGAACTAATCATGTTGGTCCACAACTAATCCTCAACTAAATTGGTTTAACCAATTAATTAGCTGGCAGGAGACTTCCACGCGGCAGCTCCTCTGTTAACGGTGCATATCCTCCCCATCGGTGTACGTCTCTGGACATCTCTGCCTCTGGCTATAAAGATATGCAAGCAAGAATGTGTTCTTTGGATGGTTGAGAAGGCTCTGCTCTTTGTTCTGTCCTGGGTGTTGTTCCTCGAGTGAAGTAGTTGCTCTGGAAGAAGTTGCTCAGGATGGGCATTGAACAGTGAAACGACCGTGAGTCAGGGAGGAAGAAGAAATTCTACTATCTTCAGGTAACAGAGATGTCAGTTTTAGGTTGAGTTTTTTATGTTGTTAGCTGTTAGTGTACAAAGGATCTTCTCTGTTAAATGTGGTTGGAATTTATGTTGTTCTGTGTCCTTCGAGATGTTACTGGATAGACAGTGGAAAGCTATATTATGCAAGTATTGATATTTTGATTGATGAAACCCCTCTCTGTTGCTTCTGTTGTGAAATGGATATTCTGGAATTCATTGCTGCTTGTGCTCTGTTGTTGGTTCATACACGGTCTGTTTTTTGGTTGGTGTGGGTTAAGAGATGGGTTAAGTTTCATGAAATAAATCTATCAATTATGAGCTGTTGTTGAAGTAAGAATTGTTAAAAACAGATTTAGGTCTTGTGATCTGTTTTGCTGGACATATGGCCCCATATCACATGATGGTAAGATTTTGGTTGGACATGTGTTGATGGTTATTTTCTTGCTGTGATGTCTGAAAATGCAATGGAATAAATTGAATGATCTCTGCCTTTGGTGATGGGAATATAGTGTTGATGGTAATTAGTTGGGATTATTTATTGGTTCTTTGTTGATTGTCGAGAATGCAAAGATTTAACGATTTGTGTGTGGGATACTCTTAGGAAGCAATAATATACTGGGATTGGTTTTGGTTACTGGAAATATTATGCATGCATGTCGGATTAAAAAGGATAGACAAATATGCTATGTCGGTTATCATTGGATAAAATAACTTAAATGGTTCTCTACTCTGCTGTGGAAATATGAGTTTATGATAAATTACTATTTGGGTTTGTAAAGTTAAATTATTATGACACTTTGATGGAATGAGCAACATTATAAGGGTTGCTATTCCGTTATCCATGTGCAAATAGAGAAAGTGTTAAGTCGCAGTCGTATAAGTAAGATTAATAATACGTGATTTTAATGGTTTAGGTATTAACGAGAAACGAATACAGTGTTAAGCACGCCACAGACGCCAGGTAAGTGATACGCATGTACTTTGATCTTCGAACCCTACATCTCAAGAAATAGGAGTTGCATGTTTCGTTGTTTACAGTATTTAAGAGCATGTTTCGGTGTTTACAGTTTTAAATAGCATGTTTCAATGTTTACAGTTTTAAATAGCACGTTTCGTTGTTTACAGTTTTATGAGCATGAATTGTATGTTGGTTGCGCTATTAAATTCCTCTAGTAGAGAATGTATGCATTCACGAGCATCACGCATCATAGTTTTTCAAAAAGATACGAAAATGGCTTTCAGACATGATTTTAGAAAGAAAGGAAATAAAGAAGAAACGAAACGTTTACGAAATGCTAAAAGGGAAACAAAGAAGAAATGAAATATTTACGAAATGTTAAAAAGAAAACAAAGAAGGAACGAGATGGTTATGAATAATAAAGGAATGAATGTAAAGGCTTGGGCGGATTGTTCCCCCATGGTTAAATAATGAAGTAAAGTAAAGAAAAAGGATAAAGGCTTTGGCATGTAACTCATAAATAGAGGCTTGGTGGATATTGTCCCCATGGTTAGAGGCTTTGGGCGGGTTATTCCCCCATTGGTTGAGTTACATTCCAATGTTAAATGATTAAAGCTTTGATATTAAACTCAGACTCATAAATAGAGGCTTGGTGGACTTGATCCCCATGGATAGAGGCTTTGGGCGAGTTACTCCCCCATTGGTTGAGGCTTGAGTTGAATATCAAAGGCAAAACAATAAAGTAAAGATAATGATACAGTAAAGAAAAAAATGAAGTAAAGTTTCAAGATAAAGAAAAAGATGAAACAAACGGGGTCGTGTGGAGATGTGAGGTTCGTCTCGTCAAGTTTAGACATCTCCAACGCCTTTAAAGATAAAGTAAAGTAACGATTAAGTAAAGAAATGAACAGTAAAGTAAAGTCAAGAAAGCCAAGTCAAGATCGAGAAAACGGTAAAAGAAAATAAAAGAGAAACAGAAACAGAAACAGAAAACGAAAAGAGATTTAAAAGTTACATGACAGGTGCATCATACCTTTTAGTTTATATCACTTACTGAGCATTAGGCTCATTAGTTAAGTCTTGCGATGTAGGTATACGCACATGTGATTAGGTTAAAGACAGTTGACGAAGAATTTGTACGAGCGGATATTGTGGCTGGCTGGGCTAAAGAATTAAATGAGATTATTTGTAAAAGAATTTGTAAATTATTTAATATTCTTTAATGCTTGTTTTAATTCCACTGCTTTTCATAAAATGATTTTATTACTTCCGCTAAAATTGATAAATGATTTGAATAAAGAGTTTTAATTATCGGGTTTTATAAAAGAAAAATACTCTGATGTTTTTACGAAAAGAAAATTTTTAAATTTTACCCATTTTAAAAATAAGGGATGTTACAGGTAGTCTGAATATGACAATGCCTCATGAGCTCGAAGGAAAAAAATGTTAGCTTAAGAGACATTAAGCTTATTTGTTTGAT